>CM032334.1:9727374-9744874 GCA_019022515.1 Quercus aquifolioides | reverse complement strand
ATCAAAGAAGAATGATGTAACATAAGGTTCCCATGGATGAGGACATACGAGTTCCCATGGATGTTCTGTAGGGTTGGCGATTGCCTTCCATGAATGACATACAAAAAGTTCATGGATGATGATAGAGGAAGAAAAAGTAAGTACTTATAATTCCTATTTTGCAAGTTTGATGAATTAGAAATTTGGACGAAAACTTGTTACTTATTACTAGTTTGACACACCTGAGAATTTAAAAAAAAAATTATAGGAAGTTTAATTTTTTTTTTTTTTTAGAATACATAGGAAGTTTAATTTCAATATACGAGATAAATGACCCAATGGCTAGGACAAAAAGGCCTAGCTCAATTGACTCAAACCAATCACCTATGAGTTAGTTTGGTCTGATTATTTTCATGATAATTGATTAGTTGGATTGGCAATTTCTTAATCAAACGAGGTTGGTTTAGATTGAAAATGGCCCAACTAAACCAACCCCTACCTTTTAGGCCTTCATTTGGCTCAGGCCTTTGAGAATTTTTGGAAGTACTCGCTCCAGGCCCTGATGAAAGTAATTAAATTAGGATTCCATTTCATTGCAACATTATTCCAAATTCAGCCCATATGCATATATATACTTGTGCCCACATATTTACAAAACCATAAAGATATATAAACTCAACTCATAGATTATGTGTGATCACTAATAATTGTCACACATTTGCACAAAAATGGAATTGGGATTAGTGTTTGTTAAGATAATTTGGCCACCATCATTTAGCAAAGAAACCGCATTAGGAAAGAAATAGACCATTGCGTGCACAACATGATTCCTGAAACAAGCACCAAAAGGATGTTCAATGCCTCATACATATTCCTCTCTTCAATTTTCCTCAAGCCTTTTTCTTTCTCCTCATGTGTCATGCTCTATCTCCAATATTCATACCCCATGCCTCCTCAACCATAAAACCCATATGCCAATCAATCCAATGAAATTCATGCCAAACAAACTTAAATTAATTCAATTATGTCAAGACCAAAAACAAATCTAAACCTCCATCCAATGCAATAATGACTCTAAGACTCATCATTCCTAGCCTCCATGATCTAATTATCTAGAACACCCTACACCATTTTCTGATGGCAGTAGTTGCAGGACTAGTTGTCTTATATCTTGTATACAAAAGAGAAGTCTTCATTTATTTACTAGACTTTGGTTGCTACAAACCTCCCAAATCTTATAGGCTACCCAAGTCAATGTTCCTAGAGGCTGTCTTTCTTAGTAACATGGATCCTGACAGCATTGCTTTCCCGATCAAAATCTTAGAAAAATTAGGGTTTAGTAAGGAAAATTGCTTTCCTCCTTCACTTGGTCGAGTACCAATTAGAAAATCTCTCCCTAGAATAGTGTTTCCGACGTACTGTAAGGGCGAGGCCAAGCTTTCCACAGAAGGAAGATTGGCGTTACAGCTGGAGAGGGGAGTGTTAACCACTAGATTGCAATTACTCAAAAGTTTTTGGAGAAGAACTTGCAGAGGATTCAAGGGAATTGAAAATATTCTGGCACTATTGGTTGTTGCACTAGCAGCCACATTTCCAGCTCCACATTGCAGTTGTACTAGAGCATCTAGAAGTAAACATAACAAAAAAATGGTAGAGTTGGACCAAGTCACTGTCTTCAGACGATACATATCGTCTATGGGGTTTCTGGTTAGGTATGGAAAAAAGTACCCGACCCGTGGGTATCCGGCCCAACCCAACCCTAAAGGGTCGGGTTTTACCTGACCCGTGAAACAATAGGGTTGAGTTTGACTTTTTAAAATAAAACTCGAAGCAAGTCCAGGTTTTAGTGAAACCCGCCCTGGACTCGGACCTGAACCCGACCCTGGCCCGATTAAAACTAAAATTACCAAAAAACCATATATATAAACTTATAAACCCTACCCTCACCCTCTCATTTCACTCAGCAGCCCCATCCCATTTCCCTCACTCTCCTCTCCCACTCTCACTCAGTCTCACTCACCCTCAAGCTCTGTCACTGCCGGCCATCACTCGATCTCACCGCCGGCCCTCCACCATTCTTTTCTCTCACACTCTTTCCTTTTCTTAAAAAGCCCCCACAATTTTTCAATTTTTTTATTAACTTTTTCCATTTTGATCCAAAAAAAAATTCCAAACCCTCAATCATGAGCAACGAATAGTAAGTCCATCATTTTCTCTCACATTTTCCTTCTCTCCAAACACCACTTATACTTTCTATTTTCAACACATGCATTAATTTTCTTCTCTATTTTTTGGATATATTTTTTTCTTTTTTTAGAGATTATTTTGTCAAGATTTTACTAATCAGTGACTCCTCCATTGGAAAATCGTGCTAACTGCTCAGATTTGAATATGAGAAATTATGAATTTTTTTTTGCTTGGGCCACGGTATAGGCTTCAATTCAATCTTTTTTTTTTTTATTAGGCCACGGATTCTGCCCAAATCTTACCTGGCTAGACAGGGCGGGTTTGCGCCTGAAAAATAAAATTTAAAAAAACCCGTTTATTAAACAGGTCGGGTTCAAGTAATGGGTACTAAACAAACCCGGCCCGAACCCGACCCGTTACCATTCCTATTTCTGATGTAGTAGACTAATAACATTGTGCGTGTCACTCTCGGGATACTACAACTCAGCCGCCTTACTAATTATCCTTACAAGCCTACGCCGCTTGTAAAATAGGAATCTCTCAATAGTACATTTCTTTTACCCAAAAATATAGTGTATCGAAGGATATCTTATTTTCATGAAATTAGATTTTGATTCAGCAAAAATGTTGGTGGTTTTCTTTTTTACATGAAAATGGTGCACATAAGAAAATTGATTTTCTCATCTAAAATCGGACATGTTGGCTGCATATTCATATTGGCTGAAGAAACATACACTAAAGATCAAGTTTATTTGGGTTTTAAATTTACTATATTGTTGTTATAATTATCTTTAAAATGGATAGTAAATAGTAATTATATTGAATCATAATATATAAATGCCAACGGTAACATTAAAACTGTACAAACTCAACCAATTAAAGATGATGGTTTCAAGCAATGAATTAAGATTGAATAATAGAAAAACGTTAGCCACTAACGTTTACTATGCAGCCAACTCATAACAAATAGTTAAAAATAATAATAAATAAAAAATATTATGATTTTTATAAAAATATTCCAACACTTAACACTGTAGTTTACCAAATATTCTAAACGCTATAATTCTTTCCGGTTAAAATAAGTTTTAACATTAAACTTTTACTTCCTACGTACAATAATACCAAAACGAACACCATCAAAAAGGCTTTTTCCCAATTAACATAGCCTTGATTATCATATACAAGTCAAACGAAATCCACAACTAAGTCCATATTCATTTGAAGGACATTAAAGGCTTTATTAATTATATATAGCAACAGGAGTACTCCTTAATTAGGAAAGGAGTTTACAGATTGGATGACAATCTTCATAACATTATTAAAGAGTTGGAAAGGAAAATACTATATCATTGGTTCAATTGACCTTATTCATGTAAATACTCTTCTATTCCTCAAGTTGAGGAAATGTAACGGAACCCAACTGGCCTATAAATGAAAACAACACGGCCGCCGATCGAAACATCGGTTCGAACGAACTGTGTGGCCGATTGCAAGACTCCCACAGCAGGAAGCGTGGCGTTGCAGGTGGAGAGGGGTGTTACAACCACTAGATTGCAATCACTCAAGCGTATTGTTGCTGAGATAACAACTCGTGCAAAATCCACGGATAATGAAAATATTCCACTGCCATTGGTTGTATTACTAGCAACCACATTTCCAGCTCCACACTGCAGTTGTACTTGAGCATCTAGAAGTAAACATAACAAAACAATGGTGAGATTGAAGTACCTTATTAGCTGAGACTAATGTGTGTAGTCATGGTGCATTGGACTAACTGTAACAAATTCTGAGCAAACTTACTTGGGAAACCTGGGTTGGCAGTAACATTCGCACCTAAACTGCAAGGCACAAAAGACGGCTGGACCTGCAGCACAACGCCAAGGCCAGTCGAGGGGTTGATGGATAACTGGGCTTTAGCTATTGGAAGTGCCAATGCAGCAACCATTACGGAAACAAAGAGAACTAATTTCAAGGCCATTTCTCAATCACAGTGTATTGCTCTATCGAAAGTCGAAACTGGCTTGCAGTAGAAATGCTGGCCATTCAACCATTTTATAGGATAAGTGTGGCCAAGTTGCAGCCGATTTTTCTGACATAAATCACGAAGCTAGAGCTCTCTGTGCAAGTCAAGAGAGATAATAACTCTCATGTTGTATGACATGAAGTTCACCTTCACCATGGATGCCGGCTTTGTGGGGTTACACCTACTAGCAGGCAGCAGCTTGATGTAGTTTGAGGCTTAGTGCAATAAATTTAAGCGGAATTTCTTTCTTTGTTTCATATTTAAATTGGTAGCGTGTTCATCAGTTCATGTTCATGTTATGCACAAATTAATTACAAATTATATATATATATATATATATATATATTATCACAACCTTCATAATAATAGTGAGTCACTTGAAATTCTAAATTAACTAATATAACAAATATGTTATGTGGAAGTTTGTTAATATTATTAAATTATCTTATATTATATATAATAAGTGAACAAAAATATATATTTTTTGTTGACGTGTGAGAATTTCATTAAAATCTTGTGCTATATTTATCAAAAAATCCTATTTGAGATTCAATTAACAAATTTATGTCTATTTCATAAGTTTTTATATTAAAATTGATATTTTCTAGTAATAAAATTTATGTCTATCTAGAATATAAAATATTTGATCGCAAGAGCCATAACCTCGAGATCCACCCCAATGAACGGGTAGAAGAAGTGCGTTAATATCTCAATAAAATCGACTAATTATATTTGCCCCCATATATTGAGGGCTTTACATTGTATTACCCACTAATTTATTAAAATGTAAAAATAAGAAAATAATAACAATAAAGTAATATCTGCTTCATTTTAATTAAAATTTTAATTTTAATTTTAATTTTAGTTTAGTTTTAGTAGGAAAAAAAATACATAACATTTTTTTCTAGTTACAATTTGAGAAAATTTACATGACTTTGTTTTATAAATACATTCTAAAAAATAAAAATTTACATGACTTTGTTTTACAAATGCATTCTAATATATATATATATATATATATATATATATTAGGGACAACGTTAGGCTACAAACTTGGTTGTAGCCAAATTCTACAACTCCCACTAAAAAAATTAACATTGCTATATTTTTTGAAAATCTAATTATCGAATTGCTTATTCTTTATGTTCTTAACAAGTATGTCAAATTTCATATCAATAATATGTTATTTACAATTTGATATATAAACTTATTTTTTAAGCATAATTTTATATTACAAAAACTTAAAACTTAAATATTTGATTGATGATATAACAATCGATTTTTGATTTTTTAGAAATTTTGCATACATGGAAGATATAACAAAAAGTAAATGTTATTAAATAGTGAATTTGTCAAAATTCATATCCAATAAAATATGTATATATATATATATATATATATTGAGTAAGTTATTGCCATTGACTATAACCAAGTTTGTTACCAAACTTTATCCAAATTTTAGCGTGTATTTCATTAATAGTTGGATCATCGATATAAAAAATGTTGACAACAATTTAGGATCAAAGATTTGAATCTAATCTAGAGACCAAGTGATGCCATGGCCTTCCCAACCCCTATGATTATTTTTTATTTTTTTTTAGTGGGGTTTATAGTAAAAGTATGTAGTCTATACTTTGGAGACTTCTAAGTAACTCCCTCTCAAAAGCTAAATTGGTCCAAAGAGGCCCAAAAAATATAAATAGCCAACTTGCCCATATGTAGTGTTTCCATATTGAAGGAATTGACTCATCTAGGACCACCAGTACCTTAAGGACCTCAACACTACCATCAATATAGGTTGGACAAAAGCTCTAACTTTCATTCCTCTAAGCCTGCTCTCTCTTTGTGGAATTAATTTTATGAAAAGAAATATTTTGAATTAATCATTATTATTGAATTTTTTTTTCTAGAATACAAAAGGCTTAAATTTTTGAGTTGGAAAATGTGCCATTTTTTTTCTATGCTTTATTTATTATTATTTTTTAGTTAATTTACCAATTTCAACTATTAGAATATGAATTCGGAAAAATTAAGAAAGTGAAGGCTAATTATATTTGTATGTTTTGGGGCACATTTAGTTAAAAGAACGAGGAATAGATTATAATATAAAAATGATCACTTTCTCTTTTTGTAGTTGTAAGGACCCAAAATGCGTTTGCACAGCAGCCCACTCGAAATAATGAACTAAGTTTGTTAAACTTGGTCCAAACCAATAGAATTTATAAGAGATGGAATAGCACAACAAGCATGGATTCTTCACGAGAATTGTCTATTTGGAAGAAATGCCCTTTGTCCTTAGGATTAGGTACACCAGTAATTTTTCATTGAGGCTCCTCAATCATGGCCAGCCAAAAGATCATCCCCCCCCCCCCCCCCACCTTTTATAGCCCCTTCCCATTACATCCTCTTCGTCCATCTCTACTGGACATTTACCCCTCTTCAACACCTGTCACCTGTTGTATCTGAAGTAGGTGGCGGCAGTAGCTGGAATAGCTGTAACCAACACTATTCAGGTCACTTCCTCGTTCAATGTGGCTGATAAAGCTGGTGTATACCATTTAATGCGGATGGGACAGGTAGCTCCAAACCGGCTGCTCCTTGTCTACCACTGACCTTCATTTCCATTAGTTTGCAATTCATTCTGCAAAGCTCCAGATGGTACTTCAGCAGATCCATCTCCTTCCTCGGGCGTCATCGCTCCTTGGGCCCATGTTCGGTGTTGTGCCCAAGTTAACGCCGCTACCTTTCCTATTCCTCTTCGGGCCTCGGCCCAGTACTTCGACCCTTTAACTTCCTCCTTGGTCCTCGGGTACCCACAATAGCCCCCTAAAACTTTCACTATTTGTCTACAAGACAATAGTGAAGTTTTAGTTTTGTAAGTGGAACATGTACGTGCCATATGCGTTCACACATATCTGCGTCCCTTCATCTGTCATTCGCACGCTACTGGCGCTTCGGACTTCACGAACCCTCATTTATGGCATCAGGTGGCTGCTTGTCTCCCCACGTTCTACGGTCTAATGGGAATCGTACGGTTCCTATTTCTTCTCATTTATGGGCGGGAATTTTACTGCCCATTTTTTACTTCTATAAAAGGAGGATCCACAGTTGGCCAAGGCTCATTTTTTATATCCTGGCGACTTAAGCTTTGATGAAAAGAAAAACACTCTCGAGGAGCGCTCTTTGCTTTCTGTAGTAGGTGTGTTGGTTTTCATTGTGTTTTGCTCTTTTATAAGTTTCACACTTTGTACTTAGAACAAAAACATGGGTAGATATGCTAGGTTAGTAGACACCAAGGAGGCTAGGACAACTTTTAGGGCTCAGTTTAGGATCCCTAGTAATGTGGAAATTAGGCATTGCGAGGAGGGTGAATGGTTAGTTTTGAACCAACCCCCTAAATCTGTAGTTTTTCCCATGATCGCCTTCATTGAAGGCGGGATGGAACTACCTATGGGACTAGTAACTAGGGACTACCTCATAAATTATAGGTTAACCCTGACCCGGTGTTCTCCTAACATTTTTAGGATCCTCAGGTGCATAGATGCCATAAACCGTAGGATGGGGACTCACCTCACTTGGCATGACATGAACTGGGTCTATAACTGCCAGAAAGGGGAAAACACAAAATACTACATCAAATGTAGGGTCTCCGCGGTTAGGTTAATCTCATGCCTGCCTGACTCAAGAAAAGGCATGGATGAATATTACCTTAGGGTACGTTTGGTACGCTGTAATAGCTCCTGTAATGGAATAGTTATTCATGTGTAATATTAATTCGGTCATTTGGTTGCATCTTTATTACATGGATTAGTTATTACATTGGAATAACTATTCTTTAAATTGAAGAATAGCTATTCCTCTTTAAAATGGATGTAATAGCTATTCCTTAGTATATATAATAGGTTTTAAAATTAATATATTTCCAAAAATATAAAGTTTCCTTATACATCATCTCTTTACAAGTTTTCCATATGTAACAACCAAACTTATGAATAGTAATAGTTATTACATTACAACATCTTCTATTCCCAGTAATAAAGATTACTATTCCTAATGTAATCTACATTCAGTGTACCAAACGTACCCTTATTGTTTCAGGAGGATGGCATGATGGGAGGCACTGCTCCACCCAGGAAAGGGAACCAGGTAGCACTCCCAAGAACAGGGGTCATCATTAGGACTTTGAGTAGTTTATTTTTGTAACTGTTTCTTTCTCCTCCACTCCTTTGCTAACGATACTCATGGTTTCCTTTGGCAGACAAGTACCACACAGCCCCAGCCAAACAGTTGGTGAATTTCCATGACTTGAACAGAATCCTCAGGTCGGAGATATTCCTGCACCGAGAAGGGTAGCTCAGGGCAGCGCACGTCATCCTTCGCTATAAACCCTCAACCAAGAACTTTCAGAGTCCAAAAAATGTCATCAAGGCCCGTGATCTGTGCTTGGCTCTGATAGACGTCGTTGTCCCAGGATTTTTGTTGACAACACACCCTCCCAAGGGGACCTAAGATGCCCAGATCCCAGTGCCTCTAGCTGCTCGGCTCTTGTACTCCCAGGAACCTCCACTACCATCCTACGAGGAGGCCGAGGGCTCCACATCCAACTCTGTCCACAAGGTGACAGAAAAAGACTTTGAAGTTTTCCACCGGTCAGACGCTCCAAACACCTCACAAGCCCCTTCATCAGCGACTATGGGTTTCGAAGAAAGGACCCCCGACCTTCTTGCACTACTATCGGCCCATGCCGGAGGCACTTCCTCGGCAGTGACAGTACCACCCCGCCCACCAACCCCCGCCACAACACGCATGTCCCTGGCCGAGGCGGCAGAAAAAAAGCGGAAGTGAGGAAAGGCGACGAAAGTGGCTGAGGAGGGGGAGATATCCAAGCCCCCAGTTAAGGAGGCTCGTGCATGCAGAAGGCATCAAAGGAAGAGGCACGAACACACCGCGCCCTCGAGGGAAAGTGGCGGGGACTATGCTAGGAAGGTCTCTGCTTGGAGGCCTGCTTTCACCTTAAGCTCGGGCGCTTCCGTGCTTGATGATGCCACCTTGAAGGATCCCTCGAAGGGTAGCTCAGGCCTGGTAGCAGAGTGCTTGGAGAGGGCACTGTGCCTTCCAGAGGACATGGAGGAGCTGAAGTCCTTCAGGAAAAGAGAGGTCTTCCTATCCCTGAAGCAGGACCTCGCCAAGGTACCTCGGCCAACTTCTTTATCTATCAAGTGGTTCTATCTAAGATTTATACAAGGCTGACTTGGTTTCTTTTGTTCTCCTCTTTGCAGGCTATTCAGGCTTCCTTCATGGCAGAGGAGTGGGTTGACCATTCCTTAGATATGGCTAGGAAGGCCGAGAAGGCCCACGAGAATGCCGAGAAGGCTCGAGCTGAGGCAGAGAGGAAACTGAAGGAGACCCTTACTCAGCTGTCCGAAGTGGAAAAAGCCTACTGCAATGCTGAATCCGCTTTGAAAGGTTTTGAGAGGCAGGCTTCCAAGGCCTTGGAGGCCCAAAGGAAGGCTGAGAGCATGCTGGCTCTCACCGTAGTGGAGCTAAAGCAAGCCAACTAACAGTTGGAGGCCAAGGAGGCTGAAAAGGCCCAGGTCGAGTAAGCAGCCTATGATGCGGGCATGAACAAGACTGCTGAGAGCCTTACTGCCCAGCTTCTTGACGTCACCCATGCCTTCAACCGAGAGGTGTGGGGAAAGGCCATGAATGCCACCTGACACCCATAGCTCCTCAGTCTCCAACGGATCCGAGTTCTACTCCTCTTACTTCTACCAAGCCCTAGGATCCACCTCGTTCCCCTACTTCGTCCAAGGGCTCCCCCCTCAAGAAACTATAGTGGACGTGGAGGCCGAAGAAGGGGTTCCTGAAGGGGTGCCCTTAAAGAAGAAGAAAGAGAAAAAGGAGCAGAAAGCTAAGAAGGAGAAGGACACCAAGGAAAAAGAGCCCAGTGCTTAGTTCTGTCTTTTATGTAGGAGTTCCTTGGTGAGTTTTTGCGATGGAACAGCCTCCCTTTTTTTTGCTTTTTTCTTTTTTTCTTTTTTTGTTACAAGATTTTCATAATGAATGATTAAAAGTTTAAGGGTTTCTGTCTTTTCGTGCTTATAGACTTTCTCGAGTACCCCGAACGCTTAAATTCCTTGTTGCTTCTTCTTTTTATTTCTGTTAACCCAGCCACAACCATTTGGAATTGAATGTGCATGTGACTAAGCTAACTTGTATTCCTTTTTCGAAGTCCAAAGCAAGTGCTTCCGGTCTTTGCTACTTGATCCCTTCTAACGCTTTAACACTTGGAATATTTTTTGGCATGTTAATTTACCCTAGACTTGTGGCCGAGGAGCCAAGAAAATCCTAGGTTCTGCTTAACACTTAGAAAATTTGCGCCATGTTAATTTACCCTAGGCTTGTGGCCGGGGAGCCAGGCAAGTCCTAGGTTCTATTTAACATTTAGAGAAATTTTGCCATGTTAATTTACCCTAGGCTTGTGGTCGAGGAGCCAGGCAAGTCCTAGGTTATGTTTAACACTTAGAGAATTTGCGCCATGTTAATTTACCCTAGGCTTGTGGCCGAGGAGCCAGGCAAGTCTTAGGTTCTTTTTAATATTCAGAGAATTTTTGCCATGTTAATTTACCCTAGGCTTGTGGCCGAGGAGCCAGGCAAGTCCTAGGTTCTGTTTAACACTTAGAGCATTTTTTTCATGTTAATTTACCCTAGGCTTGTGGCCAAGGAGCCAGGCAAGTCCTAGATTCTGCTTAACACTTAGAAGATTTGCGCCATGTTAATTTACCCTAGGCTAAATCTAGACTATCCAGAAGTAACTAGTGATTTTCTTCAACGTTGAATCAATCCGTTCTCAGAGTTGGAAATCTGGCCTCAAGAGGAATTACTGCTTCTGAGCCAAACGTCATTGAGAATAGGGTTTCCCTGGTTGACCTTCGAGGCATGGTGCGGTATGTCCATAGCACGTGGGGCAGCTCGTCCACCCATTTTCCCTTTGCACCATCCAGCCTCTTTTTTAGCCCCACCACTATGACTTTGTTGGTGGCCTTAACTTGCCCATTTCCCTAAGGGTCTGTCGATGTGGAGTATCCATTCCTGATTCCCAACTCTCCGCAATATCTTCTAAAAGACTTGCTATCAAACTAGAGACCGTTATCCAAAATTAAGGTGTGCGGTACCCAAAATCTAGTGACGATATTCTTCTAGACAAACTTCTTGGCATCAACGTCTCTAATGCTGGCGAGGGGTTCGGCTTTACCCACTTAGTGAAGTAGTCAGTGTCGATGAGAAGCCATCTTCGGTTCCCAGTGGCCCGAGGAAACGTTCCCACAATGTCTAGACCCCACTGAGCGAAGGGCCAAGGGCTAGATAGGGGATTCAGAATTCCCCCTGGCTGGTGGATGTTCGGGGTGAACCTCTGACATTTGTCATACCCTTTGTCGTAATCCTAGGAAGTTTGCCGCATGTTGGGCCACCAGTAACCCTGCGTGAGAGCCCTGTGTGCTAGGTATCTCCCTCTGGTATGGCTCCCGCAAATGCCTTCATGCGGTTCTTCGAGCAGGGGTTCCACGGCCTCTGGGTGGACGCATAGCAGATATGGGCCTGAGTAAGAGCGCTTGTACAACTTCTGCTCCTCAGACAGCCAATAACGAGGGGTAGCCCTGCATACTTTCTCTGCTTCAATCTTGTCTTCGGGCAAAGATCCTCCTTTCAAAAAGGTCACTATGGGGTCCATCCAACTCGGACCCACGTGGAGGCTACACACTCCTGTCAAAGGTATCTTCATAAGACTTGAGGTGCTGATCTTCTCGACAAGAACAACTCGAGGAAGGTCTAATTCTAGAGAAGTGGCTAGCATGTCTAGGGAGTCGGCCTGAGAGTTCTGCCTTCTCGGGATTTGTTCCAACGTGAAGTTCTTAAAGTAAGTTCATGTGCTCTGCACCTTGGCAAGGTATTTATGCATCCTTTCATCTTGAGCCTCGAAATCACCATTGACTTGGCCCACAATCAGCCTAGAATTTGAATACAACTCAACTGTTCTTCCTCCAAGCAGCCTGACCATGTTTATTCCAGCCAGCAAGCCTTTGTATTTGGCCTCGTTGTTGGTGGCTGGGAATCCTAGTCGCAACGACTTTTCTATTTTCTCGGGTGTGAGCAGTACAATTCCCACCCCTGCTCCTTTTCGGTTGGAAGCTCTGTCCGTGTAAACCTTCCATGCGGGGGCGGGGGCGGTGGTGGCCGATGAAACCATTAAGCTAGTGGCCATGCTCTCTTCCTCGGGGACACCCTCAGCAAACTCCGCTATGAAGTCTGCCAAGACCTGCCCCTTTATGGTGGTCTGGGGCATGTACTTGACATCATAGGTTCCCAGCTTAGTTGCCCATTTGGCAATTTTGCCAGTGTAATCGGATTTCCTCAGTAGAGCCTACAAGGGCAATTGAGTGAGCACTACCACCGTGTGGGCTTGGAAATAATGAGGAAGTTTTTTGGTCACGTGCACAGTTTTTTCCAGGGGGAGATAGCGCATCTCCACTTCTTGCAAAGACTTACTAATGTAGTAAACGGGCTTCTGGGCTCCATCCTCGTTCCTGACAAGGACGAAGCTAACGGAGTGCTTGCTGACCGCTAGGTATGCATAAAGTACTTCCTCTTTACCGGGTCGAGATAGGATCGGGGGATTGGACAAGTATATCTTCAAGTCCTCAAACGCCAGAGCACACTGCTCAGTCCACTAGAAATCTTTCCATTTATGCAACAGTTGGAAGAAATGACGACATCTATCCGCGGACCGAGAAATGAACCTACTCAAGGCTGCCATCACCTCGGTCAGCTTTTGCACTTCCTTAGGATTCTAAGGAGGGTGCATACTGTTGATGGTCGTGAGCTGCTCTGGGTTGACTTCTATTTCGCGATGAGTAATCATGTACCCCAGGAATTTGCCCGAGCTAACCCGAAAGAGCATTTGGATGCATTGAGGCGTAACTTATGCTCCCGGAGTATTGAGAAGGTTTCTGCCAGATCGGCCAGATGCTCCTCTGCTTGTTTGCTCTTAACCACCATATCGTCAATATATGCCTCCATGTTGCACCCCAGTTGTTTTTCAAGCATCCGAGTCACCATTCTCTGATAAGTTGAATCGATGTTCTTAAGGCCGAAGGGTATCACGCGATAATGAAAGTTACCATTGGGGGAACGGAAGGCCGTTTTCTCCTAATTGGCTAGTGACAGTCGTATCTGATGGAAGCCCTGGAACGCATCCAGGAAACTCATCCGCGGATGCCCCACCGTGGCGTCTTCCAGTTGATCAATTCTGGGAATGGGAAAAGGGTCTCTCGGGCAAGCTTTGTTAAGGTCTGTGAAGTCTACGCATACTCGCCACTTCCTGCTCTTCTTCTTTACCACCACAGTGTTGGCCAACCATTCGGGATAGAAGATTTCCTTGATAGCCCCGGCTTGTTTCAACTTATTTACTTCCACCCTGACCGTTTCGACATGAACGTTGGATGATTGTCGGGGAGGCTGTTTGTGTGGCACTGCTTTGGGGCTCACATTTAAGTGATGGCATGCTAGCTCGGGGTTAATTCTCGAGATGTCACCCGCATTCCAGGCGAAGACGTCTACATTTGCCTTCAAAAATTTTACCAACTCTCCTTTCTCCCTGGGGAGCAACTGCAATCCCACTTGAAAATACTACTCCTGGTCTGATCCTATCATTATTTTTTCCAACTCCTTGGATGATTCTTTTGATATCCCGGTCAGCTACTCGTCGATGGTCCCCTTTAATTGCTATTGAGTTGCATCCTTACCGACCATGGCCGGACCTGACGACTGCTGAGTAACCTCTGACACCAAGCACAACCAAGCCATGACCTGATCGCCTACTAGTTCCGCCACTCCCCCCGCGAGTAGGATATTTAATCTTAAGATGCAGGGTTGAGGGAACAGCTCCCATGGGGTGCAACCAGGGTCTGCCGAGGATAACGGTGTACGGGGAGAAAGCCCCTACCACTATGAAGTTTACTTGGATCTCCACATTGTCAACTTGTACAGGGAGCCTGATCATTCCTTGGGGGGTTACCATTTTTCCGTCGAAGCCCATCAGCGGAGTGTCACACACATCTAAGTCTTCGAGATTCAATCCCAGTCCTCAGTATAAATCCGGATACATCACCTCGACCTAGCTTCCCTGGTCAACCAGTACCTTTTTGACGTTATAGCCCCCAATTCTTACAGTAACCACCAGAGCGTCCTCGTGTGGTTGGTGGGTCCCACGCTTATCTTCCTCGAAAAAGCTCAAGTCCGTGACGGTCACTTTTGGTCTTTTGTGAGTCCGACTTCCGCCCTCCAGGTGAGAATCCCCCACTATAGACATGACTCGGGGATTTAGCCTGACATTACCTCCTACTCCAGCCAGGATCATGCTAATAGTACCTAAGGCTGGTTGAGGATGGCCATTTCCGTGTATCCCCACTCCCAAACATCCGATTTGTTTCGTAGGCTGATGCAGGAAGTGCCCGAGTCTCCCGACCCTAGCCAACTGATAGAGGTGATCCCACAATGTCCTGCAATCCTCCGTCGTGTGGCCCTTGTCCCGATGATAGTTGCAGTAGAGGGTCTGGTTTCTCTTGGATGGATCTCCGCCCATCCTGTTGGGCCATTTGAAAAACGCCTCATTTTTTATCTTTTCTAGTATTTGATACACCGGCTCCTTGAATAGTGAGTTGACCATGCGACCTCCTTCGGACGTTGTGTGATTAAGGAAGTCCCTTTGAGGTCGGTCATTATGGTGCCCACCTCCCCGAGGATCCTTTTTCTCGGGAAGCGCTTTAGCTTTCCCTTTTCCCTGCATTTGGTCGTCTTCTAACCTTTTGTACTTGTCAATGCGGTCCATAAGCTGGTGCATGTTGGATGCAGACTTCATAGTCAGTGACTTTCTCAAATCATGCTCAGTCGAGAGGCCAACTTTGAAGGTCCTTACTGCCATATCTTCGAAGTCTCCGTCTTCTTCATTGTACATTTCCCAATACTGGTCTGAGTAGGTTTTGAGGGTCTCCCCCTCTCTCATGGCCATAGATAGGAGAGCATCCAATGGCCTGGGGACCCTACTGCAGGTTATAAACCTAGTGCCGAATGCCCGAGTCAGTTCTTCAAAGGACCTTATCAACCTTTCATCCAACGCGTTAAACCATCGCATAGCGACAGGCCCGAGGCTGGAGGGGAACACCTTGCACATAAGAGCCTCGTTGCTAGCGTGGACGGCCATCTTCTGATTGAAGTGGCTGACATGCTCCACGGGGTCCATCCTTCCGTTGTATATGGTGAACGTTGGCTGAGAAAAATGGTGAGGGAGCTTGGCCTTGTTAATCCTCCTAACAAAAAGGGATTTAGCAATCTGTCGCAGGGCTTTACTCATGACATCATTCCCCCTAGCGTGATAAGAGGGGCCCCTTTCGCATCTGTTGTTACTCTTGTCCAGCCTATCCCCATGTGAGGAGGCTGAGAAGGTCTCGCTGGGCAGGGTTCTGAACTTGCGTCGATATGATTGGTCCCAACTTTCCCTTGAGTCCTCACTCGATGGGGAGGACGGGCTCCTCCTGTCATGCTCCCTCCGTCTTAGCTTTCTACGCAATCGATCAACCTCCCGTTGCAATGCCAACGTATCCTGTTCAGGTCAAGCTCGATTCTTGGGCCTGGGACGATTATGTTCAACACATTTAGTGTGATGCGACCCCACCATAGCACTGGGGGCATGCTGCCTATCCCTCCAACATTCCAAGTTAACAAAAGGGTTCTCCCTATGGGAACCAACTGACTCTTCCTCACACTGGCTTTCGTTAGCCATCAGTACTCAGGGAAAATCCACGAGCACTTGTTGTTTCCCCACAAATGGCGCCAATTGTAAGGACCCAAAATGTGTTTGCACAGTAGCCCACTCGAAATGAACTGAGTTTGTTAAACTTGGTCCAAACCAATAGAATTTATAAGAGATGGAATAGCACAACAAGCATGGATTCTTCACGAGAATTTTCTATTTGGAAGAAATCCCCTTTGTCCTTAGGATTAGGTACACCAATAATTTTTCATTGAGGCTCCTAAATCATGGCCAGCCAAAAGATCATCCCCCCCTCCTTTTATAGCCCCTTCCCATTACATCCTCTCCGTCCATCTCTACTGGACATTCACCCCTCTTCAACACCTGTCACCTGTTGTGTCTGAAGTAGGTGGCAGCGATAGCTGGAATAGCTGTAGCCAACACTGTTCAGGTCACTTCCTCATTCAATGTGGCTGATAAAGCTAGTGTACACCATTTAATGCGGATGGGACAAGAAGCTCCAAACCGGTTGCTTCTTGTCTGCCACTGACCGTCATTTCCATTAGTTTGCAATTCATTCCGTAGAGCTCCGGATGGTACTTCAGTAGATCCATCTCCTTCCTTGGGCGTCATCGCTCCTTGGGCCCATGGTCGATGTTATGCCCAAGTTAACACCGCTACATTTCCTATTCCTATTCGGGCCTCAGCCCAGTACTTCAACCCTTCAACTTCCTCCTCAGTCCTCGGGTACCCACAGTAGTTTTGGTGAGTAAAACATAATGTTGTGAGTTTTGATAGAGTCAAATTGAAAATACTATTCTTGAATCAATTTTTTTTAGTTTTTGGATTTTATCAAATTTATATCGAAGATTTCCGATAGTTACTACCTATTATGTTATCATATCATAATGAGATGAATAAAAAAAAAAAAAAAATTTTGAACATGTGATGCTACAATTAGATCAATAGTAAAATATTAGAAACAATTAAAAAAGAACTACCAAAATATTTAAAATGTTAAAGAAATGGAGTTTATTATATATAAATGGTTGGGATGAGAGTAAAAGGAGTAATGAAAAATGGGAAAAGTTTAGTTCCAAACTTGTTTGGAGATACCTTTTTTAACTTATTATGTGACTATTTATAAGACTATCTATGTGTATTATTTAAACAAGCCACATAATATATTAAACGAGCATATGACAAAAAACTACACATGAATGGTCTCTTTAACCGTCATATAATAAGTTAGAGCAAAATAGCTCCAAATTAACATGTATGGAGCCAAACGTTTTCCATAAAATAATTTATATGAAAAATAAGATGGAAGAGAAAGAACTGTTGGAAGAATATTGCTTGGGTCCAAAAGAAGAGGGGGAGAATAAGAGTGAAAATGTGGAGAGGAAGAGTTGTACGAAATGTAATTGGAAGAATATAAAAAGTCATGAATGAAAGAATTGAAGAAGGCCTTACGAGAATGGATTTGAAAAATCAAATATTAA
>CM032334.1:9677374-9712374 GCA_019022515.1 Quercus aquifolioides | reverse complement strand
GTAAATAAGTGCAATGAACCAATAACACTAACCTAAGCCATATTCAACAATAAAAAGAAAGCTTAAAGAGTAGGGAAGAGAGATGCAAACACAAGATAACACCAAGACATGTTATCGAAAATGAAACCGAAGAACTCGGGGAAAAACCTCTCCGCGACCTTCCTAGTCAAAATTGTTCCACTAGATAATAAAGTTGAGCACACGAATAACAAAAGACCCTCCAAGCCTAGTCTACTCCATGTGCTTGGAGCCTTTCAAGCTCCTGCTACCAACGGACTTCTCGGGGTCTTGTCTTTTTTAACTTTCCAGATCCCGGAATTCAACCCGATTGCATCCACCATTAAATGACTCCTTCCAATACTTCCTAGCAAGACCAAAATCTCACTTAATGTTGGGAATTCAATCGAAATTCCAACTTGTGAGAAAGAAACAAAAAAAGAAAAAAAAAGAAAAAAAAAAGAGAAAACAGACGTCAAAGAAGAAAAAAACAATCACATGCACAAGAATGTATTTACGTGGTTCGGCAATTTGCCTATGTCCACAGAGTTGCAGGGATTTCACTATTATCAAGAAAAAAATACAAAGTGCAGCTACAGTGTTTTTCTCTCTCTCTAAAACACGACAACACCTAGCAAAAACCCCAATCACAAAAACGGCTTTTATATCATCTGCTCCATGGACTAAGCCTCAGAAAATCTCCTATTAAAAACTACGCAACATTATTCGGGTCGGGTCGAGTCGTCAACCGGATCAAACACAAAAAAGGCTCCACAAAGCCCAACACTTAACACTCAGAATGGGTGTAGTAAGTGTTTGGGCTAACAGCCTCTCAAGGATCTAGAGATGGAGAGGTAGGGGTTGAAGAAAACCACAAGAAAATATGTAAATGATTGTGGGTATAACAATCTCTAACTCTCAAGTGTATTTGCTAGGGTTTTCTCCCTAAAAATCACTCATTACAATTCGTGGGTAATGAGGTTATTTATTGTGTGGGTAAAGAATTTGGTAAAGCAACTTAACGTTTTTCCAAACAAAATTTTTCTCGGGAACTTAGTGGGATGGCCCTCATCGCGAAACACTCTTGAACTTGACAGTCTGGCATGACTCTTCAGCTTCTAGTCATGTGCTTCACACGTGACCTTTTCACGGGTTGCTTCTTGTGAGCTACTCGCGAACTAGTCAATTCATCTTTTGAAACTTGATTCTTCACCGATCTTTCACACACATCCCTTACAAATAAACCCACCTACATACAGGGAAAATGATTGAAGAAATTACAATCAAATTTGGCACAGAATTAAAGCCAACACACGTTTGTTGGAAATCACAACTTTACAAAAATAATATTACATATTTGGCGAGATCAAAGAAGAATGATGTAACATAAGGTTCCCATGGATGTGGACATACGGGTTCCCATGGACATTCTGTAGGGTTGGCAATTGCCTTCCATGAATGACATACAAAAATTTCATGGATGATGATAGATGACGAAAAAGTAAGTACTTGTAATTCCTATTTTGCTAGTATGATGAATTAGAAATTTGGATGAAAACTTGTTACTTATTATTAATTTGACGCACCAGAGAATTTTTTTTTTTAAATTATAGGATTTTTTTTTTTTTTTTTTTTTTGGGAAAACATAGGAAGTTTAATTTCAATATAGGAGATAAATGACTCAATGGCTAGGACAAAAAAGCCTAGCTCAATTAACTCAAACCAATCACCTATGGGTTGGTTTGGTCCGGTTATTTTCATGATAATTGATTGGTTGGGATTGGCAATTTTTTAATCAAACAAGGTTGGTTTAGATTGAAAATGCCTCAAACTAAACCAACCCTTACCTTTTAGGCCTTAATTTGGCTCAGGCCTTTGAGAATTTTTGGAAGTACTCACTCTAGGCCCTGATGAAAGTAATTAAATTAGGAGACCATTTCATTACAACATGATTTCAAATTCAGCCCATAAGCTTATATATACTTGTGCCCACATATTTACAAAACCACAAAGATATATAAACTCAACTCATAGATTATGTGTGATCACTAATAATTGTCACACATTTGCACAAAAATGGAATTGGGATGAGTGTTTGTTAAGATAATTTGGCCACCATCATTTAGCAAAGAAACCGCATTAGGAAAGAAATAGACCATTGCGTGCACAACTTGATTCCTAAAACAAGCACCAAAAGGATGTTCAATGCCCTATACATATTCCTCTCTTTCAGTTTTCCTCAGGCCTTTTTCTTTCTCCTCATGTATCATGCCCTCTCTCCAATATTCATACCCCATACCTCCTCAACCTTAAAACCCATAAGCCAATCAATGCAATGCATGCCAAACAAACTTAAATTAATTCAATTCTGTCAAGACCACAAACAAATCTAAACCTCCATCCATGGCAACAATGACCCTAAGACTCATCATTTCTAGCCTCCCTAATCTCATTCAATTTTTGTATTAAATTTTTCCATTTAATCCCAAAAAAAAATTCCAAACCCTCAATCATGAGCAACGAATAGTAAGTCCATCATTTTCTCTCACATTTTCCTTCTCTCCAAACACCACTTGTACTTTCTATTTTCAGCACATGCATTAATTTTCTTCTCTATTTTTTGAAGATTATTTGTTCAAGTTTTTGCTAATCAGTGACTCCACCATCGGAAAATCGTGCTTACTGCTCAGATTTGAATATGAGAAAATATCAATTTTTTTTTTTTTTTGCTTGGGCCACAGTATAGGCTTCAATTCAATCTATTTTTTTATTGGGCCTCAGATTCGGCCCAAATCTAACCTGGCTAGACAGGGCGGGTTTGGGGCCTAAAAGTTAAATAAATAAATAAATAAAAACATAATGCAAAAAAAAAAAAAAAAACACTCGTCTATTAAACGGGCCGGGTTCAAGTAACGGCTACAAGCCCACGGGCCGGGTTCGGGTATAAAGAAACCCGGCCCGAACCCGATCCGTTGCCATTCCTATTTCCGGTGTAGTAGACTAATTACACTATGCATGCCACCCTCAGGATACAACAACTCAGCCACCTTACTAATTATCCTTACAATCCTACGCCGCTTGTAAAATAGGAATCTCTCAATTGTACTTTTCTTTTACCCAAAAATACAGTGTATCGAAGGATATCTTATTTTCATGAAATTAGATTTTGATTCACCAAAAATGTAGGTGGTTTTCTTTTTTACATGAAAATGGTGGAAATAAGAAAATTGATTTTCTCATCTAAAATCGGACATGTTGGCTGCATATTCATATTGGCTGAAGAAACATACACTAAAGATCAAGTTTATTTGGGTTTTAAATTTACTTTATTGTTGTTATAATTATCTTTAAAATGGATAGTAAATAGTAATTATATTGAATCATAATATATCAATGCCAACAGTAACATAAAAACTGTACAAACTCAACCAATTAAAGATGATGGTTTCAAGCAATGAATTAAGATTGAATAATAGAAAAACGTTAGCCACTAACGTTTACTATGCAGCCAACTCATAACAAATAGTTAAAAATAATAATAAATATAAAATATTATGATTTTTATAAAAATATTCCAACACTTAACACTGTAGTTTACCAAATATTCTAAACGCTATAATTCTTTCCGGTTAAAATAAGTTTTAAAATTAAACTTTTACTTCGGTTTCAAAAAAAAAATTAAACTTTTACTTCCTACGTACAATAATACCAAAACGAACACCATCAAAAAGGCTTTTTGCCAATTAACATAGCCTTGATTATCATATACAAGCCAAACGAAATCCACAACTAAGTCCATATTCATTTGAGGGACATTAAAGGCTTTATTAATTATATATAGCAACAGGAGTACTCCTTAATTAGGAAAGGAGTTTACAGATTGGATGACAATCTTCATAACATTATTAAAGAGTTGGAAAGTGATGATGCCGAAAATCTCACCAGTGAGTTGCACGATGCTTGTACGCTCGAAAACTACACCTGCACAAAAAAGGAGAAGACCTAACAGAGAGCACCGGTGTGGTGCCGGCCAAATACCCTCCGAAGGTCAAGTTAGGACTTGTTTCAACTCTAGAGTGCTAGAGAGGGGTTAATTATGCGTACCTTGATTTGTGAGGGTATTGGGGCTTTTATAGTAGTAGAGGGTTGACCTCTCTTCCTTGGAGTAGAAGTCTTTTCCATATAGGAATTCATGTGAGCGTAGATTGCGGAATCCTTTCCTTATAGGACTCTATCACTGGGCGTGGTGTCCAAGTAAAGGATTTTCTTGAACCGTCGGCCTCATGATCCGTCGGCCTGACCAGGGATGTCATTCTCGTCAGCTTCTAGGGTCATCCTTCGCCGCATGAACCGTCAGCATAAGTGTAGGCTGACGGGTTAAGCATATGGGGCTGTATAACCGTCAGCCTGACGTATGCAGATGGGTTAAGCCTAAGGCGATGTCAAACCGTCAGCCTTAGTATACGCTGACGGATTAAGACTACAATGCTGTTATTATTTATTCCTTATCAGTTGCCCCCTACTCCATATCTCCGTCGGTCATAACTGACGGGTTATGGAGTTTTCATCCGTTCCTACCAACTGCTTTAACCAGGAGAGAGAATAATTATAAGCTGTCATACCAACATTAAATGCTAAGGACACGTGGCGTGCTCTGGTTGGCTCGGCGTCTGGTTTGAGGGCGTCGCTTCGTCTTCCGTGCATTTCCCTTATATATATAGATGGCCCACCTCTCCTCATTTTCACTATTAAACTTTCCCTGATTCCTGGAGAGCTATCCGTCGCTTATCTTCCGTCAGCACTTGCCCACATTGTTTCCGTCACTTCTTCGGCCGTTACTTTCGAGGAACTTGTAAGTTCTCTTCTCCTTTTGTTCCTGCTTTATCTTTCTTTTTAAGCCGAGTCGTCATCCTAGGTGCTTAGATTACACCCGTCACTTGTAGGTAGTCAGATGTCGAGTGACGCGTCGAGTGACCGGTCGTCGGTCCGCGATGGAGCGGGCTACGACGAGGTGTTTGGTTCAGGTAGTGAGTCAGGGAGCTCATCCTGGTCTTCAGAGAGGGAGACGTCGGCCCAAACTCCTATCGAGGAGGTAGGAGGTCACGGAGACAATGGCCCGGAGAGGGAAGTAGGTGAGGGGTGCGACGAAGTGGAAGGAGAGAGATATAGTGACGGGGATGAAGGTGATGGCGGGTCTAGTGAAGGGGATGAAGGTGATGACGGGTCCAGTGAAGGGACTCCTGTGAGTCCTGGAGGCAACCGTCCCTTCATCCTTCCCCAAGAGTGGGCTGTAAATAAGTTTCTCCCCAAGATGACTCTTAAAATTTTTAATGAGTTACGGACCCGTTTCCAAATCCCCGACCATATTCCCATCCGTCTGCCTGAAGATGGTGAAAAATGTTATACGGGAAGAACTGCAGACGTCGGTATGTACGACGCCATGTTTGCCGCTGGTTTTAGACTACCCCTGACGGCATTACACCGTCAGTTAGTTGACTTTCTTGGCTTATCCGTCAGCCAAGTTGCTCCGAATTCGTGGAGGATTTTTATAGGTGCCGAGGTGTTGTGGGGTCGTCTGAGTGGAGGAAACCGTCAGCTTACCTTGGACGAATTCTTTTATTGTTATAGACCTCGGCACCTTTCTTCTTCCAAAGGGATGTACCATTTTGCCGTCAGGGAGAAAGATCTCAGGTTGGTGTCTGAGACGCCGGATTCGAATAGAGCCTGGAAGAGCAGGTTCTTTTTCGTTGAAGGGACGGACTGGGTGTGTCGTCAGGAAGAATGGGAAACGATACCTCACGGCTATTTTGACAATACTTGGGCGTTTATAAAAGAGTCAGGTCTTAGTCGTCAGCTTTTGTCTTTAGTTTATGCAAGTAATAATTTTTGGTCTTTTAATGGTTCTAACGCCGTCGGTTTATTTGCACTCTTCAGCCCTCATTCGCCCCTCCATCACTGGTGAGCAAGAGGATTTAATCCGTCGGGTTTTGGAGATTCCCTTAGAGGAGCGGTCGTGTCGGGACTTAATCACCCTCGACTATCTTCACGCTTACTGTGGTGGTCCTGTACCGACGCCTGAGGCTCGCAGGCTAGAAGAATTCTCCCGTCATCGTAAGTACCCTACCCTTATCTTTGAATTTATCCTTTTATTACCGTCGGTTTTTACTAATGTGTTTCTTTCGTAGAGATGGACGTGGCCAAGCAACGGATAAGGGCTGCCGCTGCCCGTTTAAAGGAGGAGAAGAAGGCAAAGGGGGAGACGGGACCCTCGTCGACCCCCAAGATCGTCAAGAGTTCTTCCAAGAGGAAAACTGACGGGGAAAATAGCCGTCCACCTAAGAAGGCAGCCGTCGGTTCTGGGAGTGAGCCACCAGAGAAGCCGTCGCCTAAGCTTAGTCATGGGGCAGGGAAAGGTGTAATGACCTCTTCTGGTCCCGTCCTGCAGGGGCCCCGTTGCCTGCTAACTCACAAGGATTTTGCTGTTGAGGCAGTGGAGTCATTCATCAAGTCTGCTGACATAGATCCTTGTGACTTGTTGGCGACGGATGAGTTGGGGTCGTCAGCTTTGTTTGACCTCACCCGGGTAAGCCATCTCTCTTGGATGTTTCTTCTTTTATTATTATTATTATTTAACATGACTGACGGTTGTATCCTTTTCTAGGCCCTGGTTCGTGTAAAGGCGCTTCAGGACAGGTGCGTGGCTAAGGAGGGGGTCGTCGCTCGCGTGAATAAGCATAATTCCAACATGCGAAACCAGCAGGCTCAGTATAAGGAGGCGATGCGTCTTCTTAACGTTGAGCTGAAGGAAGTGAAAGAGAAGTTAGAGCAGGTGGACCGTCAGAAAGGCGAACTGGAGCGAGAGCTGACGACTCTCCGTGATCAGTTGGAGACGGCGGGGGCTGACGCGGTCAAGAATTTCAAAGTGTCAGACTCCTTTATTGATTCCTGTGGCGGATACTACGGCACGGGTTTTGATGATTGCCTCAGACAGGTGGCGTCGGCTTTTCCTGAGTTGGATCTTTCTGGTATCTCTTTGGATGACGCCCAGCCTATGACGCCCGCTGCTGATTCCGTCACCGCTGATGTTGATGACTTAGTGGGTTCTCCCCATGGAGGTGGTGGAGTCGTCCTAGCCCAGCCTGCTGTGAACCTTCCAACAACTACCGCGACCCCTCCTGTGGTGCTGCTTGACGGAGAGGACCCTTCTGCTAAAGAGTAGAGAACTTTTTGGAGCAACTCATGTTTTTCCCTTCTTTTTATGTCTAGCAAACAGCTTTATTGAGTGCCCCTTGGGCCCTTATTTGTAATATTTTAACAGCTTAGTGCCTTTTCGGGTTTTTGCTTATAACATCGCTGCTTTTTGTATATAATTACTTTTGCTTGACTTGTTTTACTTCGTATGTTTTGTGGACTCCATTTTTATGTCGTCAGCTATTTGGTTTGTACGATCAGTGGGCTTGGTCGTTTTAGACGTCAGCCATTTGGCTCGTTTGCTTTTGTGGACTTGGTCATTTTGAACCGTCAGCCCTTTATTTAGGTTGTCAGCTTAATAGCTGATAAGTGGACTTAGCCACTTTCCGTCAGCCTTCTTTTTAGGCCGTCAACTTAATAGCTAATATGTGGACTTAGCCACCTCTCGTCAGCCTTTTATTTAGGCCGTCAGCTTAACTGCTGATTTGTGGACTTTGCCACTTTTCGTCAGCCTTTTATCTAGGCCGTCAGCTTAACTGCTGATATGTGGACTTAGCCACTTTTCGTCAGCCTTCTATTTAGGCCGTTAGCTTAACTGCTGATTTGTGGACTTAGCCACTTTTCGTCAGCCTTTTATTTTGGCCGTCAGCTTAACTGCTGATATGTGGATTTAAGCCACTTTTCGTCAGCCTTCTATTTAGGCCGTCAGCTTAACTGCTGATTTGTGGACTTAGCCACTTTTCGTCAGCCTTTTATTTAGGCCGTCAGCTTAACTGCTGATATGCGGATTTAGCCGCTTTTCGTCAGCCTTCTATTTAGGCCGTCAGCTTAACTGCTGATATGTGGATTTAAGCCACTTTTCGTCAGCCTTCTATTTAGGCCGTCAGCTTAACTGCTGATTTGTGGACTTAGCCACTTTTCGTCGGTCTTTTACTGACTTTCGTTTGTAAGTAGAAACTTCAGCAGTTCTGAATAAATTCCTCTTATTGTCATGCATCTGTATAAAAAGTATCTTAATGAAGGAAAAACCTGCCCTTATGGGCTTATTGTATCAAAACCAAAGTAAAAGACATGCCCGTTGGGCTTATTGTAGTGAATACTTAAAAGTAAACAGTAAATCTAAAAATAAAAAGATAGGTGTTGCTTTTCATGTCGTCGCCTCTACTGGTAGTACTTTCGCAAGTGCTCAGCATTCCAAGGGTGCGGTAGCTTTCGTCCGTCCAGTGTCTCTAGATGATAGGTGCCCTTCCTCTGCCAGGCCGTGACTCGGTAAGGTCCTTCCCAATTCGGGCCGAGTTTTCCTTGAGTTGGGTCTCTTGCTGCGCCCATGACTTTCCTTAGGACGAGGTCTCCAACCTGGAAGTCTCTGTGCTTGACCCGGGAGTTGTAGTGCTTGGCCATGTGGTCCTGGTATCGCGCGAGCCTTTGCTCTGCTGCTGTCCTGACTTCGTCCACTAGATCGAGCTGTAGACGTAGGGCTTCGTCATTCTTCCCCTCGTCATGATTGTGCACCCTGTAGCTGGTGAGGCCGACTTCGGCTGGGATGACTGCCTCGCTCCCGTATGTAAGCCGGAACGGTGTTTCCTGTGTCGGTGTCCTTGCCGTTGTCCTGTAGGCCCAAAGTATGCTTGGTAACTCTTCAGCCCATATACCCTTTGCCCCCTCGAGCCGAGTCTTGATAATCTTCAGCAAGGATCGGTTCGTGACTTCGACCTGTCCGTTGGCTTGAGGGTGGGCGGGTGAGGAGTAGTGGTTCCGTATTCCTAATTGTGAGCAGAAGTCCCGGAAGGCCTCGTTGTCGAATTGTTTCCCGTTATCCGAGACTAGGACTCTAGGGATGCCAAATCTGCATATGATGCATCGCCAAACGAAGCCGCGGACGTTCTTCTCCGTAATGGTGGCTAAGGCTTCAGCTTCGACCCACTTCGTAAAGTAGTCGATGCCCACAACCAGAAACTTTAGTTGTCTTATTGCCGTAGGAAACGGCCCCATGATGTCCAGTCCCCATTGAGCGAACGGCCATGGCGCCGTCATCGGGGTAAGTTCTTCGGGTGGTTGTCTGATGACGTTGCTGAACCTTTGGCACTTGTCGCATTTCTTTACATAGGCCTCGACATCCTTCTGCATAGTTGGCCAAAAGTACCCCGTTCGTACTAGCTTGTGGATTAGCGACCTCGACCCTGAGTGGTTTCCACAGATCCCTTCGTGTACTTCCCTCATGACGTAATCTGCTTCTTCAGGACCTAAGCACCGTAGGTAGGGGCGGGAGAAACCTCTTTTGTACAAGATGTCTCTTATTAGGACGAACCTTGCTGCTTGAACCTTCAGCTTTCTTGCAGCCTCCTTTCCGTCCGGTAGTACGCCGTTCTTCAGGTAGGAAACTAATGGTGTAGTCCAATTGCTTTCGGAACCAAGCTCCTGTACATCGACAGAATTTATAAGTGGAGAGAGCTGAACGAAAGAGAGTACGTTACCAAGGGTGGCCATATGCTCGGCTGAAGCGGCTTTGGCCAGGCGATCGGCTTGCTCGTTTTCCCCCCGCGGTATCTGTGTGATTTCGGCCTTCAGCTCGCTGACCCTCCATCTTGCTTGGTCCAGGTATTTTTTCATCCGTTCGCCTTTGCACTCATAATCCCCATTTATCTGGTTAACCACGACTTGAGAATCGCAGTGAATGATCATTCTTTCGGCTCCCGCAGCTTTGGCGAGGTCAAGTCCTGCTATCAGAGCTTCGTACTCTGCCTCGTTGTTGGTGGTAGGGAACTCAAGGCGGATCATACATTCGACCATGTCTCCTTCGGGTGAGTGTAGCACGATGCCGGCTCCCCCAGCCTGCCTGTTGGAGGATCCGTCTACGTGTATGCTCCATTGGGGAGATTCCTCTGCCCCCTTGTCTTCGCCATTTGTAAATTCAGCTATGAAATCTGCAACGACCTGTCCTTTAATGGCGGTTCGTGGGCGATACTGGATGTCAAACTCGCTTAATTCTATAGCCCATAGTGCCAGTCGCCCAGCGGCTTCAGGGTTGCTCATTGCCCGTCGCAAAGGCTTGTCGGTTAGGACGATCATTGTGTGCGCTTGAAAGTACGGCTTTAGCTTGCGTGCGGCTGTAACCAGCGCAAACGCGAGTTTTTCCATGGGCGGATATCTTTCTTCAGCTCCGCGTAGCGCTCGACTAGTGTAGTACACGGGTTTCTGCACTCTCTCTTCTTCTCTGATCAAGGCGGCGCTGACAGCGGCCGGGGAGACGGCAAGATAGAGAAAGAGTTCTTCACCTGGTTGTGAGGGACTCAGCAACGGGGGGGAAGAGAGATAAGCTTTCAATTCTTCGAACGCTTGCTGGCACTCGGCAGTCCATTCGAAAGATCTCTTCAATGTTCGAAAGAAGGGTAAGCACTTGTCCGTTGCCCTTGACACGAACCTATTTAGCGCTGCTATCTTGCCGTTAAGGCTCTGCACTTCCTTCACATTTTTTGGTGGTGCCATCTCTATTATAGCTCGGATCTTGTCCGGATTGGCTTCGATGCCCCTTTGGGAAACCATGAATCCTAGGAATTTTCCTGCCGTCACCCCGAAGGCGCACTTTCCTGGATTCAGCTTCATGTTGTAAGAGCGAAGGGTGTCGAATGTTTCCCTGAGGTCTTCCAAGTGATCTTCCTCCCTTCGACTTTTCACCAGCATATCATCTACGTAGACTTGGACATTTCTCCCGATTTGTGGTGCGAACATTTTGTTCATAAGCCTCTGGTATGTCGCGCCCGCATTTTTTAGACCAAACGGCATTACCGTGTAACAGAAGAGGCCTTGGCTGGTCACGAACGAGGTTTTCTCTCGATCGGCTTCGTGCATCTTGATTTGGTTGTAACCGGAGAAAGCGTCCATGAAACTTAAAAGCTGGTGCTGAGCCGTAGAGTCTACTAGAGTGTCGATCCTCGGGAGGGGGTAGCTGTCTTTGGGGCATGCTTTGTTTAGATCGGTGAAGTCTACGCACATCCTCCACTTCCCGCTAGCTTTCTTGACCATCACTACGTTGGCTAGCCAGTCGGGGTAGTAAACTTCTCTGATAAAGTTTGCTTCCTATAGCTTGCAAATTTCTTCAGCTATGGCTCGATCCCGTTCGGGGGCAAACACCCGCTTCTTTTGCCGGACGGGTGGAAAGGACGGTGATACATCAGCTTGTGCACCATGACTAAAGGGTCTATTCCTGGCATGTCCTCGTGACTCCAGGCGAACACGTCCCGATTTTCTCTGAGAAAGGCTGCAAGCGTCTGTCGGATCATGGGACTTGCAAGGGTGCCAACCTTTGTTGTTCTGTCAGGTCTGGAATCGTCAAGGGATATTTCTTCAAGCTTTTCGACGGGTTCCGTTGTATTCCGATGTTCTTCTATGCTCATGGCTTGGAGTTGATCATCCATTTCCATCATAGCCACATAGCATTCGCGTGCGGCCACCTGATTTCCACGCAGTTCACCTGTTCCGTACTCGATAGGGAACTTGATCATTAAGTGATAAGTCGAGGTTGCCGCTTTCCATGAATTGAGGGTGGGTCGCCCCAAGATGGCATTGTAGGCCGACGAACAGTCGACCACAAGGAACGTTACGTCCTTTGTGATCTGCTGCGGATAGTTGCCTGCCGTTACAGACAGTGTGACCGCACCTAGGGGAAATACCCTCGTTCCTCCAAAACCGACGAGGGGGGCATTCGTCGGAATCAATTGTTCTCTGCTGATTCCCATCTGCTGGAATGCGGGGTAATATAGGATGTCTGCTGAGCTCCCATTGTCAACCAACACTCGGTGCAAGTTGTAGTCCCCCACTTGCAAACTGATAACGAGCGCGTCGTCGTGCGGGTGGTGAAGACGTCGTGCATCTTCTTCGGAGAACCCAATGACGGGGCTTTCTCTTCGTGCTACTTTTGGTACTGAGCCCGTCAGCTGCACATTTTGAACCATCCTGAGGTACGTCTTCCGAGCCTTTTTGGATGACCCGGCAGGCGTCCCTCCTACAATCATCCTGATGTCGCCAATGGGCGGTCTAGGGCGGTCATTGTCCCGTCTTGGGGGCTGTTCCTGAGGTTGTGGATCCGCTCTTTCTTTGCTTACAAACTTCTGCAATTTCCCTTGTCTTATAAGGGCCTCGATTTGCTGCTTCAGGTCGTAACAGTCGGCCGTGTCATGGCCGTGATCTCGGTGGAAGCGGCAGTATTTGTCTCTAGAACGCCTGCTAGGGTCCCCCTTCAGCTTTCCAGGGAAGGCCAGAGTCCCTTCGTCCTTGATCTGCATTAGGACTTGATCTATCGGGGTGGTTAGCGGGGTGAAGCTTGTAAACCTTCCTCCCGGAGGTTTAGAACGCCTCTCGTCCCTACGATCTCCCGTTCTTGGCCTCTTCCACCCTTGATCCTGTCGAGCGTCTTCCTGCCTTTCCCTCTTCCTTGGTTTTTCTTCTCGAGCCTGCAGCGCGTCCTCAGCATTCATATACTTAGTGGCCCTGTAGAGTACTTCCGACATGGTCTTTGGGTCGTTTTTGTATAAGGAGAACAAAAACTTACCCTTTTGCAACCCATTTATGAAGGCTGCTACAAGTATTTTGTCGTCGGCTTCGTCAATTGATAGCGCTTCCTTGTTGAAGCGTGTGATGTAGGATCTCAGTGTCTCGTCCTCTCGCTACTTGATACTCATTAGGCATGCCGTGGACTTCTTATACCTGTGGCCTCCAATGAAGTGTGTGGTGAACTGAGCGCTTAGTTCCTTGAAGGTGTTGATGGAGTTGGGAGTTAGCCGGCTGAACCATACCCTCGCGGAGCCTTTGAGTGTTGTAGGGAAGGCCCTGCACATGATCTCGTCTGCTACACCCTGAAGATGCATTAGGGTTTTGAAGGTTTCTAGATGGTCTAGAGGATCCTTTACTCCATCATAGCTGTCGATATGCGGCATGCGAAATTTGTGGGGTAAGGGGAAAGAGTTCACAGCCACAGTGAAGGGCGAGTCAGTGCGGTTGACTAGGTCGTCAAGATCGCTGGACACCCGTCCTTTAAGTGCGTTCATCATAACCTCCATCTGTTCCCTCATTGCCTGCATCTCTGCGACAACATGTGGTGGAGTTGCATCCGTGAGGGATGGCATGCTCAAGTTCTGCCTCTCTGGTTTGCTTGGGGCGTGGCTGCCTTCCGGTTTCTCCTGATTTTTCTTGGGAGTGCTGTTCCCCTCCTGATCCCCTTGTTGGTCGTTCAGTGCTGCATTCTTCTGGCGCAGCTGCTCCTCCAAGTCATGGTTTTGTTTGGTGAGGCGCTCCACGGCGGCACCAAGAGTCCGTACTTGTCTCTCGAGGGCAGTCGTGGGTTGCTCCTCTTCCTGAACGTCGTTAGTAGTTGCCATTGAGCGAGTGAGTACCATGCAACTCTTTAGTCCGGGAAACGATAGTACGGCTTACAGCGCTTCCCACAGACGGCGCCAACTGATGATGCCGAAAATCTCACCAGTGAGTTGCACGATGCTTGTACGCTCGAAAACTACACCTGCACAACAAAAAGGAGAAGACCTAACAGAGAGCACCGGTGTGGTGCCGGCCAAATACCCTCCGAAGGTCAAGTTAGGGTTTGTTTAAACTCTAGAGTGCTAGAGAGGGGTTAATTGTGCGTACCTTGATTTGTGAGGGTATTGGGGCTTTTATAGTAGTAGAGGGTTGACCTCTCTTCCTTGGAGTAGAAGTCTTTTCCATATAGGAATTCATGTGAGCGTAGATTGCGGAACCCTTTCCTTATAGGACTCTATCACTGGGCGTGGTGTCCAAGTAAAGGATTTTCTTGAACCGTCGGCCTCATGATCCGTCGGCCTGGCCAGGGATGTCATTCTCGTCAGCTTCTAGAGTTATCCTTCGCCACATGAACCGTCAGCATAAGTGTATGCTGACGGGTTAAGCATGTGGGGCTGTATAACCGTCAGCCTGACGTATGCTGATGGGTTAAGCCTAAGGCGATGTCAAACCGTCAGCCTTAGTATACGCTGACGGATTAAGACTACAATGCTGCTATTATTTATTCCTTATCAGAAAGGAAAATACTATATCATTGGTTCAATTGACCTTATTCATGTAAATACTCTTCTATTCCTCAAGTTGAGGAAATGTAACGGAACCCAACTGGCCTATAAATGAAAACAACACGGCCGCCGATCGAAACATCGGTTCGAACGAACTGTGTGGCCGATTGCAAGACTCCCACAGCAGGAAGCGTGGCGTTGCAGGTGGAGAGGGGTGTTACAACCACTAGATTGCAATCACTCAAGCGTATTGTTGCTGAGATAACAACTCGTGCAAAATCCACGGATAATGAAAATATTCCACTGCCATTGGTTGTATTACTAGCAACCACATTTCCAGCTCCACACTGCAGTTGTACTTGAGCATCTAGAAGTAAACATAACAAAACAATGGTGAGATTGAAGTACCTTATTAGCTGAGACTAAAGTGTGTAGTCATGGTGCATTGGACTAACTGTAACAAATTCTGAGCAAACTTACTTGGGAAACCTGGGTTGGCAGTAACATTCGCACCTAAACTGCAAGGCACAAAAGACGGCTGGACCTGCAGCACAACGCCAAGGCCAGTCGAGGGGTTGATGGATAACTGGGCTTTAGCTATTGGAAGTGCCAATGCAGCAACCATTACGGAAACAAAGAGAACTAATTTCAAGGCCATTTCTCAATCACAGTGTATTGCTCTATCGAAAGTCGAAACTGGCTTGCAGTAGAAATGCTGGCCATTCAACCATTTTATAGGATAAGTGTGGCCAAGTTGCAGCCGATTTTTCTGACATAAATCACGAAGCTAGAGCTCTCTGTGCAAGTCAAGAGAGATAATAACTCTCATGTTGTATGACATGAAGTTCACCTTCACCATGGATGCCGGCTTTGTGGGGTTACACCTACTAGCAGGCAGCAGCTTGATGTAGTTTGAGGCTTAGTGCAATAAATTTAAGCGGAATTTCTTTCTTTGTTTCATATTTAAATTGGTAGCGTGTTCATCAGTTCACGTTCATGTTATGCACAAATTAATTACAAATTATATATATATATATATATATATATATATTATCACAACCTTCATAACAAATATAACAAATATATTTATATATTGAGCCATTTAATGTAATTAAAGACAAAATGTTATGTGGAAGTTTGTTAATATTATTTCACTATCTTATATTATATATAATAAGTGAACAAAAATATATATTTTTTGTTGACGTGTTAGAATTTCATTAAAATCTTGTGCAATATTTATCAAAAAATTCTATTTCAGATTCAATTAACAAATTTTTGTCTATTTCATAAGTTTTTATATTAAAATTGATATTTACTAGTAAACATTTATAATTAAAAAATATTTTCAAATAAAAACGAACTATATAGAATATAAAATATTTGATCGCAAGAGACATAACCTTGAGATCCACCCCAATGAATGGGTAGAAGAAGTGCGTTAATATCTCAATAAAATAGACTAACTATATTTGCCCCCGTATATTGAGGGCTTTACATTGTATTACCCACTAATTTATTAAAATGTAAAAATAAGAAAATAATAACAATAAAGTAATATCTGCTTCATTTTAATTAAAATTTTGATTTTGATTTTAATTTTAGTTTAATTTAAGTTTAATTTTAGTAGGAAAAAAAAGTACATAACGTTTTTTTCTAGTTACAATTTGAGAAAATTTACATGACTTTGTTTTATGAATACATTCTAAAAAATAAAAATTTACATGACTTTGTTTTATAAATGCATTCTAAAATATATATATATATATATATATATATATATATATATATATACATATATTAGGGACAACGTTAGGCTACAAACTTGGTTGTAGCCAAAATCTACAACTCCCACTAAAAAATTAACATCGATATATTTTTTGAAAATCTAATTATCGAATTGTTTAATCTTTATGTTCATAACAAGTATGTCAAATTTCATATCAATAATATGTTATTTACAATTTGATATGTAAACCTATTTTTTAAGCATAATTTTATATTACAAAGACTTAAAACTTAAACATTTGATTGATAATATAACAATTGATTTTTGATTTTCTGGAAATTTTGCATACATGGAAGATATAACAAAAAGTAAATGTTATTAAACAGTGAATTTGTCAAAATTCATATCCAATAATATATATATATATATATATATATATATATATATATATTGAGTAAGTTATTGCCATTGACTACAACCAAGTTTGTTACCAAACTTTATCCAAATTTTAGCATGTATTTTATTAATAGTTGGATCATCGATATAAAAAATGTTGACAATAATTTAGGATCAAAGATTTCAATCTAATCTAGAGACCAAGTGATGCCACGGCCTTCCCAGCCTCTAAGATTTTTTTTTTTTTTTTTTTGAATGGGGTTTATAGTAAAAGTATGTAGTCTATACTTTGGAGACTTGTAAGTAACTCCCTCACAAAAGTTAAATTGGTCCAAAGAGGCCCAAAAAATATAAATAGCCAACTTGCCCATATGCAGTGTTTCCATATTGAAGGTATCGACTCATCTAGGACCACCAATACCTCAAGGACCTCAACACTACCATCAATATGGGTTGGACAAATGCTCTGGCTTCTGTTCCTCTCAGCCTGCTCTCTCTTTGTGGAATTAATTTTATGAAAAGGAAGATTTTGAATTAATCATTATTAATGATTTTTTTTTTCTTGAATACTAAACACTTAAATTTTTGAGTTGGAAAACATGCCATTTTTTTCTATGCTTTATTTATTATTATTTTTAGTTAATTTACCAATTTTAACTATTAGAATATGAATTTGGAAAAATTAAGAAAGTGAAGGCTAATTATATTTGTATGTTTTGGTGCTGATGTAGTTAAAAGAACGAGGAACAGATTATAATATAAAAACGATCTCTTTCTTTTTTTGTAGTTTTGGTGTGTAAAACATAATGTTGTGAGTTTTGATAGAGTCAAATTGAAAATAATATTCTTGAATCAATTTTTTTAGTTTTTGGATTTATCAAATTTATATCGAAGATTTCCAACAGTTACTATCTATTATGTTATCATATCATAATGAGATGAATAAAAAGAAATTTTTTTGAAAATGTGATGCTACAATTAGATCAATAATAAAATATTAGAAAAAATTAAAAAAAGAACTACCAAAATATTTAAAATGTTAAAGAAATGGAGTTTATTATATATAAATGGTTGGGATAACAGTAAAAGGAGTAATGAAAAATGGGAAAAGTTTAGTTCCAAACTTGTTTGGAGATACCTTTTTTAACTTATTATGTGACTATTTATAAGACTTTCTATGTGTATTATTTCAACAAGGCACATAATATATTAAAAGAGCATCTGACAAAAAACTACACATGAATGGTCTCTTTAACCGTCATATAATAAGTTAGAGCAAAATAGCTCCAAATTAACATTTTTGGAGCCAAACATTTTCCATAAAAAAACTTATATGAAAAATAAAATGGAAGAGAAAGAACTGTTGGAAGAATATTGCTTGGGTCTAAAAGAAGAGGGGGAGAATAAGAGTGAAAATGTGGAGAGGAAGAGTTTTAAAAATGTAATTGGAAGAATATAAGAAGTCATGAATGAATGAGTTGAAGTTGGCCTTAAGGGAATGGATTTGAAAAATAAAATACTACAAAAAAAAAAAAAAAAATTGCTAGTGGATTAGAGAGGATTCCATCAGATCGATTTGTTTGAAAATATTTAGTGATCTTTTTTTTCTTTTCTTTTTTTAATCTTTGACTTCCTAAAAAAATTCTCGTTCTGTACTGCCCCTAACTCTATTTGAGGCTCATTGTTAGATGTACCCAGATCAAATTAATTGGTTTCTTACGTGGTCATTGATAACTCCCCGACTTCCAAAAGTCATAAAACTGGTTTTTTGAACACTTCTATTGCCGGACCGTGTGTCTTACCAATCCATCCAACGACCAATTGGTGAATGATGAGGGGGCACAAATCTTTTATAGCATTTGATCGCAGACCGAGCTCATTGGTATTGGAGCAAATTGTGAAATCCCTCACATCTATGATCCCATGCTCCAGCCACATGAAGTTGCTTCTTGTTGTGGACACAGTCACAAATTTGCATTGGCTACAAAATACTACTGCATACAGAGACCAATGATATGTGTGGACATGTTCATTTTGAATTTGATAAACTTTAAAAAATATAAAAAGTAACTCACAGAGTAAATAAGTAATACCGTTTACATGCTGCTATGGCTATTGTCAAGGGCCTTATGGAATAGGCAAGGAGCCATATTTAACAAGTAAAACAGATATAATCCGAGGAAACACATGTAATCTTGATTAGTTAAGAGTATTATTTAATATTTAACAAAGTAAACACATTTATGATTTTTACCCTAATTCCGAATCCGTCTTTATATGTATATTATTTATTACGGCCTATATACAAACACATTCAAATTCACACTCAATTTCACAACTTATATAATAATGAATATTTCATTATCCAAACCAATTTATTTATTACATTTTTGAATTACATGCATAATACTTTATTACTTTGGACCCCAGCAAAAGAATTACAAGTAGAAGTGACTTTGACCATTAATACTTCAAAAATTTATAGCCACATATGAATCTAGATTGCGATCATTAAGACTCTCAAATTACATTTATTTAGTCAAATTTTTTTATTTCCTTGATCAATATTGCATATGCTCACGCAACACAAACTCATTCAATCCAATCCACACAATCTAGGAATTTCATAATTTATGCGAAATTTTTTGGGGAGATAATAAGTTTTGGGTTAAGTAGTATCCTATATGTTATATTAAGGTTTCAATTAGAGTATTCTCAAAGTCTTCTCCCCCTAACTAGTGATATTAAAGCTAATTAATGATGGTGTAAGGCAATATGGCAAGATTATCAAAGTGCCTTTCATAGTTGGAGTAGGAACAAAAATGTGTGTTCTTAGAGTCTACACAGTATTTATCACACAAGGCAAGCCCACAAAATCCAATCCAAATTATCTTTAAAAAAATACCCAACAAAATTGAAAGCTCAAATTTATGCTAAAACACAAGAGCTTATTCAGACCCCCCAAATAAAAAATACGGCTAGATTGCTTTTACTCTAAACAAGAGTAAATAAGTGCAATGAATCGATAACACTACCCTAAGCCATATTCAACAATAAAAAGAAAGCTTAAAGACTAGGGAAGAGAGATGCAAACACAAGATAACACCAAGATGTGTTATCGAAGAGGAAACCGAAGAACTCAATGAAAAACCTCTCCGCGACCTTCCTAGTCGAAATCGATTCACTTGAGAATAAAGGTGAGCACACGAATAACAAAAGACCCTCCAAGCCTAGTCTACCCCATGTACTTGGAGCCTTTCAAGCTCCTACTGCCAACAAACTTCTTGGAGTCTTGTCTTCTTTAGCTTTCTGGATACCGCAATTCAGCCCGATTGCATCCACCACCAAATGGCTCCTTCCAATACTTCCTAGCAACACCAAAATCTCACTTAACACTTAGAATGAGTGTGGTAAGTGTTTGGGCTAACAACCTCTCAAGGATCTAGAGATGGAGAGGTAGGAGTTGAGGAAAACCATAAGAAAATGTGTAGATGATTGTGGGTATAACAATCTCAAACTCGCAAGTGTATTTGCTAGGGTTTTCTCTCTAAAAATCACTCATTACAATATGTGGGTAATGAGGGTATTTATTGTGTGGGTAAAGAATTTGGTAAAGCAACTTGACATTTTACCAAACAGAATGTTTCTCAGGAACTTCGCGGAATGGCCCTCATTGTGAAACACTCGCGTACTTGACAGCCTGACATGACTCTTCAGCTTCCAGTCATGTGCTTCACACGTGACCTTTTCACGAGTTGCTTCTTACGAGCTACTCGCGAACTAGTCGCAAATTGTACTAATTCATCTTTTGAAGCTTTATTCTTCACCGATCTCTCACACTCATCCCTTACAAATAAACCCACCTACATACAGGGAAAATGATTGAAGAAATTACAATCAAATTTGGCACAAAATTAAAACCAACACAAGTTTGTTGGAAACCACAACTTTACAAAAATAATATTACATATTAGGCTAGATCAAAGAAGAATGATGTAACATAAGGTTCTCATGGATGTGGACATATGGGTTCCCATGGACGTTCTGTAGGGTTGGCAGTTGCCTTCCATGAATGACATACAAAAAGTTCATGGATGATGATAGAGGAAGAAAAAGTAAGTACTTGTAATTTCTATTTTGCAAGTTTGATGAATTACAAATTTGGATGAAAACTTGTTACTTATTACTAGTTTGACACACTTGAGAATTTTTTTTTTTTTTTTTTTAAATTATAGGAAGTTTAATTTTTTTTTTTTTTTTTTTTTTTATTGGAAATCATAGGAAGTTTAATTTCAATATAAGAGATAAATGACCCAATGGCTAGGACAAAAAAGCCTAGCTCAATTAACTCAAACCAATCACCTATGGGTTGGTTTGGTCCAATTATTTTCATGATAATTGATTGGTTGGATTGGCAATTTTTTAATCAAACGAGGTTAGTTTAGATTGAAAATGGCCCAAACTAAACCAATCACTACCTTTTAGGCCTTAATTTGGCTCAGGCCTTTGAGAATTTTTGGAAGTACTCGCTCCAGGCCCTAATGAAAGTAATTAAATTAGGAGACCATTTCATTGCAACATGATTCCAAATTCGGCCCATATGCATATATATACTTGGGCCCACATATTTACAAAACCATAAAGATATATAAACTCAACTCATAGATTATGTGTGATCACTAATAATTGTCACACATTTGCACAAAAATGGAATTGGGATGAGTGTTTGTTAAGATAATTTGGCCACCATCATTTAGCAAAGAAACTGCATTAGGAAAGAAATAGACCATTGCGTGCACAACTTGATTCCTGAAACAAGCACCAAAAGGATGTTCAATGCCCTATACATATTCCACTCTTTCAATTTTCCTCAGGCCTTTTTCTTTCTCCTCATGTGTCATGCTCTATCTCCAATATTCATACCCCATACCTCCTCAGCCATAAAACCATATGCCAATCAATGCAATGCAATGCATGCCAAACAAACTTAAATTAATTCAATTCTGTCAAGACCAAAAACAAATCGAAACCTCCATCCATGGCAATAATGACCCTAAGACTCATCATTCTTAGCCTCCATGATCTAATTATCTAGAGAACCCTGCACCATTTTGTGATGGTAGTAGCTGCAGGACTAGTTGTCCTATATCTTGTATATAAAAGAGAAGTCCTCATTTATTTACTAGATTTTGCTTGCTATAAACCTCCCAAATCTTATAGGCTACCCAAGTCAATGTTCCTAGAGGCTGTCTTTCTTAATAACATGGATCCTGACAGCATTGCTTTCCCGATCAAAATCTTAGAAAAGTCAGGGTTTAGTGAGGAAACTTGCATTCCTCCTTCACTTGGTCGAGTACCAATTAGAAAATCTCTCGCAAGAACAGTGTTTCCGACATACTGTAAGGGCGAGGCCAAGCTTTCCACAGAAGGAAGATTGGCGTTACAGCTGGATAAGGGAGTGTTAACCACTAGATCGCAATTACTCAATAGTGTTTGGAGAAGAACTTGTAGAGGATTCAAGGGAATTGAAAATATTATGGCGCTATTGGTTGTTGCACTAGCAGCCACATTTCCAGCTCCACATCGTAGTTGTACTAGAGCATCTTGGAGTAAACATAACAAAACAATGGTAGAGTTGAGGCATGGACCATGTCACTGTCTTCAGACAATACACATCGTCTATGGGGTTTCCGGTTAGGTATGGCAAAAAGTACCCGACCCAACCCTAAGGGGGCTGGTTTTACCCGACCCGTGAAACAATAGGGTCAGGCTTGAATTTTTAAAACAAAATCCGAAGTGAGTCCAGGTTTTAGTAAAACCCGCCCTGAACTCAGACCCGAACCCAACCCCGACCCAATTAAAACTAAAATTACCAAAAAACCATATATATAAACTTATAAACCCCACCGTCACCCTCTCATTTCACTTAGCAGCCCCATCCCATTTCCCTCACTCTCCTCTCCCAATCTCACTCAGTCTCACTCACTCTCTAGCTCTGTCACTGCCGACCATCACTCGATCTCACTGCCGGCCCTCCACCATTCTTTTCTCTCACACTCTTTCCTTTTCTTAAAAATCCCCCACAAAATTTAAATTTTTTTATTAGCTTTTTCCATTTCGATCCCAAAAAAAATTCCAAACCCTCAATCATGAGCAACGCATAGTAAGTCCATCATTTTCTCTCACATTTTCCTTCTCTCCAAACACCACTTATACTTTCTATTTTCAACACATGCATTAATTTTCATCACTATTTTTTGGATTTTTTTTTTTTTTTTAGCGATTATCTGTTCAAGCTTTTACTAATCAGTGACTCCTCCATTGGAAAATTGTGCTTGCTGCTCAGATTTTAATATGAAAAAATGTGAATTTTTTTTTTTTTTTTGTTTAGGCCACAATATAGGCTTCAATTCGATCTTTTCTTTTTATTGGGCCACGAATTCGGCCCAAGTTTGACCTAGCTAGACAGGGCAGGTTTGGGGCTTGAAAAAAAAATTTATAAAAAAAAAAAAAAAAATACTCGTTTATTAAACGAGCCAAGTTCAAGTAATGGGAACAAGCCCGCGAGGTGGGTTCGGCTTCTACCAGCATTAGGTCATCAAGAACATCTCTCCCAGAGATCCCTCAAGAAGTTGGAATTCTCAATTCGGTGTCTTATGAGTTATCAGATACAAATCTAAAACTAGGAGATTGGAACATCCCTAAGGTTCCCCCCATCACTTGTAACTTTCCCCCCTTTTGGTATCTGAGCCAAGTTTTGGCCGATCATAGTGTTGTAAGTTACAGTTTATTATTGAATTAATCAAGTTGGCAGGTTCTACCGCCATAGTTATCCATTATTTTCCGCATTATTATCATTATTTTGAATTATATTCATGTTATCTCCTGACAGTTTTATTTTGTTTTACATCTACTTTCTGATAGCTCTTCCATTACCATATATTGTTTTCTACTATCTCTTGTTCAGTACTATTCTTTTGTTGGAAGGTTGAGCCTCCTTCTTTACCTATCTCTTTATTATTCTGTGATTCTTTGTTCATGTTGATCAATTGTTTCCCAGTTTTCTGCTTCTTCTTGTTTCTGTGTTTATCCGTCCAGTTTGTTGCAGATGTGTACTGTTGAGACACGTAAGACCGTGATCTATGCCGTTGTCAACCCAGTAAGTCCAGTAAATCCCAGGCTAAGTGTGTGTCCCATACCAAACAATAAGTCCCGACGGTAGGGCGTGAGCAGAAGGGAGTTATCTCAGAGTAAGGATCGTGGCAGTAGGAGATTGAGTTGCACGAGATTAGGCAATCGTCTTTTGTACCCCTGTTTCAGATCTAAGGATAGATCCAGAAGTTTGAGGTTAAAGATAATTAGGTTATGATTGTTTAACTAGGCTTTTAATCCAGAACAATGAATAGGTTGTTTAGAAGTAACTCTTCTACCAGCATTAGGTCATCAGGAACATCCCTCCCAGAGATCCCTCAAGAAGATGGAATTCTCAATTCGGAGTCTTATGAGTTATCAGATACAGATCTAAAACTAGGAGATTGGAACATCCCCAAGGTTCCCACCAACCAGATCTATAGGACATCTTTATGGTTTTCGAAGAAAGCTTTTAAGACAAATTACCATGTTAGAACCATAGAACAGGTTTATAGCATCAACAAGGAGTATGAAACGTGCTACTTGTTACCCTCAGCTATCCTCCAAAGACACCTGAAAGAAAAACATAATTTTATTCACATAGGTTTAGTCCAGGTTGGAGTTAAACCATTGTTAAGAGAAGGCCTGAATTGTTCAGTCCTTATGGCCCTTAGAGACACCCGTCATATTAGATTTAATGACAGTCTTCTAGGAACCATCCAAACCAGTCTAAGTAGTGGACCAATTCATTTTGACTGTTTCCCTAATTTTGCAGTGGCCCTTAATTGCCCACATGTCATGAAAACCCTCACTCTTAACATCAAGACCCATGGAACCCTCATGTTGCACGGTGTCCAGCAAGTTGCCTTGATCTACAGAGTTTATTACAAGTGCATGAGGACGAACATGAATGTTCAAGCACTTGACAAGAGAAAGATGGGAGAAACCACTCTCATCCAAACCAAAGACCTTAGATCCAAGATTCAGGTTCCCAAGACCCTGAAATGGACTTATGTCACTTTCCCTGACAATTGGACTCTGGAAAATGAAAATCATCATTTACAGATCCAACAACCATCTAGGAACCCAGATCTAGATTTAGCTCAACAACTAGCCGATGGAACGGTTAGGCTAAGCTTTGACCAGTCTAGGTTTAGAACGCCCCTAGATTCACCCATAGGATATGGAGACCTAAGGTTTAGATCCCCAGTAGATCTACACCAACACATCCCGCAGTTCCCTATCCCTCTTAGAGATAGACCTGCATCCCAGTGTAGCTCATCCAGACCTCTAGCACCCTTTCCCAGATCTAGAAGAGATTTAGGACTAGAGCTCCAAGGTGTCCAGACCAAATCCCAGGTTAGCACACCCTGCTACACAGCCAAGCAAGATTCAGTTGTTGATGAGGAAGAGGACAACAAAAGTCAAAAAAGTCAGAAACCCCCATCACCATCAGGTAGTGATATGATGAATCCATATCAACATGAACCCCAGGATCCTTTTCAGCGAGACACTGATATAGATTATGAACTCAAGGTTATCAGGAAAGAGTTCACCCCTGATCTAGTTGCCCTAGGTAATGAATTTGAGTCAGAAGAAAACAGACTCAAAAGAGAAGCCTATAGAGCCAACCATACCCTGGAACAAAAGAAAGAAGTTCTCGAAAGTTGGAAAACATTCATGAAAGAGATATCCAGTAATGTCCCTTTCTTTGAATACTTTGAGAACCACTTTGAGTGGCACAAGAAGTCTTGTGTTCTCACCAAAACCAATTGGACAAAACCCCATAGTAAAGACGCTAGTGGCAAACCCAAACCCCTAGAAGTTGTTAGATCTCACCATCCACCTCAGGAAGCCGTAGTCTTCAACCACCGTGGAAGTGATTTAATTGCCTCTCCCTTCAAAACCCCTACCACTCAAGAAGAAACGCTAGTAAAAAAGGTCATAGAGCAAAACAACTACACCAACCAGTGTTTAGGTGTTATAGGAAAAGAGCTTGATAGGATAGAAGACAGGATAGACAACAAGGTTATCCTCCAATTAGGAAACCCTAGTAAACCTGTCCAAACCCTAGAGAAACCCTTAGTCAAGCTTCCTACAACTAAGCAACCCAGCCTTAGATCTAAGGATAGAACAGCCTTAGAAATAGTCAACCAAAAGCTTGAAGAACTAGTGAAGAAGGAACCAGTCACCCCTCCACCAGTTAGCACTTCAACCAGTGTTGATCCCCATCTAGAAAATAGATTAGTGGTTTTAGACGTCCACACAGCTTCTAGCAGTTCTAGTAGAACCTCCTCAGACAATGAAAAGGAGATAGAACACCTAGAAAACTAGTTTAGGAACTTAGAGGTAAAAAGGCTTACCCATCCAAAGGTAACCCCTACTAGCCTAACTAGGAATTGGTATCCTAGGCCTACACCCCCGGACCTCCAGTTCGAGGAAAGGAATGTTAGCAGCCAATTCTCAGTCTCTTCAGGTAAACTCTATGAATGGAACATAGATGGTTTGTCTGAACAAGAAATCCTGAATAAACTCCAGCATATGACCATGGTAGCCAACAACTACATCAGTGAAGGACATCCCCATACTGAGGTTATAGAACTCATATCCTTAGGATTCACAGGTAAACTCCTCCAATGGTGGAACAATTGCCTTACAGAAGAATCTAAGGAAGACATCAAGCATGCTGTCCAAAAAGATGAGGAAGGACTCCCCATCTTTGATGACAACATAGGTAGAGGTATCCCAGACAGAGTCAATACCCTGGTCTATACGATCATGAAACACTTCGTAGGAAAACCCAGCAATATCACATCTAGGATCTATGATCAGTTGAGTAACCTTAGATGTAAAACCCTTGGTGACTTTAGGTGGTACGAAGATGTGTTTACTACCAGAGTCATGCACAGAAGTGATTGCAACTCTCCATTCTGGAAGGAGAAGTTCATCAATGGTTTACCTACCTTTTTTGGAGAAAAGGTTAAAGAAACCCTGTGTAACCCCTTAGGTGTCATAGATTATGATAACCTAACCTATGGAGATATCTCTAGCACCATTCGAAGTGAAGGAATGAAGATGTGCAGAGAGCTCAAAATCCAGAGCAAAGCCAACAAGGGAAAAGCCAAGTACGAATTTGGAAACTTTTGTACACAGTATGGCTTACCCTCCATCCTTCCCAAGAGAAAATCTAAATACAGAGGCAAGGAATCCTCTGAACATTTTCACTGAAAGAAAACTTCAGCCAAGTATTATAGAAAACAGAAGTACAGCAAAGATGATTTCTATAAGAAAGGTAAATCCAAATCCACAGGAAAATTCATACCCAAAGCATCAGGAAAATGCTTCACTGTGGAAAGAAAGGTCATTTCAAGAAAGAGTGTAAAGCTAAGGCCAAATCCCTTATCAATACCCTCGTTAGTGACCAAGCTTGTAAAGATGAAATCTTTAAGCTCCTAGAACTTAGTCACTCTGAAAGTGAGTCCTCTAGCAGTCAGATTCGTCAGATTTACTAGTCATCCTCTGAACCCTCTAGAGTTTCTTCTAGCACCTCTAGTAGCCCAGATGAACCCATACCTTGCATGGATAGTTGTTGCAGAAACAAAACTATCAATGTTCTTTCTAAGCAAGAAGAGCTCCTCTTAGATCTCATAGAACAGATCGAAGACCCAGCCATCAAAGCTCAGAAGCTTACAGAATTCAAAAGAACCTTAGCTAGGGAAACCAGTAAACCCAAACCTAAGCTTCAGGAACCCAAAGTTAATTTGGAACAAACCTACAAAAGATTTACCAAATCCAAGAAAGAAGTGACAGTCAACGACCTTCAAAAGGAAATCAAGGAAACTAAGTTTGAGGTTAGAACCCTTAAGCAAGAGCTAACCATCCTTAGAGTTGATCACAATTTCCTTGATCAAAGATTAAAAAATCTGGAAAGTACTTCTCATCAAGGCAATGAGGAAGGAACCTCATTCCAGAACCCTTCTAATGATGAAGAAACAGTTAATCCAACTGCCGATATGGTTCAAGAACATGACCCTGGACAACCCAGTGAATAGTTCTTAAAAGCCATCAGTAGAATTAACTTCCAGAAATGGCACTCCAAAGTCAGGATTGTCATAAGTAAAGATTTTGAATTCGAGGTCATAGCCCTAATGGATTCAGGCGTTGACCTTAACTACATTCAAGATGGAATTATTTCCTCTAAGTACTTTAGAAAAACCAGAGAAAGGTTAACTTCTGCAAGTGGAGGTAAAATGCAGATTGAATTCAAAAGTCCCAAAGCCCATGTGTGTCAGGACAACACATGCTTCAAAACCACATTTGTCCTTGTGAAAAACATGACGGATAAAGTGATATTAAGAAATCCCTTTATGTGTCTATTGTACCCTTTCACCACAGATAGTGAAGGAATCACTACCCATCTTTTTGGCCAACCAGTTAAGTTTGAGTTTCTTAGGAGCCCTGAACCTCGAGATATTAACACCCTCCAGGAAGTAGCTGTCTCCAAAACTCTTAACCTTATCCATTCCAAAACACTTGCTTCAACAAGTTCCGCTAAGAACCTTAATTTCCTCAATCTTGATGATTCTTTTGAACCAACTCAGTTTCAAAACTCATCACAAAACATTTATTATAAAAATATTTGCTTCATAACATCACATGCATTTGATAATACTATTTGCAACAATATGCAAATTCATACTACTTATCTTTGGCAGGAAAGAAAGCAAATAACTCTTAAAACAAGCCCCACTAAAATGTGGAGGAAATTGACTTCTTTGGCAGAGAAGAGGAACAAGGGGAAAGCACCTACACAGGGCTATCCTCAAGACGAAAGGCTCCCAGCAGCGGGACAGTCTTTTGTAAAGCATGAAGGTGCATCCTCTAAGGGAAACCAAAGAGGATCAACATCGCTTCAGGATTATGTCCCAGCAGAGGTGACATACTCCAGTTGTGACATGGCTGTTGTTTTACATAAAGTTTTATCAGAAGGTTTACAATGGAAAAAAGGTGCATACAAAGACTTGCCATTCTCCATTAAATTTATCCTTGATAACTTCCAGGCAGCCTGGAACCTAAACAGAAAAGACCTTTTCCTAAGAACCCTCAAAGCCCTAGAAATCTACCTAGTCGACCTTGAGGGAAGAAATGAAGCCTTTACTAGTCAACTCTTTGGCAAAGAGGATATCCAATCAATGGATCAAAAGACTATCATGGGCACTGATTATGCTAAGTTTAGCCTTAAGGCTCAAACTATCTTACGATGTGCTATTGCCAACTTGCCACCAGAAATACAAACCAACATTTTTGGTTGCAAGGCAATGTTCGAATCATTTGACCGATGGTTTGAATATTTCAAAATACTGGTCACTACCCACTTCCCCGTCTTTGGCGAAAGAGATAGTGATGTCGATACTGCTGTTGACCATGCACTGGCACAGTCTATATGGGAACAATACTTTGGTAGCAGTCACAGGGTTTATCAAAAACGGCATCCTTTCCCTAGTCTCATAGTTAATTATGAAGACGGAACGGATGAAGAAGATAGAGATCCAAGCTGGCTTTCGCAGATGTTTGAGTATGGTTTCATTCGATTAATCAAACTAACTCACCATGGCCAAATCAGCCAGCTTCCACAAATCATACAACAAGTTGTCACAAAGATCAGAAGTCCATTTGTGTCCATTAGATGCTGACCCACAATGGGATGGTAACAACTGGATGAATGTCATACCTTCCAGACACCTTGTACTCATCAACGGTTACAACTATCAAGGTCCTTGGTTTGAAGGAGACTCCTATTTATCCTACAGAGAACCTATTGACCTTGTAGAATGTTGGAGAAACTACTTCAACAATGAAATTCTCACCATTGCTCAAGAACTATGGCAAAATTATCACTTTGTCGGTAGCACTGGCAAAATTTCAGTTTTTACTACCAGACCATATTCCACAGCAGCCATGGACCTCCAATGGGCCAACTACAAGAATGATCCAAGGAGATTCATCACAAGAGCACCAGAATATGAAGCCCTTAATTGGTGTGGTGTCTATGATAATTTCACCACTTTTCATGAGCATGATTACCACCATAGTCCTCCTTCGGATTATTATGGTACAGATTAGTATCCATCCATTAGTAAGGATTGCAAGCCCTAGGAAAATTCCAGAATTTAAGGGTTTCACTCAAAAAGCTATTGCTTACAATACAAGGTCTCAGTCCAGCCTAGACTCCGTCCAGATTGCTAGAAAATCTAGCAAAGAACTCAAAGATCTTGCCCAGCAGTTGCTTTTACAATCAGAAAAGATAGAGTCAGCAGAAAGAGTTTCTCCTGCCTCTTCTGAAGCTTCAGTCAACGGAAATCCGATTGACCCATCTTAGGACTCCCAAGATCCTTATGATGGTTACAATTTGGATGAAGACTAGATTCTCCAGATAGCACCAGTCACTATTTGGAACAATGTTCAGACCCGGTTACTATTCAAGATTCCTTATATGAACAGTACTCGCACTCTTCAAACAATTCACTATTCCTCCAACAGTAACAATGAACAGTGAATCAGAAAAGCAAGGGGACAAAGCACTATTCATGTACAGTGACCGTTACTGTTCACTCTACAGTGCCAGACAAAAGTCCTGAAGTCACTATTTGCTTTCGGCTGAAATGATTATTTACCCGCAGTAAAAGCATTTTACCTTCCGGATTTCCAACAGTCTTCGGCAAGATCCAAAGCTCCCTTCCTCTTTAAAAGGCAGCCTCTCCTCCAGTTTGAGGCAAGTCCTAAATTTTTAGCTACTTTAGAAGTCTTTTAGCTCAGTTCCAGCAAAACACTTCACAACCCTCTCCCTTATAGTTTTGTAATCAGATGGCATTTCTAGCTTGTATCCCAGCTTACACTTGTATCTACAACTGTAACCTGTACCCTTTACTTTCATGTAATCAGATGGCTTCCCCCCATCACTTGTAACTTTCCCCCCAACCCGAACCCACCCCATTACCATTCCTATTTCCAGTGTAGTAGACTAATAACATTGTGCGTGTCGCCCTCGGGATACTACAACTCATCCACCTTACTGATTATCCTTACAAGCCTACGCCGCTTGTAGAATAGGAATCTCTTAATAGTACTTTTCTTTTACCCAAAAATATAGTGTATCGAAGGATATCTTATTTTCATGAAATTAGATTTTGATTCTGCAAAAATGTAGGTAGTTTTCTTCTTTACATGAAAATGGTGCACATAAGAAAATTGATTTTCTCATCTAAAATCGGACATGTTGGCTGCATCTTCATATTGGCTGAAGACACATACAATAAAGATCAAGTTTATTTGGGTTTTAAATTTACTATATTGTTGTTATAATTATATTTAAAATGGATAGTAAATAGTAATTATATTGAATCGTAATATATCAATGCCAACGGTAACATAAAAACTGTACAAACTCAACCAATTAAAGATGATGGTTTCAAGCAATGAATTAAGATTGAATAATAGAAAAACGTTAGCCACTAACGTTTACTATGCAGCCAACTCATAACAAATAGTTAAAAATAATAATAAATATAAAATATTATGATTTTTATAAAAATATTCCAACACTTAACACTGTAGTTTACCAAATATTCTAAACGCTATAATTCTTTCCGGTTAAAATAAGTTTTAAAATTAAACTTTTACTTCCTACGTACAATAATACCAAAACGAACACCATCAAAAAGGCTTTTTCCCAATTAACATAGCCTTGATTATCATATACAAGTCAAAAGAAATCCACAACTAAGTCCATATTCATTTGAAGGACATTAAAGGCTTTATTAATTATATATAGCAACAGGAGTACTCCTTAATTAGGAAAGGAGTTTACAGATTGGATGACAATCTTCATAACATTATTAAAGAGTTGGAAAGGAAAATATCATTGGTTCAATTGACCTTATTCATGTGAATACTCTTCTATTCCTCAAGTTGAGGAAATGTAACGGAACCCAACTGGCCTATAAATGAGAACAACACGGCCGATCAAAACATTGGTTCGAACGAACTGTATGGCGGATTGCAAGACTCCCACAGCAGGAAGCGTGGAGTTGCAGGTGGAGAGGGGTGTTACAACCACTAGATTGCAATCACTCAAGCGTACTGTTGCTGAGATAACAACTCGTGCAAAATCCAAGGATAATGAAAATATTCCACTGCCATTGGTTGTATTACTAGCAACCACATTTCCAGCTCCACACTGCAGTTGTACTTGAGCATCTAGAAGTAAACATAACAAAACAATGGTGAGATTGAAGTACTTTATTAGCTGAGACTAATGTGTGTAGTCATGGTGCATTGGACTAACTGTAACAAATTCTGAGCAAACTTACTTGGGAAACCTGGGTTGGCAGTAACATTCGCACCTAAACTGCAAGGCACAAAAGACGGCTGGACCTGCAGCACAACGCCAAGGCCAGTCGAGGGGTTGATGGATAACTGGGCTTTAGCTATTGGAAGTGCCAATGCAGCAACCATTACGGAAACAAAGAGAACTAATTTCAAGGCCATTTCTCAATCACAGTGTATTGCTCTATCGAAAGTCGAAACTGGCTTGCAGTAGAAATGCTGGCCATTCAACCATTTTATAGGATAAGTGCGGCCAAGTTGCAGCCGATTTTTCTGACATAAATCACGAAGCTAGAGCTCTCTGTGCAAGTCAAGAGAGATAATAACTCTCATGTTGTATGACATGAAGTTCACCTTCACCATGGATGCCGGCTTTGTGGGGTTACACCTACTAGCAGGCAGCAGCTTGATGTAGTTTGAGGCTTAGTGCAATAAATTTAAGCGGAATTTCTTTCTTTGTTTCATATTTAAATTGGTAGCGTGTTCATCAGTTCATGTTCATGTTATGCACAAATTAATTACAAATTATATATATATATATATATTATCACAACCTTCATAACAAATATAACAAATATATTTATATATTGAGCCATTTAATGTAATGAAAGACAAAATGTTACGTGGAAGTTTGTTAATATTATTTCACTATCTTATATTATATATAATAAGTGAACAAAAATATATATTTTTTGTTGACGTGTTAGAATTTCATTAAAATCTTGTGCTATATTTATCAAAAAATTCTATTTCAGATTCAATTAACAAATTTTTGCCTATTTCATAAGTTTTTATATTAAAATTGATATTCTCTAGTAAACATTTATAATTAAAAAATATTTTCAAAAAAAAACGAACTATCTAGAATATAAAATATTTGATCGCAAGAGACATAACCTCGAGATCCACCCCAATGAATGGCGGGTAGAAGAAGTGCGTTAATATCTCAATAAAATAGACTAATTATATTTGCCCCCGTATATTGAGGGCCTTACATTGTATTACCCACTAATTTATTAAAATGTAAAAATAAGAAAATAATAACAATAAAGTAATATCTGCTTCATTTTAATTAAAATTTTAATTTTGATTTTAATTTTAATTTTAGTTTAATTTTAGTAGGAAAAAAAAGTACATAACGTTTTTTTCTAGTTACAATTTGAGAAAATTTACATGACTCTGTTTTATAAATACATTCTAAAAAAAAAATTTACATGACTTTGTTTTATAAATGCATTCTAAAATATATATATATATATATATATATTAGGGACAACGTTAGGCTACAAACTTGGTTGTAGCCAAAAGCTACAACTCCCACTAAAAAAATTAACATCGCTATATTTTTTGAAAATCTAATTATCGAATTGCTTATTCTTTATGTTCTTAACAAGTATGTCAAATTTCATATCAATAATATGTTATTTACAATTTGATATATAAACTTATTTTTTAAGCATAATTTTATATTACAAAAAACTAAAACTTAAACATTTGATTGATGATATAACAATTGATTTTTGATCTTCTGAAAATTTTGCATACATGGAAGATATAACAAAAAGTAAATGTTATTAAATAGTGAATTTGTCAAAATTCAAATCCAATAAAATATATATATATATATATATATATATTGAGTAAGTTATTGCCATTGACTACAACCAAGTTCGTTACCAAACTTTATCCAAATTTTAGCATGTATTTTATTAATAGTTGGATCATCGATATAAAAAATGTTGACAACAATTTAGGATCAAAGATTTGAATCTAATCTAGAGACCAAGTGATGCCACAGCCTTCCCAGCCCCTAAGATTTTTTTTTTTTTTTTTTTTTTGAATGGGGTTTATAGTAAAAGTATGTAGTCTATACTTTGGAGACTTGTAAAGTTGTAAGTAGCTCCCTCTGAAAAGTTAAATTGGTCCAAAGAGGCCCAAAAAATATAAATAGCCAACTTGCCCATATGCAGTGTTTCCATATTGAAGGTATCGACTTATCTAGGACCACCAGTACCTCTAGGACCTCAACACTACCATCAATATAGGTTGGACAAATGCTCTGACTTTCATTCCTCTAAGCCTGCTCTCTCTTTGTGGAATTAATTTTATGAAAAGGAAGATTTTGAATTAATCATTATTAATGATTTTTTTTTTCTTGGATACAAAAGGCTAAAAATTTTAGTTGGAAAATATGCCATTTTTTTCTATGCCTTATTTATTATATTTTTTTTAGTTAATTTACCAATTTCAACTATTAGAATATGAATTTGGAAAAATTAAGAAAGTGAAGGCTAATTATATTTGTATGTTTTGGTGTTGATGTAGTTAAAAGAACGAGGAACAGATTATAATATAAAAATGATCTCTTTCTCTTTTTGTAGTTTTGGTGAGTAAAACATAATGTTGTGAGTTTTGATAGAGTCAAATTGAAAATACTATTCTTGAATCAATTTTTTTAGTTTTTGGATTTATCAAATTTATATCGAAGATTTCCAATAGTTACTATCTATTATGTTATCATATCATAATGAGATGAATAAAAAGAAATTTTTTTGAAAATGTGATGCTACAATTAGATCAATAATAAAATATTAGAAACAATTAAAAAAAGAACTACCAAAATATTTAAAATGTTAAAGAAATGGAGTTTATTATATATACATGGTTGGGATGAGAGTAAAAGGAGTAATGAAAAATGGGAAAAGTTTAGTTCCAAACTTGTTTGGAGATACATTTTTTAACTTATTATGTGACTATTTATAAGACTTTCTATGTGTATTATTTAAACAAGCCACATAATATATTAAAAGAGCATCTAACAAAAAACTACACACGAATGGTCTCTTTAACCGTCATATAATAAGTTAGAGCAAAATAGCTCCAAATTAACATTTTTGGAGCCAAACATTTTCCATAAAAAAATTTATATGAAAAATAAAATGGAAGAGAAAGAACTGTTGGAAGAATATTGCTTGGGTCCAAAAGAAGAGGGGGAGAATAAGAGTGAAAATGTGGAGAGGAAGAGTTTTACAAAATGTAATTGGAAGAATATAAGAAGTCATGAATGAATGAGTTGAAGTAGGCCTTAAGGGAATGGATTTGAAAAATAAAATATTTCCAAAAAAAAAAAAAAG
>CM032334.1:9379874-9664874 GCA_019022515.1 Quercus aquifolioides | reverse complement strand
TACATACAGGGAAAATGATTGAAGAAATTACAATCAAATTTGGCACAAAATTAAAGTCAACACAAGTTTGTTGGAAATCACAACTTCACAAAAATAATATTACATGTTAGGCTAGATCAAAGAAGAATGATGTAACATAAGGTTTGTCGGACCGTATGCCTTACCAATCCATCCAACCACCAATTGGTGAAGGATGAGGGGGCACAAATCTTTTATAGCATTCGATCGCAGACCAAGCCCATTGGTATTGGAGCGAATTGTGAAATCCCTCACAATCCCTCCCTCACAATGCGGCTCCAATGACTCGAACCTATGACCTTGGCTCTGATACCACTTGTCGGACCATATGCCTTACCAATCCATCCAACCACCAATTGGTGAAGGATGAGGGGGCACAAATCTTTTATAGCTTTCGATCGCAGACCAAGCCCATTGGTATTGGAGCGAATTGTGAAATCCCTCACAAGGTTCCCATGGATATGGACATACGGGTTCCCATGGACGTTTTGTAGGGTTGGCAATTGCCTTCCATGAATGACATACAAAAAGTTCATGGATGATGATAGAGGAAGAAAAAGTAAGTACTTGTAATTCCTATTTTGCAAGTTTGATGAATTAGAAATTTGGACGAAAACTTGTTACTTATTACTAGTTTAATGCACCTGAGAATTTTTTTTATAAAAAAAAAAATCATAGGAAGTTTAATTTTTTTTTTTTTTTTAGAATACATAGGAAGTTTAATTTCAATATACGAGATAAATGACCCAATGGCTAGGACAAAAAGGCCTAGCTCAATTGACTCAAACCAATCACCTATGAGTTAGTTTGGTCTGATTATTTTCATGATAATTGATTAGTTGGATTGGCAATTTTTTAATCGAGGTTGGTTTAGATTGAAAATGGCCCAAACTAAACCAACCCCTACCTTTTAGGCCTTAATTTGGCACAGGCCTTTGAGAATTTTTGGAAGTACTCGCTCCAGGCCCTGATGAAAGTAATTATATTAGGAGACCATTTCATTGCAACATGATTCCAAATTCAGCCCATACGCATATATATACTTGTGCCCACATGTTTACAAAACCATAAAGATATATATATAAATCAACTCATAGATTATGTGTGATCACTAATAATTGTCACACATTTGCACAAAAATGGAATTGGGATTAGTGTTTGTTAAGATAATTTGGCCACCATCATTTAGCAAAGAAACCACATTAGGAAAGAAATAGACCATTGCGAGCACAACTTGGTACCTGAAACAAGCACCAAAAGATGTTCAATGCCCTATACATATTCCTCTCTTCAATTTTCCTCAAGCCTTTTTCTTTCTCCTCATGTGTCATGCTCTATCTCCAATATTCATACCCCATGCCTCCTCAACCATAAAACCCATATGCCAATCAATCCAATGAAATTCATGCCAAACAAACTTAAATTAATTCAATTCTGTCAAGACCAAAAACAAATCTAAACCTCCATCCATGGCAACAATGACCCTAAGACTCATCATTCCTAGCCTCCATGATATAATTATCTGGAACACCCTGCACCATTTTCTGATGGCAGTAGTTGCAGGACTAGTTGTCTTATATCTTGTATACAAAAGAGAAGTCTTCATTTATTTACTAGACTTTGGTTGCTACAAACCTCCCAAATCTTATAGGCTACCCAAGTCAATGTTCCTAGAGGCTGTCTTTCTTAGTAACATGGATCCTGACAGCATTGCTTTCCCGATCAAAATCTTAGAAAAATTAGGGTTTAGTAAGGAAAATTGCTTTCCTCCTTCACTTGGTCGAGTACCAATTAGAAAATCTCTCCCAAGAACAGTGTTTCCGACGTACTGTAAGGGCGAGGCCAAGCTTTCCACAGAAGGAAGATTGGCGTTACAGCTGGAGAGGGGAGTGTTAACCACTAGATTGCAATTACTCAAAAGTTTTTGGAGAAGAACTTGCAGAGGATTCAAGGGAATTGAAAATATTCTGGCACTATTGGTTGTTGCACTAGCAGCCACATTTCCAGCTCCACATTGCAGTTGTACTAGAGCATTTAGAAGTAAACATAACAAAAAAATGGTAGAGTTGAGGCATGGACCATGTCAATGTCTTCAGACGATACACATCCTCTATGGGGTTTCCGGTTAGGTATGGCAACAAGTACCCGACTTGTGGTATCCGGCCCGACCTGACCCGAAGGGGGCCGGGTTTTACCTGACTTGTGAAACAATAGGGTCGGGTTTGACTTTTTAAAATAAAACCAGAATCGGGTCCAGGTTTTAGTGAAACCCGCCCTGGACTCGAACCCGAACCCGACCCCAACCCGATTAAAACTAAAATTACCAAAAAACCATATATATAAACTTATAAACCCTACCCTCACCCTCTCATTTCACTCAGCAGCCCCATCCCATTTCCCTCACTCTCCTCTCCCACTCTCACTCAGTCTCACTCACCCTCAAGCTCTGTCACTGCCGGCCATCACTCGATCTCACCGCCGGCCCTCCACCATTCTTTTCTCTCACACTCTTTCCTTTTCTTAAAAAGCCTCACAAATATTCAATTTTTTTATTAACTTTTTCCATTTTGATCCAAAAAAAAATTCCAAACCCTCAATCATGAGCAACGAATAGTAAGTCCATCATTTTCTCTCACATTTTCCTTCTCTCCAAACACCACTTATACTTTCTATTTTCAACACATGCATTAATTTTCTTCTCTATTTTTTGGATATATTTTTTTCTTTTTTTAGAGATTATTTTGTCAAGATTTTACTAATCAGTGACTCCTCCATTGGAAAATCGTGCTTGCTGCTCAAATTTGAATATGAGAAAATATGAATTTTTTTTTTCTTGGGCCACAGTATAGGCGTCAATTCTATCTTTTTTTTTTTTTTTTATTGGGCCATAGATTCGGCCCAAATCTGACCTGGCTAGATAGGGCGGGTTTGGCGCCTGAAAAAAAAAAAATTTTAAAACCCCGTTTATTAAACGGGTTGGGTTCAAGTAATGGGTACTAAACAAACCCGGCCCGAACCCGACCCGTTACCATTCCTATTTCCGGTGTAGTAGACTAATAACATTGTGTGTGTCGCTCTCAGGATACTACAACTCAGCCACCTTACTGATTATTCTTACAAGCCTACGCCGCTTGTAAAATAGGAATCTCTCAATAGTACATTTCTTTTACCCAAAAATATAGTGTATCGAAGGATATCTTATTTTCATGAAATTAGATTTTGATTCAGCAAAAATGTTGGTGGTTTTCTTTTTTACATGAAAATGGTGCACATAAGAAAATTGATTTTCTCATCCAAAATCGGACATGTTGGCTGCATATTCGTATTGGCTGAAGAAACACACACTAAAGATCAAGTTTATTTGGGTTTTAAATTTACTATATTGTTGTTATAATTATCTTTAAAATGGATAGTAAATAGTAATTATATTGAATCATAATATATAAATGCCAACGGTAACATTAAAACTGTACAAACTCAACCAATTAAAGATGATGGTTTCAAGCAATGAATTAAGATTGAATAATAGAAAAACGTTAGCCACTAACGTTTACTATGCAGCCAACTCATAACAAATAGTTAAAAATAATAATAAATATAAAATATTATGATTTTTATAAAAATATTCCAACACTTAACACTGTAGTTTACCAAATATTCTAAACGCTATAATTCTTTCCGGTTAAAATAAGTTTTAAAATTAAACTTTTACTTCCTACGTACAATAATACCAAAACGAACACCATCAAAAAGGCTTTTTGCCAATTAACATAGCCTTGATTATCATATACAAGCCAAACGAAATCCACAACTAAGTCCATATTCATTTGAGGGACATTAAAGGCTTTATTAATTATATATAGCAACAAGAGTACTCCTTAATTAGGAAAGGAGTTTACAGATTGGATGACAATCTTCATAACATTATTAAAGAGTTGGAAAGGAAAATATCATTGGTTCAATTGACCTTATTCATGTGAATACTCTTCTATTCCTCAAGTTGAGGAAATGTAACGGAACCCAACTGGCCTATAAATGAAAACAACACGGCCGATCGAAACATCGGTTCGAACGAATTGTATGGCCGATTGCAAGACTCCCACAGCAGGAAGCGTGGCGTTGCAGGTGGAGAGGGGTGTTACAACCACTAGATTGCAATCACTCAAGCGTATTGTTGCTGAGATAAGAACTCGTGCAAAATCCACGGATAATGAAAATATTCCACTGCCATTGGTTGTATTACTAGCAACCACATTTCCAGCTCCACACTGCAGTTGTACTTGAGCATCTAGAAGTAAACATAACAAAACAATGGTGAGATTGAAGTACCTTATTAGCTGAGACTAAAGTGTGTAGTCATGGTGCATTGGACTAACTGTAACAAAAGACGGCTGGACCTGCAGCACAACGCCAAGGCCAGTCGAGGGGTTGATGGATAACTGGGCTTTAGCTATTGGAAGTGCCAATGCAAAAACCATTACGGAAACAAAGAGAACTAATTTCAAGGCCATTTCTCAATCACAGTGTATTGCTCTATCGAAAGTCGAAACTGGCTTGCAGTAGAAATGCTGGCCATTCAACCATTTTATAGGATAAGTGTGGCCAAGTTGCAGCCGATTTTTCTGACATAAATCACGAAGCTAGAGCTCTCTGTGCAAATCAAGAGAGATAATAACTCTCATGTTGTATGACATGAAGTTCACCTTCACCATGGATGCCGGCTTTGTGGGGTTACACCTACTAGCAGGCAGCAGCTTGATGTAGTTTGAGGCTTAGTGCAATAAATTTAAGCGGAATTTCTTTCTTTGTTTCATATTTAAATTGGTAGCGTGTTCATCAGTTCATGTTCATGTTATGCACAAATTAATTACAAATTATATATATATATTATCACAACCTTCATAATAATAGTGAGTCACTTGAAATTCTAAATTAACTAATATAACAAATATGTTATGTGGAAGTTTGTTAATATTATTAAATTATCTTATATTATATATAATAAGTGAACAAAAATATATATTTTTTGTTGACGTGTGAGAATTTCATTAAAATCTTGTGCTATATTTTTTATGTTGTGAGTAAAAATTTATCAAAAAATCCTATTTGAGATTCAATTAACAAATTTATGTCTATTTCATAAGTTTTTATATTAAAATTGATATTTTCTAGTAATAAAATTTATGTCTATCTAGAATATAAAATATTTGATCGCAAGAGCCATAACCTCGAGATCCACCCCAATGAATGGGTAGAAGAAGTGCGTTAATATCTCAATAAAATCGACTAATTATATTTGCCCCCATATATTGAGGGCTTTACATTGTATTACCCACTAATTTATTAAAATGTAAAAATAAGGAAATAATAACAATAAAGTACATAACGTTTTTTTCTAGTTACAATTTGAGAAAATTTACATGACTTTGTTTTATAAATGTATTCTAAAATATATATATATATATATATATTAGGGACAACGTTAGGCTACAAACTTGGTTGTAGCCAAATTTTACAACTCCCACTAAAAAAATTAACATTGCTATATTTTTTGAAAATCTAATTATCAAATTGCTTATTCTTTATGTTCTTAACAAGTATGTCAAATTTCATATCAATAATATGTTATTTACAATTTGATATATAAACTTATTTTTTAAGCATAATTTTATATTACAAAAACTTAAAACTTAAACATTTGATTGATGATATAACAATCGATTTTTGATTTTCTGGAAATTTTGCATACATGGAAGATATAACAAAAAGTAAATGTTATTAAATAGTGAATTTGTCAAAATTCATATCCAATAATATATATATATATATTGAGTAAGTTATTGCCATTGACTATAACCAAGTTTGTTACCAAACTTTATCCAAATTTTAGCATGTATTTCATTAATAGTTGGATCATCGATATAAAAAATGTTGACAACAATTTAGGATCAAAGATTTGAATCTAATCTAGAGACCAAGTGATGCCATGGCCTTCCCAACCCCTAAGATTTTTATTTTTATTTTTTTTTAGTGGGGTTTATAGTAAAAGTATGTAGTCTATACTTTGGAGACTTGTAAGTAACTCCCTCTCAAAAGCTAAATTGGTCCAAAGAGGCCCAAAAAATATAAATAGCCAACTTGCCCATATGTAGTGTTTCCATATTGAAGGAATTGACTCATCTAGGACCACCAGTACCTTAAGGACCTCAACACTACCATCAATATGGGTTGGACAAAAGCTCTAACTTTCATTCCTCTAAGCCTGCTCTCTCTTTGTGGAATTAATTTTATGAAAAGAAAGATTTTGAATTAATCATTATTATTGATTTTTTTTTTTTTTCTAGAATACAAAAGGCTTAAATTTTTGAGTTGGAAAATATGCCATTTTTTTCTATGCCTTATTTATTATTATTTTTTAGTTAATTTACCAATTTCAACTATTAGAATATGAATTTGAAAAAATTAAGAAAGTGAAGGCTAATTATATTTGTATGTTTTGGGGCTAATTTAGTTAAAAGAACGAGGAATAGATTATAATATAAAAATGATCACTTTCTCTTTTTGTAGTTGTAAGGACCCAAAATGCGTTTGCACAGCAGCCCACTCGAAATAATGAACTAAGTTTGTTAAACTTGGTCCAAACCAATAGAATTTATAAGAGATGGAATAGCACAACAAGCATGGATTCTTCACGAGAATTGTCTATTTGGAAGAAATCCCCTTTGTCCTTAGGATTAGGTACACCAGTAATTTTTCATTGAGGCTCCTCAATCATGGCCAGCCAAAAGATCATCCCCCCCCCCCCCACCTTTTATAGCCCCTTCCCATTACATCCTCTTCGTCCATCTCTACTGGACATTTACCCCTCTTCAACACCTGTCACCTGTTGTATCTGAAGTAGGTGGCGGCAGTAGCTGGAATAGCTGTAACCAACACTATTCAGGTCACTTCCTCGTTCAATGTGGCTGATAAAGCTGGTGTATACCATTTAATGCGGATGGGACAGGCAGCTCCAAACCGGCTGCTCCTTGTCTGCCACTGACCTTCATTTCCATTAGTTTGCAGTTCATTCTGCAAAGCTCCAGATGGTACTTCAGCAGATCCATCTCCTTCCTCGAGCGTCATCACTCCTTGGGCCCATGTTCGGTGTTGTGCCCAAGTTAACGCCACTACCTTTCCTATTCCTCTTCAGGCCTCAACCCAGTACTTCGACCCTTTAACTTCCTCCTTGGTCCTCGGGTACCCACAATAGCCCCCTAAAACTTTCACTATTTGTCTACAAGACAACAGTGAAGTTTTAGTTTTGTAAGTGGAACATGTACGTGCCATATGCGTTCACACGTATCTACGTCCCTTCATCTGTCATTCGCACGCCACTGGCGCTTCGGACTTCACGAACCCTCATTTATGGCATCAGGTGGCTGCTTGTCTCCCTACGTTCTACGGTCTGATGGGAATCGTATGGTTCCTATTTCTTCTCATTTATGGGCGGGAATTTTACTGCCCATTTTTTACTTCTATAAAAGGAGGATCCACAATTGGCCAAGGCTCATTTTTGATATCCTGGCGACTTAAGCTTTGACAAAAAGAAAAACACTCTCGAGGAGCGCTCTTTGCTTTCTGCAGTAGGTGTGTTGGTTTTCTTTGTGTTTTGCTCTTTTATAAGTTTCACACTTTGTACTTAGAACAAAAACATGGGTAGATATGCTAGGTTAGTAGACACCAAGGAGGCTAGGACAACTTTTAGGGCTCAGTTTAGGATCCCTAGTAATGTGGAAATTAGGCATTGCGAGGAGGGTGAATGGTTAGTTTTGAACCGACCCCCTGAATCTATAGTTTTTCCCATGATCGCCTTCATTGAAGGCGGGATGGAACTACCTATGGGACTAGTAACTAGGGACTACCTTATAAATTATAGGCTAACCCCGACCCGGTGTTCTCCTAACATTTTTAGGATCCTCAAGTGCATAGATGCCATAAACCGTATGATGGGGACTCACCTCACTTGGCATGACATGAACTGGGTCTATAACTGCCAGAAAGGGGAAAACACAAAATACTACATCAAATGTAGGGTCTCCGCGGTTAGGTTAATCTCATGCCTGCCTGACTCAAGCAAAGGCATGGACGAAGATTACCTTATTGTTTCAGGAGGATGGCACGATGGGAGGCACTGCTCCACCCAGGAAATGGAACCAGGTAGCACTCCCAAGGACCGAGGTCATCATTAGGACTTTGAGTAGTTTATTTTTGTAACTGTTTCTTTCTCCTCCACTCCTTTGCTAACGATACTCATGGTTTCCTTTCGCAAACGAGTACCACACAGCCCCAGCCAAACAGTTGGTGAATTTACATGACTTGAACAGAATCCTCAGGTCGGAGATATTCCTGCACCGAGAAGGGCAGCTCAGGGCAGCGCTCGTCATCCTTCGCTATAAACCCTCAACCAAGCGCTTGCAAAGTCCAAAAAATGTCATCAAGGCCCATGATCTGTGCTTGGCTCTGATAGACGTCGTTGTCCCAGGTTTTTTGTTGACAACACACCCTCCCAAGGGGACCCAAGATGCCCAGATCCCAGCACCTCTAGCTGCTCGGCTCTTGTACTCCCAGGAACCTCTGTTACCATCCTACGAGGAGGCCGAGGGCTCCACATCCAACTCTGTCCACAAGGTGACAGAAAAAGACTTTGAAGTTTTCCACCGGCCGGTTGCTCCAAACACCTCACAAGCCCCTTCATCAGCGACTATGGGTTTCGAAGAAAGGACCCCTGACGTTCTTGCGCTGCTGTCGACCCATGCCGAAGGCACTTCCTCGGCAGTGACAGTACCACCCTGCCCACCAACCCCCGCCACAACACGCATGTCCCTGGCCGAGGCCGCAGAAAAGAAGCAGAAGTGAGGAAATGCGACGGAAGTGGCTGAGGAGGGGGAGATATCCAAGCCCCCAGTTAAGGAGGCTCGTGCATGCAGAAGGCATCAAAGGAAGAGGCACGAACACACCGCGCCCTCGAGGGAAAGTGGCGGGGACTATGCTAGGAAGGTCTCTGCTTGGAGGCCTGCTTTCACCTTAAGCTCGGGCGCTTCCGTGCTTGATGATGCCACCCTGAAGGATCCCTCGAAGGGTAGCTCAGGCCTGGTAGCAGAGTGCTTGGAGAGGGCGCTGTGCCTTCCAGAGGACATGGAGGAGCTGAAGTCCTTCAGGAAAAGAGAGGTCTTCCTATCCCTGAAGCAGGACCTCGCCAAGGTACCTCGGCCAACTTCTTTATCTATCAAGTGGTTCTATCTAAGATTTATACAAGGCTGACTTGGTTTCTTTTGTTCTCCTCTTTGCAGGCTATTCAGGCTTCCTTCATGGCAGAGGAGTGGGTTGACCATTCCTTAGATATGGCTAGGAAGGCCGAGAAGGCCCACGAGAATGCCGAGAAGGCTCGAGCTGAGGTAGAGAGGAAGCTGAAGGAGACCCTTACTCAGCTGTCCGAAGTGGAAAAAGCCTACCGCAACGCTGAATCCTCTTTGAAAGGCTACGAGAGGCAGGCCTTCGAGGCCCTGGAGGCCCAGAAGAAGGCTGAGAGCACGCTGGCTCTCACCGTAGTGGAGCTGAAGCAAGCCAACCAACAGCTAGAGGCCAAGGAGGCTGAAAAGGCCCAGGCCGAGCAAGCAGCCTATGATGCGGGCATGAACAAGACTGCTGAGAGCCTTACTGCCCAGCTTCTTGACGTCACCCATGCCTTCAACCGAGAGGTGTGGGGAAAGGCCATGAATGCCACCTGACACCCATAGCTCCTCAGTCTCCAACGGATCCGAGTTCTACTCCTCCTACTTCTATCGAGCCCTAGGATCCACATCGTTCCCCTACTTCGTCCAAGGGCTCCCCCCTCAAGAAACTATAGTGGACGTGGAGGCCGAAGAAGGGGTGCCCTTAAAGAAGAAGAAAGAGAAAAAGGAGCAGAAAGATAAGAAGGAGAAAGACACCAAGGAAAAAGAGCCCAGTGCTTAGTTCAGTCTTTTATGTAGGAGTTCCTTGGTGAGTTTTTGTGATGGAACAGCCTCCCTTTTTTTTCTTTCTTCTTTTTTCTTTTTTTGTTACAAGATTTTCATAATGAATGATTAAAAGTTTAAGGGTTTCTATCTTTTTGTGCTTATAGACTTTCTCGAGTACCCCGAACACTTAAATTCCTTGTTGCTTCTTCTTTTTATTTCTGTTAACCTAGCCACAACCATTTGGAATTGAATGCGCATGTGACTAAGCTAACTAGTATTCCTTTTTTGAAGTCCAAAGCAAGTGCTTCCGGTCTTTGCTACTTGATCCCTTCTAACGCTTTAACACTTGGAATATTTTTTGGCATGTTAATTTACCCTAGACTTGTGGCCGAGGAGCCAAGAAAATCCTAGGTTCTGCTTAACACTTTGAAAATTTGCGCCATGTTAATTTACCCTAGGCTTATGGCCGAGGAGCCAGGCAAGTCCTAGGTTCTATTTAACATTTAGAGAATTTTTGCCATGTTAATTTACCCAAGGCTTGTGGTCGAGGAGCCAGGCAAGTCCTAGGTTATGTTTAACACTTAAAGAATTTGCGCCATGTTAATTTACCCTAGGCTTGTGGCCGACGAGCCAGGAAAGTCTTAGGTTCTTTTTAATATTTAGAGAATTTTTGCCATGTTAATTTACCCTAGGCTTGTGGCCGAGGAGCCAGGCAAGTCCTAGGTTCTATTTAACACTTAGAGAATTTTTTTCATGTTAATTTACCCTAGGCTTGTGGCCAAGGAGCCAGGCAAGTCCTAGATTCTGCTTAACACTTAGAAGATTTGTGCCATGTTAATTTACCCTAGGCTTGTGGTTGAGGAGCCAGGCAAGTCCTAGGTTCTATTTAACATTTAGAGAATTTGTGCCATGTTAATTTACCCTAGGCTTGTGGCCAAAGGGCCAGGCAAGTCTAGGTTCTGTTTAACACTTAGTATGAGGTATAACAAGACACAAAAGTTACAAAATCCATTAGTAGTAATAACGCCACAGATTATTTACATTTCACGGGTGAGGGACTACATTTCCATCTAGGTCCTCCAAATGGTAGGCCCCAATTCCTGCCACAGAAGTGATTCTATATGGCCCTTCCCAATTGGGACCTAGTCTTCCCCAGGCAGGGAGCCGAGCCATCCCTACCACCTTCCTCAGAACCAAGTCTCCCGGGGTCAAGGGCCTAGATTTAATTCCTTTATCATATTACTGCTTTAGTCTTTGCTGGTAGTGTGCCATTTTCATCATTGCCACCTCTTGTCTTTCTTCGGCTAAATCTAGACTATCCAGAAGTAACTAGTGATTTTCTTCAACGTTGAATCAGTCTGTTCTCAGAGTTGGAAATCCGGCCTCAAGAGGAATTACTGCTTCTGAGCCAAACGTCATTGAGAATGGGGTTTCCCTGGTTGACCTTCGAGGCATGGTGCGGTATGTCTATAGCACGTGGGGCAGCTCGTCCACCCATTTTCCTTTTGCACCATCCAGCCTCTTTTTCAGCCCCACCACTATGACTTTGTTGGTGGCCTTAACTTGCCCATTTCCCTAAGGGTCTGCCGATGTGGAGTATCCATTCCTAATTCCCAACTCTCCGCAATATCTTCTAAAAGACTGGCCATCAAACTGGAGACCGTTATCCAAAATTAAGGTATGCGGTACCCAAAATCTAGTGACGATATTCTTCCAAACAAACTTCTTGGCATCAACGTCTCTAATGCTGGCGAGGGGTTCGGTTTTACCCACTTAGTGAAGTAGTCAGTGCCGACGAGAAGCCATCTTCGGTTCCCAGTGGCCCGAGGAAATGGTCCTACAATGTCTAGACCCCACTAAGCGAAGGGCCAAGGGCTAGATAGGGGATTCAGAATTCCCCCTGGCTGGTGGATGTTCGGGGTGAACCTCTGACATTTGTCACACCTTTTGACGTAATCCTAGGAAGTTTACCGCATGTTGGGCCACCAGTAACCCTGCGTGAGAGCCCTGTGTGCTAGGTATCTCCCTCCGGTATGGCTCCCGCAAATGCCTTCATGCGGTTCTTCGAGCAGGGGTTCCACGGCCTCTGGGTGGACGCACAGCAGATATGGGCCTGAGTAAGAGCGCTTGTACAACTTCTGCTCCTCAGACAGCCAATAACGAGGGGTAGCCCTGCGTACTTTCTCTGCTTCAATCTTGTCTTCGGGCAAAGATCCTCCCTTCAAAAAGGTCACTATAGGGTCCATCCAACTCAGACCCACGTGGAGGCTACACACTCCTGTCAAAGGTATCTTCATAAGACTTGAGGTGCTGATCTCCTCGACAAGAACAACCCGAGGAAGGTCTGATTCCAGAGAAGTGGCTAGCATGGCTAGGGAGTCGGCCTGAGAGTTCTGCCTTCTCGGGATTTGTTCCAACGTGAAGTTCTTGAAGTAAGTTCGTGTGCTCTGCACCTTGGCAAGGTATTTCTGCATCCTTTCGTCTTGAGCCTCGAAATCACCATTGACTTGGCCCACAATCAGCCTAGAATCTGAATACAACTCAACTGTTCTTCCTCCAAGCAGCCTAACCATGTTTATTCCAGCCAGCAAGGCTTTGTATTTGGCCTCGTTGTTGGTGGCTGGGAATCCTAGTCGCAACGACTTTTCTATTTTCTCGAGTGTGAGCAGTACAATTCCCACCCCTGCTCCTTTTCGGTTGGAAGCTCTGTCCGTGTAAACCTTCCATGCGGGGGTAGGGGCGGGGGCGGTGGCGGCCGATGAAACCATTAAGCTTGTGGCCACACTCTCTTCGTCGAGGACACCCTCAGCAAACTCCGCTATGAAGTCTGCCAAGACCTGCCCCTTTATGGCGGTCTGGGGCATGTACTTGACATCATAGGTTCCCAGCTTAGTTGCCCATTTGGCAATTTTGCCAGTGTAATCGGATTATCTCAGCAGAGCCTGCAAGGGCAATTGAGTGAGCACTACCACCGTGTGGGCTTGGAAATAATGAGGAAGTTTTTTGGTCACGTGCACAGCTTTTTCCAGGGGGAGATAGCGCATCTCCACTTCTTGCAAAGACTTACTAATGTAGTAAACGGGCTTCTGGCTCCATCCTCGTTCCTGACAAGGACGACGCTAACAGAGTGTTTGCTGATCGCTAGGTATGCATAGAGTACTTCCTCTTTATCGGGTCGAGATAGGATCGGGGGATTGGACAAGTATATCTTCAGGTCCTCAAATGCTAGAGCACACTGCTCGGTCCACTGGAAATCTTTCCATTTATGCAACAGTTGGAAGAAAGGACGACATCTATCCGCGGACCGAGAAATGAACCTGCTCAAGGCTGCCATCACCTTGGTCAGCTTTTGCACTTCCTTAGGATTCTAAGGAGGGTGCATACTGTTGATGGCCATGAGCTACTCTGGGTTGACTTCTATTTCACGATGAGTAATCATGTACCCCAGGAATTTGCCCGAGCTAACCCCGAAAGAGCATTTGGATGCATTGAGGCGTAACTTATGCTCCCGGAGTACTAAGAAGGCTTCTACCAGATCGGCCAGATGCTCCTCTGCTTGTTTGCTCTTAACCACCATATCGTCAATATATGCCTCCATGTTACACCCCAGTTGTTTTTCAAGCATCCGAGTCACCATTCTCTGATAAGTTGAATCGGCGTTCTTAAGGCCAAAGGGCATCACGCGATAATGAAAGTTACCATTGGGGGAACAGAAGGCCGTTTTCTCCTAATCGACTAGTGACAGTCGTATCTGATGGTAGCCCTGGAACGCATCCAGGAAACTCATTCGCGAATGCCCCACCGTGGCGTCTTCCAGTTGATCAATTCTGGGAATGGGAAAAGGGTCTCTCGGGCAAGCTTTGTTAAGGTCTGTGAAGTCTATGCATACTCGCCACTTCCTACTCTTCTTCTTTACCACCACAGTGTTGGCCAACCATTCGGGATAGAAGATTTCCTTGATAGCCCCAGCCTGTTTCAACTTATTTACTTCCGCCCTGACCGCTTCGGCATGAACGTTGGATGATTGTCGGGGAGGCTGTTTGCGTGGCACCGCTTTGGGGCTCACATTTAAGTGATGGCATGCTAGCTCGGGGTTAATTCTCGAGATGTCACCCGCATTCCAGGCGAAGACGTTTACATTTGCCTTCAAAAAATTTACCAACTCTCCTGTCACCCTGGGGAGCAACTACAATCCCACTTGAAAATACTACTCCTGGTCTGATCCTATCATTATTTTTTCTAACTCCTCGGATGATTCTTTTGATATCCCGGTCAGCTGCTCGTCGACGGTCCCCTTTAATTGCTATTGAGTTGCATCCTTACCGACCATGGCCGGACCTGACGACTGCCGAGTAACCTCTGACACCAAGCACTACCAGGCCATGACCTGATCGCCTACTAGTTCCGCCACTCCCCCTGCGAGTAGGATATTTAATCTTAAGATGTAGGATTAAGGGAACAGCTCCCATGGTGTGCAACCAGGGTCTGCCGAGGATAGTGGTGTACGGGGAGAATGCCTCTATCACTATGAAATTCACCTGGACTTCCACGTTGTCAACATGTACGGGGAGCCTAATCATACCTCAGGGGATTACCATTTTGCCGTCGAAGCCCATCAGCGGAGTGTCACACACATCTAGGTCTTCGAGATTCAATCCCAGTCCTCAGTATAAATCCGGATACATCACCTCGACCTAGCTTCCCTGGTCAACCAGTACCCTTTTAACGTCATAGCCCCCAATTCTTACAGTAACCACCAGAGCGTCCTCGTGTGGTTGGTGGGTTCCTCGCTTATCTTCCTCGGAAAAGCTCAAGTCCGTGACCGTCACTTTTGGTCTTTTGTGAATCCGACTTCCGTCCTCTAGGTGAGAATCCCCCACTATAGACATGACTTGGGGATTTAGCCTAACGTTACCTCCTGCTCCAGCCAGGATCACGCTAATAGTACCTAAGGCGGCTAAGGATGGCCATTTCCGTGTATCCCCACTCCCGAACGTCCGATTTGTTCCGTAGGCTGATGCAGGAAGTGCCCGAGTTTCCCGACCCTGGCCAACTGATAGAGGTGATCCCGCAATGTCCTACAATCTTCCGTCGTGTGCCCCTTGTCCTTATGATAGTTGCAATAAAGCCTTTGGTTTCTCTTGGATGGATTCCCGGCCATCCTATTGGGCCATTTGAAAAATGACTCGTTTTTTATCTTTTCTAGTATCTGATGCACCGACTCCTTGAATAGTGAGTTGACCATGCGACCTCCTTCCGACGTTGTGTGATTAAGGAAGTCCCTTCGAGGTCGGTCATTATGGTACCCACCTCCCCGAGGATCCTTTTTCTCGGGAAGCGCTTTGGCTTTCCCTTTTCCCTGCATTTGGTCGTCTTCTAACCTTTTGTACTTTTCTATGCGATCCATAAGCTGGTGCATGTTTGAGGCAGACTTCATCGTCAATGACTTCCTCAAGTCATGCTCGGTCGGGAGGCCGACTTTGAAGGTCCTTACTGCCACATCTTCGAAGTCTCCGTCTTCTTCATTGTACATTTCCCAATACTGTTCTGAGTAGGTTTTGAGGGTTTCCCCCTCTCTCATGGCCATAGATAGGAGAGCATCCAATGGCCTAGGGACCCTACTGCAGGTTATAAACCTAGCGCCGAATGCCCGAGTCAGTTCTTCAAAGGACCTTATCGACCTTTCACCCAACGCGTTAAACCATTGCATGGTGACAGGCCCGAAGCTGGAAGGGAAAACCTTGCACATAAGAGCCTCGTTGTCAGCGTGGACGGCCATCTTCTGATTGAAGTGGCTGACATACTCCACGGGGTCCATCCTTCCGTTGTATATGGTGAACGTTGGCTGAGAAAAATGGTGAAGGAGCTTAGCCTTGTTAATCCTCCTAACAAAAGGGGATTTAGCAATCTGTCGCAGGGCTTTACTAATGGCATCATTCCCCCTAGCGTGATAAGAGGGCCCCCTTTCGCATCTGTTGTTGCTCTTGTCCAGCCTATCCCCATGTGAGGAGGCTGAGAAGGTCTCGCTGGGCAGGGTTCTGAACCTGCGTCGATATGATTGGTCCCAACTTTCCCTTGAGTCCTCACTCGATGGGGAGGACGGGCTCCTCCTGTCATGCTCCCTCCGTCTTAGCTTCCTACACAATCGATCAACCTCCCGTTGCAATGCCAACGTATCCTGTTCAGGTCAAGCTCGATTCTTGGGCCTGGGACGATTATGTTCAACACATTTAGTGTGATGCGACCCCACCATAGCACTGGGGGCATGCTGCCTATCCCTCCAACATTCCAAGTTAACAAAAGGGTTCTCCCTATGGGAACCAACTGACTCTTCCTCACACTGGCTTTCGTTAGCCATCAATACTCAGGGAAAATCCACGAGCACTTGCTGTTTCCCCACAGATGGCGCCAATTGTAAGGACCCAAAATGTGTTTGCACAGTAGCCCACTTGAAATGAATTGAGTTTGTTAAACTTGGTCCAAACCAATAGAATTTATAAGAGATGAAATAGCACAACAAGCATGGATTCTTCACGAGAATTTTCTATTTGGAAGAAATCCCCTTTGTCCTTAGGATTAGGTACACCAATAATTTTTCATTGAGGCTCCTAAATCATGGCCAGCCAAAAGATCATCCCCCCCTCCTTTCATAGCCCTTTCCCATTACATCCTCTCCGTCCATCTCTACTGGACATTCACCCCTCTTCAACACCTGTCACCTGTTGTGTCTGAAGTAGGTGGCGACGATAGCTGGAATAGCTGTAGCCAACACTGTTCAGGTCACTTCCTCATTCAATGTGGCTGATAAAGCTAGTGTACACCATTTAATGCGGATGGGACAAGTAGCTCCAAACCGGTTGCTTCTTGTCTGCCACCGACCGTCATTTCCATTAGTTTGCAATTCATTCCGTAGAGCTCCGGATGGTACTTCAGCAGATCCATCTCCTTCCACGAGCGTCATCACTCCTTGGGCCCATGTTCGGTGTTATGCCCAAGTTAACACCGCTACCTTTCCTATTCCTATTTGGGCCTCAGCCCAGTACGTCAACCCTTCAACTTCCTCCTCGGTCCTTGGGTACCCACAGTAGTTTTGGTGAGTAAAACATAATGTTGTGAGTTTTGATAGAGTCAAATTGAAAATACTATTCTTGAATCAATTTTTTTTAGTTTTTGGATTTTATCAAATTTATATCGAAGATTTCCAATAGTTACTACCTATTATGTTATCATATCATAATGAGATGAATAAAAAAAAATTTTGAACATGTGATGCTACAATTAGATCAATAGTAAAATATTAGAAACAATTAAAAAAAGAACTACCAAAATATTTAAAATGTTAAAGAAATGGAGTTTATTATATATAAATGGTTGGGATGAGAGTAAAAGGAGTAATGAAAAATGGGAAAAGTTTAGTTCCAAACTTGTTTGGAGATACCTTTTTTAACTTATTATGTGACTATTTATAAGATTATCTATGTGTATTATTTAAACACGCCACATAATATATTAAACGAGCATATGACAAAAAACTACACATGAATGGTCTCTTTAACCGTCATATAATAAGTTAGAGCAAAATAGCTCCAAATTAACATGTTTGGAGCCAAACGTTTTCCATAAAAAATTTATATGAGAAATAAGATGGAAGAGAAAGAACTGTTGGAAGAATATTGCTTGGGTCCAAAAGAAGAGGGGGAGAATAAGAGTGAAAATGCAGAGAGGAAGAGTTGTACAAAATGTAATTGGAAGAATATAAGAAGTCATGAATGAATGAGTTGAAGAAGGCCTTAAGGGAATGGATTTGAAAAATCAAATATAAAAAATAAAAAAATAAAAAATAGTTTCTAGTGGATTAAAGGAGATTCCTTCAGATCGGTTTGTTTGAAAATATTTAGTGATCTTTTTTTCTTTTCTTTTTTTAATCTTTGACTCCCTGAAAAAATTCTCGTTTTGTACTGCCCTTAATTTCCTTTTTGGGGCAATATTGGAGCTCTAACTCTATTTGAGGCTCACTGCTAGATGTACCGAGATCAAATTAATTGGTTTCTTACGTGGTCATTGATAACTCCACCACTTCCAAAAGTCATAAAACTGGTTTTTTCAACTCTTCTATGATCCAATGCTCTAGCCACATGAAGTTGCTTCTTGCTGTGGACATTTGTTGTCGAATATGCACACAGTCACAGATTTGCATTGGCTACGAAATACTACTGCATACATAGATCAATGATAGTGTGGACATGTTCATTTCGAATTTGACAAACTTAAAAAAATATAAAAAGTAACTCATAGAGTAAATAAGTAAAACTACTTACATGCTGCTATGGGTTCATAATGGGCTATTGTCAAGGGCCTTATGGAATAGGCAAGGAGCAATATTTAACAAGTAAAACAGATATAATCCGAGGAAACACATGTAATCTTGATTAGTTAAGAGTATTATTTAATATTTAACAAAGTAAACACATTTATAATTTTTACCCTAATTCTCAATCCGTCTTTATATGTATATTATTTATTACGGCCTATATACAAACACATTCAAATTCACACTCAATTTCACAACTTATATAATAATGAATATTTCATTATCCAAACCAATTTATTTATTACATTGTTGAATTACATACATAATACTTTATTACTTTGGACCCCAGCAAAAGAATTACAAGTAGAAGTGACTTTGACCATTAATACTTCAAAAATTTATAGCCACATATGAATCTAGATTGCGATCATTAAGACTCTCAAATTACATTTATTTAGTCAAAGTTTTTTATTTCTTTGATCAACATTGCATATGCTCAAGCAACACAAACTCATTCAATCCAATCCACACAATCTAGGAATTTCATAATTTATGTGAAATTTTTTGGGGAGATAATAAGTTTTGGATTAAGTAGTATCCTATATGTTATATTAAGGTTTCAATTAGAGTATTCTCAAAGTCTTCTCCCCCCAACTAGTGATATTAAAGCTAATTGATGATGGTGTAAGGCAATATGGCAAGATTATTAAAGTGCCTTTCATAGTTGGAGTAGGAACAAAATGTGTGTTCTTAGAGTATATACAGTATTTATCACACAAGGCAAGCCCACAAAAGCCAATCCAAATTATCTTTAAAAAAATACCCAACAAAATTGAAAGCACAAATTTGTGCTAAAACACAAAAGCTTATTCTGACCCCCAAATAAAAATATACGGCTAGATTGTTTTTACTCTAACTTAAACTAAGTGCGGAACAAGAGTAAATAAGTGAAATGAACCGATAACACTACCCTAAGCCATATTCAACAATAAAAAGAAAGCTTAAAGAGCAGGGAAGAGAGATGCAAACACAAGATAACACCAAGACGTGTTATCGAAGAGGAAACCAAAGAACTCAGCGAAAAACCTCTCCGCGACCTTGCTAGTCAAAATCGATCCACTAGAGAATAAAGGTGAGCACACGAATAATAAAAGACCCTCCAAGCCTAGTCTACCCCATGTACTTGGAGCCTTTCAAGCTCCTACTGCCAATAGACTTCTCGGAGTCTTGTCTTCTTTAGCTTTTCGGATACCGCAATTCAGCCCCGATTGCATCCACCACCAAATGACTCCTTCCAATACTTCCCTAGCAACACTAAAATCTCACTTAACACTTAGAATGAGTGTGGTAAGTGTTTGGGCTAACAACCTCTCAAGGATCTAGAGATGGAGAGGTAGGAGTTGAGGAAAACCACAAGAAAATGTGTAGATGATTGTGGGTATAACAATCTCAAACTCTCAAGTGTATTTGCTAGGGTTTTCTCTCTAAAAATCACTCATTACAATCTGTGGGTAATGAGGGTATTTATTTTGTGGGAAAAGAATTTGGTAAAGCAACTTAACGTTTTGCCAAACAGAATGGTTCTCAGGAACTTCGCAGGATGGCCCTCACTGCGAAACACTCGCGTACTTGACAGCCTAACATGACTCTTCAGCTTCCAATCATGTGCTTCACACGCGACCATTTCACGAGTTGCTTCTTGTGAGCTACTCCCGAACTAGTCGCGAATTGTACTAATTCATCTTTTGAAGCTTTATTCTTCACCAATCTCTCACACTCATCCCTTACAAATAAACCCACCTACATTCAAGGAAAATGATTGAAGAAATTACAATCAAATTTGGCACAAAATTAAAGCCAACACAAGTTTGTTGGAAATCACAACTTTACAAAAATAATATTACATATTAGGCTAGATCAAAGAAGAATGATGTAACATAAGGTTCTCATGGATGTGGACATACGGGTTCCCATGGACGTTCTGTAGGGTTGGCAATTGCCTTCCATGAATGACATACAAAAAGTTCATGGATGATGATAGAGGAAGAAAAAGTAAGTATTTGTAATTCCTATTTTGCAAGTTTGATGAATTATAAATTTGGATGAAAACTTCTTACTTATTACTAGTTTGACACACTTGCGAATTTTTTTTTTTAAAAAAAAAAATTATAGGAAGTTTAATTTTTTTTTTTTTTTTTTTTTTTATTGGAAATCATAGGAAGTTTAATTTCAATATAAGAGATAAATGACCCAATGGCTAGGACAAAAAAGCCTAGCTCAATTAACTCAAACCAATCACCTATGGGTTGGTTTGGTCCGGTTATTTTCATGATAATTGATTGGTTGGATTGGAAATTTTTTAATCAAACGAGGTTAGTTTAGATTGAAAATGGCCCAAACTAAACCAATCCCAACCTTTTAGGCCTTAATTTGGCTCAGGCCTTTGAAAATTTTTGGAAGTACTCGCTTCAGGCCCTGATGAAAGTAATTAAAATAGAAGGCCATTTCATTGCAACATGATTCCAAATTCAGCCCATATGCATATATATACTTGTGCCCACATATTTACAAAACCATAAAGATATATAAACTCAACTCATAGATTATGTGTGATCACTAATAATTGTCACACATTTGCATAAAAATGGAATTGGGATGAGTGTTTGTTAAGATAATTTGGCCACCATCATTTAGAAAAGAAACCGCATTAGGAAAGAAATAGACCATTGCATGCACAACTTGATTCATGAAACAAGCACCAAAAGGATGTTCAATGCCCTATACATATTCCTCTCTTTCAATTTTCCTCAGGCCTTTTTCTTTCTCCTCATGTGTCATGCTCTATCTCCAATATTCATACCCCATAACTCCTCAACCATAAAACCCATATGCCAATCAATGCAATGCAATGCATGCCAAACAAACTTAAATTAATTCAATTCTGTCAAGACCAAAAACAAATCGAAACCTCCATCCATGGCAACAATGACCCTAAGACCCATCATTCCTAGCCTCCATGATCTAATTATCTAGAACACCCTGCACCATTTTGTGATGGTAGTAGCTGCAGGACTAGTTGTCCTATATCTTGTATAGAAAAGAGAAGTCCTCATTTATTTACTAGACTTTGCTTGCTACAAACCTCCCAAATCTTATAGGCTACCCAAGTCAATGTTCCTAGAGGTTGTCTTTCTTAATAACATGGATCCTGACAGCATTGCTTTCCTGATCAAAATCTTAGAAAAGTTAGGGTTCAGCGAGGAAACTTGCATTCCTCCTTCACTTGGTCGAGTACCAATTAGAAAATCTCTCCCAAGAATAGTGTTTCCGACGTATTGTAAGGGCGAGGCCAAGCTTTCCACAGAAGGAAGATTGGCGTTACAACTGGAGAAGGGAGTGTTAACCACTAGATTGCAATTACTCAATAGTGTTTGGAGAAGAACTTGTAGGGATTCAAGGGAATTGAAAATATTCTGGCGCTATTTGTAGCAGCCACATTTCCAACTCCACATTGCAGTTGTATTAGAGCATCTTGGAGTAAACATAACAAAACAATGGTAGAGTTGAGGCATGGACTATGTCACTGTCTTCAGATGATACACATCGTCTATAGGGTTTCTGGTTAGGTATGGCAAAAAGTACCCGACCCGTGGGTATCCCGCCTGTCTCGACCCTAAGGGGGCAGGTTTTACCCGACCCGTGAAACAATAAGGTCAGGCTTGAATTTTTAAAACAAAACTTGAAGCGAGTCCAGGTTTTAGTGAAACCCGCCCTGAACTCTGACCCGAGCCCCACCTCGACCCGATTAAAACTAAAATTACCAAAAAACCATATATATAAACTTATAAACCCTACTGCCACCCTCTCATTTCACTCAGCAGCCCCATCCCATTTCCCTCACTCTCCTCTCCCACTCTCACTCAGTCTCACTCACCCTCTAGCTCTGTCACTGCCGGCCATCACTCGATCTCACCGCCGGCCCTCCACCATTCTTTTCTCTCACACTCTTTCCTTTTCTTAAAAAGCCCCCACAAAATTTAAATTTTTTTATTAACTTCGCTCAATCATGAGCAACGCATAGTAAGTCCATCATTTTCTCTCACATTTTCCTTCTCTCCAAACACCACTTAAACTTTCTATTTTCAACACATGCATTAATTTTCTTCACTATTTTTTGGATTTTTTTTAATTTTTTTAGAGATTATTTGTTCAAGCTTTTACTAATCAGTGACTCCTCCATTGGAAAATCGTGCCTGCTGCTCAGATTTGAATAAGAAAAAATATGAATTTTTTTTTTTTGCTTCGGCCACGGTATAGGCTTTAATTCGATCTTTTTTTTTTATTGGGCCGCGAATTCGGCCCAAGTATGACCTAGCTAAACAGGGTAGGTTTGGGGCTTGAAAAAAAAATTATAAAATAAAATAAAATAAAAAAATAAAAATCGTTTATTAAACGGGCCAAGTTCAAGTAATGGGGACAAGCCCACAAGGTGGGTTCGGGTATAAACAAACCCAGCACAAACCCAACTCGTTACCATTCCTATTTCCAGTGTAGTAGACTAATAACATTGTGCGTGTCGCCCTCGGGATACTACAACTCATCCACCTTACTGATTATCCTTACAAGCCTACGCTGCTTATAGAATAGGAATCTCTCAATAGTACTTTTCTTTTACCCAAAAATATAGTGTATTGAAGGATATCTTATTTTCATGAAATTAGAATTTGATTCTGCAAAAATGTAGGTAGTTTTCTATTTTACATGAAAATGGTGCACATAAGAAAATTGATTTTCTCATCTAAAATCGGACATGTTGGCTGCATATTCATATTGGCTGAAGAAACATACAATAAAGATCAAGTTTATTTGGGTTTTAAATTTACTATATTGTTGTTATAATTATCTTTAAAATGGATAGTAAATAGTAATTATATTGAATCATAATATATCAATGCCAACGGTAACATAAAAACTGTACAAACTCAACCAATTAAAGATGATGGTTTCAAGCAATGAATTAAGATTGAATAATAGAAAAACGTTAGCCACTAACGTTTACTATGCAGCCAACTCATAACAAATAGTTAAAAATAATAATAAATATAAAATATTATGATTTTTATAAAAATATTCCAACACTTAACACTGTAGTTTACCAAATATTCTAAACTCTATTGGCTTGTTTGGATGGAGGGGGGATGGAGGGGGAGTAGAGTAGAGTAGAGTAGAGTAGAGTAGATTTAGCACAAAATAAGTATAATTCTTTCCGGTTAAAATAAGTTTTAAAATTAAGCTTTTACTTCCTACGTACAATAATACCAAAACGAAAACCATCAAAAAGGCTTTTTCCCAATTAACATAGCCTTGATTATCATATACAAGTCAAAAGAAATCCACAACTAAGTCCATATTCATTTGAAGGACATTAAAGGCTTTAGTAATTATATATAGCAACAGGAGTACCCCTTAATTAGGAAAGGAGTTTACAGATTGGATGACAATCTTCATAACATTATTAAAGAGTTGGAAAGGAAAATACTATATCATTGGTTCAATTGACCTTATTCATGTAAATACTCTTCTATTCCTCAAGTTGAGGAAATGTAACGGAACCCAACTGGCCTATAAATGAAAACAACACTGCCGCCGATGGAAACATCGGTTCGAACGAACTGTATGGCCGATTGCAAGACTCCTACAGCAGGAAGGGTGGCGTTGCAGGTGGAGAGGGGTGTTACAACCACTAGATTGCAATCACTCAAGCGTATTGTTGCTGAGATAACAACTCGTGCAAAATCCACGGATAATGAAAATATTCCACTGCCATTGGTTGTATTACTAGCAACCACATTTCCAGCTCCACACTGCAGTTGTACTTGAGCATCTAGAAGTAAACATAACAAAACAATGGTGAGATTGAAGTACCTTATTAGCTGAGACTAAAGTGTGTAGTCATGGTGCATTGGACTAACTGTAACAAATTCTGAGCAAACTTACTTGGGAAACCTGGGTTGGCAGTAACATTCGCACCTAAACTGCAAGGCACAAAAGACGGCTGGACCTGCAGCACAACGCCAAGGCCAGTCGAGGGGTTGATGGATAACTGGGCTTTAGCTATTGGAAGTGCCAATGCAGCAACCATTACGGAAACAAAGAGAACTAATTTCAAGGCCATTTCTCAATCACAGTGTATTGCTCTATCGAAATTCGAAACTGGCTTGCAGTAGAAATGCTGGCCATTCAACCATTTTATAGGATAAGTGCGGCCAAGTTGCAGCCGATTTTTCTGACATAAATCACGAAGCTAGAGCTCTCTGTGCAAGTCAAGAGAGATAATAACTCTCATGTTGTATGACATGAAGTTCACCTTCACCATGGATGCCGGCTTTGTGGGGTTACACCTACTAGCAGGCAGCAGCTTGATGTAGTTTGAGGCTTAGTGCAATAAATTTAAGCGGAATTTCTTTCTTTGTTTCATATTTAAATTGGTAGCGTGTTCATCAGTTCATGTTCATGTTATGCACAAATTAATTACAAATTATATATATATATTATCACAACCTTCATAATAATAGTGAGTCACTTGAAATTCTAAATTAACTAATATAACAAATATATTTATATATTGAGCCATTTAATGTAATTAAAGACAAAATGTTATGTGGAAGTTTGTTAATATTATTTCATTATCTTATATTATATATAATAAGTGAATAAAAATATATATTTTTTGTTGACGTGTGAGATTTTCATTAAAATCTTGTGCTATATTTTTTACGTTGTGAGTAAAAATTTATCAAAAATCCTATCTGAGATTCAATTAACAAATTTATCTCTATTTCATAAGTTTTTATATTAAAATTGATATTTTCTTGTAAACATTTATAATTAAAAAATATTTTCAAATAAAAACGAACTATCTAGAATATTAAATATTTGATTGCAAGAGTCGTAACCTCGGGATCCACCCCAATGAATGGGTAGAAGAAGTGCGTTAATATCTCAATAAAATCGACTAATTATATTTGCCTCCGTATATCGGGGGCTTTACAATGAATTACCCACTAATTTATTAAAATTTAAAAATAAGAAAATAATAACAATAAAGTAATATCCGTTTCATTATAATTAAAATTTTAATTTTAATTTTATTTTTATTTTTAGTAGGAAAAAAAATTACATAACGTTTTTTTCTAGTTACAATTTGAGAAAATTTACATGACTTTGTTTTATAAATACATTCTAAAAAATAAAAATTTACATGACTTTGTTTTATGAATGCAATCTTAAAAAAAAAATATTAGGGACAACGTTAGGCTACAAACTTGGTTGTAGCCAAAATCTATAACTCCCACTAAAGAAACTTAACATTACTATATTTTTTTAAAATCTAACTATCGAATTGCTTATTCTTTATGTTCTTAACAAGTATGTCAAATTTCATATCAATAATATGTTATTTACTATTTGATCTATAAACTTATTTTTAGGCATAATTTTATATTACAAAAACTTAAAAATTAAACATTTGATTGATGATATAACAATCGATTTTTGATTTTCTGGAATTTTTGCATACATGGAAGATATAACAAAAAGTAAATGTTATTAAATAGTGAATTTGTCAGAATTCATATTCAATATGAAAAAATAAATATTGAGTAAGTTATTGCCATTGACTACAACCAAGTTTGTTACCAAACTTTATCCAAATTTTAGCATGTATTTTATTAATAGTTGGATCATTAATATAAAAAATGTTGACAACAATTTAGGATCAAAGATTTGAATCTAATCTAGAGACCAAGTGATGCCATGGCCTTCCCAGCCCCTAAGACTCTTTTTTTTTTTCTTTTTTCTTTTTTGAATGGGGTTTATAGTAAAAGTATGTAGTCTATACTTTGGAGACTTGTAAGTAACTCCCTCTCAAAAGTTAAATTGGTCCAAAGTGGCCCAAAAAATATAAATAGCCAACTTGCCCATATGTAGTGTTTCTATATTGAAGGTATCGACTCATCTAGGACCACCAGTACCTCAAGGACCTCAACACTACCATCAATATGGGTTTGACAAAAGCTCTGACTTCCGTTCCTCTAAGCCTGCTCTCTCTTTGTGGAATTAATTTTATGAAAAGGAAGATTTTGAATTTATCATTATTAATGATTTTTATTATTTTTCTTGAATACAAAAGGCTTAAATTTTTGAGTTGGAAAATATGCCATTTTTTTCTATGCTTTATTTATTATTTTTTTTAGCTAATTTACAAATTTCAACTATTAGAATACGAATTTGGAAAAATTAAGAAATGAAGGCTAATTATATTTGTATGTTTTGGTGCTGATGTAGTTAAAAGAACAAGGAATAGATTATAATGTAAAAATGATCTCTTTCTCTTTTTGTAGTTTTGGTGAGTAAAACATAATGTTGTGAGTTTTGATAGAGTCAAATTGAAAATACTATTCTTGAATCAATTTTTTTAGTTTTTGGATTTTATCAAATTTATATCGAAGATTTCCAACAGTTACTATCTATTATGTTATCATATCATAATGAGATGAATAAAAAGAAAATTTATAGAAAATGTGATGCAATAATTAGATCACTAATAAAATATTAGAAACAATTAAAAAAACTACCAAAATATTTAAAATGTTAAAGAAATGGGGTTTATGATATATAAATGGGTGAGATAAGAGTAAAAGGAGTAATGAAAAGTGGGAAAAGTTTAGTTCCAAACTTGTTTGGAGATACCTTTTTCAACTTATTATGTGACAATTTATAAGACTATTTATATGTATTATTTAAATAAGCCACAGAATATATTAAAAGAGCATGTGACAAAAACTACAGATGAATGGTCTCTTTAACTGTCATATAATAAGTTAGAGCAAAATAACTTCAAATTAACATGTTTGGAGCCAAACGTTTTCCATGAAAAATTTATATGAAAAATAAGATGGAAGAGGAAGAACTGTTGGAAGAATATTGCTTGGATCCAAAAGAAGAGGGGGAGAATAAGAGTGAAAATGAGGAGAGGAAGAGTTGTACAAAATGTAATTGGAAGAATATAAGAAGTCATGAATGAAAGAATTGAAGAAGGCCTTAAGGGAATGGATTCGAAAAATCAAATATTACAACAACAAAAAAAAAAATGTTGCCAGTGGATTAGAGGAGATTCCTTCAGATTGGTTTGTTTGAAAAAATTTAGTGATCTTTTTTTCTTTCTTTTTTTAATCTTTGACTCCTTGAAAAAATTATCATTCTGTACTGCCCTTAATTGCCTTTTTGGGGCAATATTGGAGCTCTAACTCTATTTGAGGCTCATTGCTAGATGTACCCAGATCAAATTAATTGGTTTCTTACGTGGTCATTGATAACTCCACCACTTCCAAAAGTCATAAAACTGGTTTTTTCAACTCTTTTCTGTGATCTCATGCTCTAGCCACATGAAGTTGCTTCTTGCTGCGAACATTCGTTGTGGAATATGCTTGCAGACATTCACAGATTTGCATTGGCTACGAAATATTACTGCATGAAGAGATCAATGCTAGTGTCATAGTGTGGACATGTTCATTTTGAATTTGACGAACTTAAAAAAATATAAAAAGTAACTCACAAAGTAAATAAGTAAAACGGCTTACATGCTGCTATGGATTCAAAATGGGTCGTTGTCAATGGCCTTATGGAATAGGCAAGGAGCAATATTTAACAAGTAAACCAGATACAATCCGAGGAAACACATGTAATCTTGATTAGTCAGGAGTATGGGAAATGCTAACGAATACCCTTAGAGCATTGATTAATAATCATTTAAAGAAAGTTTTTATGGGGAAAAAAAATAATATTTTGACAACTTTTTTCATTTTCCACAAAAGTGGTGTCAAAACTTTCCTAAAATAGATTGTTAACTAATGCCCTAAGGGCACTTGTTAGCATGACCTTGAGAGTATTATTTAATATTTAACAAAGTAAACACATTTATAATTTATACCCTAATTCTCAATCCATCTTTATATGTATATTATTTATTACGGTCCATATACAAACATATTCAAATTCACACTTAATTTCACAACATATATAATAATGAATATTTCATTATCCAAACCAATTTATTTATTACTTTGTTGAATTACATACATAATACTTTATTACTTTGGATCCCAGCAAAAGAATTACAGCTAGAAGTGACTTTGAGCATTAATACTTTTAAAATTTTAGCCACATATGAATCTAGATCGCGATCATTTAAGATTCTCAAATTACATTAATTTAGTCAAAGTTTTTTTTTTCTTTGATCAATATTGCATATGCTCACTCAACACAAACTCATTCAATCCAATCCACACAATCTGAGAATTTCATAATTTATGTGAAATTTTTTGGGGAGATAATAATTTTTGGGTTATGTAGTATCCTATATGTTATATTAAGGTTTCAACTAGAGTATTCTCAAAGTCTTCTCTCCCCAACTAGTGATATTAGAACTAATTAATGATGCTGTAAGGCAATATGGCAAGATTATTAAAGTGCCTTTCATAGTTGGAGTAGGAACAAGATGCGTGTTCTTAGAGTCTACACAGTATTTATCACACAAGGCAAGCCCACAAAAGCCCATCCAAATTATCTTTAAAAAAATGCCCAACAAAATAATATTACATATTATGCTAGATCAAAGAAGAGTGATGTAACATAAGGTTCCCATGGATGTGGACATACAGGTTCCCATGGACATTCTGTAGGGTTGGCAATTGCCTTCCATGAATGACATACAAAAAGTTCATGGATGATGATAGAGGAAGAAAAAGTAAGTACTTGTAATTCCTATTTTGCTAGTTTGATGTATTAGAAATTTGGATGAAAACTTGTTACTTATTATTTGTTTTGACGCACCTGAGAATTATTTTTTTTTTAAATTATAGGAAGTTTAAATTTTTTTTTTTTTTTTTTTTTTTTTTTTCGAAAACATAGGAAGTTTAATTTCAATATAAGAGATAAATGACCCAATGGCTAGGACAAAAAAGCCTAGCTCAATTAACTCAAACCAATCACCTATGGGTTAGTTTGGTCCGGTTATTTTCATGATAATTGATTGGTTGGGATTGGCAATTTTTGAATCCAATGATGTTGGTTTAGATTGAAAATGCCCCAAACTAAACCAATCCCTACTTTTTAGGCCTTAATTTGGCTCAGGCCTTTGAGAATTTCTGGAAGGGTTCGCTCCAGGCCCTAATGAAAGTAATTAAATTAGGAGACATATTTCGTTACAACATGATTCCAAATTCAGCCCATAAGCATATATATACTAATGCCCACATATTTACAAAACCATAAAGATATATAAACTCAACTCATAGATTATGTGTGATCACTAATAACTGTCACACATTTGCACAAAAATAGAATTGGGATGAGTGTTTGTTAAGATAATTTGGTCGTCATCATTTAGCAAAGAAACCGCATTAGGAAAGAAATTGACCATTGCGTGCACAACTTGATTTCTAAAACAAGCACCCAAAGGATGTTAATGCCCTATACGTATTCCTCTCTTTCAATTTTCCTCAGGCCTTTTTCTTTCTCCTCATGTATCATGCCCTCTCTCCAATATTCATACCCCATACCTCCTCAACCTTAAAACCCATATGCCAATCAATGCAATGCATGCCAAACAAACTTAAATTAATTCAATTCTATCAAGACCACAAACAAATCTAAACCTCCATCCATGGCAACAATGACCCTAAGACTCATCATTTCTAGCCTCCCTAATCTCATTATCTGGAACACCGTACACCATTTTTTGATGGTAGTAGTTGTTGGACTAGTTGTCCTATATCTTAAATACAAAAGAAAAGTCCCCATTTATTTACTAGACTTTGCTTGCTACAAACCTCCCAACTCTTATAGGCTACCCAAGTCAATGTTCCTAGAGGCTGTCTTTCTTAATAACCTGGATCCTGCCAGCATTGCTTTCCAGATCAAAAGTCTTAGAAAAATCAGGGTTCAGTGAGGAAACTTGCATTCCTCCTTCACTTGCTCGAGTACCAATTAGAAAATCTCTCCCACTTGCCGTGGAAGAGGTTGTGACAGTTATCTTTTCTGTGGTCTCAGACTTGTTTAAGAAAAACAGTATCAACCCCAAAGCTATTGACATTGTAATCTCTAACGCTAGTATGTTTTGTCCTACACCATCTCTCAGCTCTATGATAGTTAATAAGTTCAGAATGAGAAGCAATGTCATGAGCTTCCATCTCTCTGGCATGGGATGTAGTGCTGGAATCATATCTGTGGGGCTAGCTAAAGACTTGTTGAGAGTGCACTGTAACTCTTTGGCTCTAATTGTCAGCACAGAGAGCCTACACTTGAATTGGTACACTGGCAAAAACCCACCCATGTTGTTAACCAATTGTCTCTTTCGAATGGGAGGTGCAGCTATATTACTATCTAGCCGTAAAGAAGACAAGAGCAAGGCAAAGTATGAGCTACAACACCTTGTTCGAACAAACAAAGCACAAGATGATGTATCCCATGCTTGTGTCTATCAGGATGTGGACTCTGAGAACAAGGTTGGGGTATCAATATCAAAGGGTATACTACATGTGGCTGGAGCTGCATTGAAAGCAAATATTGCTGCACTAGGACCATTGGTTTTGCCATTCAGAGAGCAACTTAGATATGGGTTTTCCATAATATGCCACAAGATGTGGCCTACAAGGAGAACAAGCATTTACATACCTGATTTCAAGAAGGCTTTTGAGCATTTCTGTATACATGCAGGAGGAAAAGCTGTTATTCAAGCAATTGAAAAGAATCTACACCTGAGAAAACAAGATGTTGAGCCCTCAAAGATGACTCTTTATAAATTTGGAAATACTTCATCTTCTTCAATTTGGTATGAACTCGCTTACATAGAAGCAAAAGGGAGGATGAAAAGGGAGGATAGGGTCTGGCAAATTGCCTTTGGGAGTGGGTTTAAGTGTAATAGCGCAGTGTGGAAGTGTGTTTATGATTCAAAGTCTGAGATAGCCAATGCATGGAGTGATATCTCCTCTTATCCAGTAGAAGTACCTGATTTTGTAAAAATTAGTGAGTGATTATATGAACTTACAAACTATGTGTCGTATTGTTGTTGATCACCAAAAAAAAAAAAAAAAAAAAAAAAGTAATTTATGTATTTATTTATTATGTTGTTGAAATGATACCAATTACATTCATTATAATGTCAGTTTTTTTTTGGTTGAGAAATAGTTGGTTTTTTTTTTTTTTTTTTTTTGGAGAAACAAACACACACACACAAGGGAGAAGGAAAGGAGTTCTAACACAAAGACACACCACAACTCAACTCAAAAGCCATGGTAACTTTTAAAGGAGGTGAGTTGGTAAGTCTTTATAGAAAATTGGTATAATAACTTTACTATCTTCCAATGAAGATAGTGAACTTTTGAAACCATATGAAATATCTATTTGGTTGTGTTGTTTAAACAACAATTTTTGTTATTTAAACAATACAGCACGTATTTCCACAACATTTTTTCACCCACACATATTTCCACAATACTTAAACAACGTTACTAAAATAACATTATCAAACAGGAACCGCTAGAATTTTGTCATCCCAACTTCTTCCATGAAATTTCAAACTATTTCCATTTCAATAGTAGTGGTAGCTAAAAAAGTGAATAATCTTGTAGTGGCATTCAGAGTGTGTTTGGGAACAGTTTTTAGCTTTTATGTATAGTTTTTATATACAACTTTTTAAGAATCTTACTTTTTCCCCTCTTTTCTTAGTTATTCAAATATTTTCAAGATACAAATATACATTAGCATACTTTCAGCAAAAAACTAAACATGATATTCCCAAACAGACACTTTAATCAAGCCAAGTATGCAAGCGCAAAAATGGGGCAAATCAAATGCTCATCAATGAGAGTCAAATTGGAAAATTCAATACGGAAGCAGAACATAAGGTGTGCATTTGGCTCCATATTAAAAAGGCAATTTATTTTACGATTCAGCTTATTTTTGCTACTATTTATGGGTTCCATTGCACTTTTTGGTACTATTTATGGATCCTATTGTACTATTTCAGCTAATTTTTACTTTTGTCTACAGTATTTTAATTTAGCAAAAAGTTTTCAGTTTCAGCAAAATAAATGAATCCCAAACAAAATAAGACCAACAAAGTTATAAAGCACTTTTTGAACAAAAACAACAAAAAGACCTTAGTTTCAAATCTTTTGGGGTTGGCTAATCCACAGACTAATAGGACTACACATTTTTGTCATACTATCATCTACAAAACCATACTATATTTTAATCTCCTTAATTAACATGCTTTTCTTTTTCTTTTTCTTTTTTATATTTAGATTTCAAAAAATGTTCAAACTTTATTTTTCCATCCTCAAATGGACCAAGATGCTCTTTGAACTCAAGTAATTCATGCAAATAATAGCATTCATTTCAGGAGTCTTGTGTTATTTGTTCACTAATTAGTCGAACCATACTGTTTCATGAATCGTTAGGCCTTGAAAGTAGTTCATTCACAAGAACCTCTAGTATTACTTTTTGGTTTTCAAACTAAACTAGACTCTGCCATTTAGCCTCTCCTTGCAGGACCTTGTCAAGGTGATGAGGAGAATCTCCTCGTTGGGACTTTGCAGCAACTGATAGGATACAATTTGAGAGCTATTTTGATCTCTAATCGGGCCACTGGAAGTTTAGAACCGACCATCCCTACTAATTGGGCTTCAACCAACGGATTTCTATCTCGACTCGCATCAAGCTCACTTAGCTCAAAATCCTCTTAGAGCTTAGGCGCAAAGCACACGCATCACGCATCAAGCCTTTTTTGATAAAATGAGCATTTATATCTAATAACCTTTTATAGAAATATTGGTAAGATATGGTAAAAAAAAAATTATCAACACTCAAAAATTTTATATTTTAAATTTTACCCATTATGTTAGTGCAATTGTATAATGTTTGTAAGTTCAACTTTTACATAAGTTTCTTAAAAAATTTATCTAGTTAATTGAAAACAATTGTTAATGGATAATATCATAGTTTAAACATAATATTTTCTATAATTATGTTGTGCTTTATAAAAATACAGAACCATGATAGTTAATGTATATGATTCAATCAACATATATCTAAAAATCAGAGACCAAAAAGCACAAGAAAAATAAATTAATCTTGTTATTATCTATAAACATATAAATAAAAAAACAATAATAATTGTTTGTGTAATACAACACCTTTATAATCGTGGTTGTATAGCAAATCATTAATCCATATTATTTCTTTCAAAATCAAGCAATTAATTTAATGACTCATTTCCTTTCTAGCAATAAAATAAATAAATAAATAAATAAGCATGCCTAAAGTGTGTTGCATTAAATGAGTTTTTGTTTTGCCAAACAAAGCGCTCAAGCCTTGGAGCTTTGAACTTTCAAGATCAAGCAATTAATTTTGATGATTTCTATCAGTTTTAGCAATAAAATAAAATAAAAGCACGACTATGCATGCTTTGTGCTTCTTCAAAAAGCGCCAAAAAAGCATGTCTAAAGCATGCTTCATTAAATGAGCTTTTGTTTTGCCAAACAAAGCGCTCAAACCTTGGGGCTTTGAGCTTTGAGTTTTAAGCACACCTAAGTGTGCTTTTAACAACGCTAATCTGGCCTAGACTGCCTAGTCACCCTTCCAAATCACAATACTTAGCTTAAATGCTTGTGGAAAGTTCCCACCTCTCGCATGCAATCTTTCTTATGGTTGTGCTTCTTACAAAGAGGTTTTAGGCTACATGCATATCATTCAAGGGAATACAAACTAATCCAATTTGTCCCATGTGTGGCAGCATTATTGTATCATTAATTCATCTCCTTTAGATTATCCTATGGCTTGACCACTGGAATGTTTTGGAACAAGTTTTTCTTTCCAAGTTCTCTCTTGACATTGAATATGGAGATTGAAATTGAATCCCACCTATACTAAAAAGAAACTAACAGTTGTATTTCTCTAATAATATAAAATAATCATCATGAAGCAAATGTTATAGGTTCAAATCCTATCATATTAATAAAAGAATTTCCCTACAGGATTGGCTTCGTGTGAATTGCAGATCTTCTGAAATCTTCCATGTACACTCTCCATAGAGTGCTTCCAACGGCTATCTGGTTGTCAACTTATTATGACTAGGTTCTAGTTGGGGAAGTTTTTTTCCATCAAGGACCCGTTGCTATGTAAATCTCTAAAGCTGTGGTATTTCATTCAATTGTGAACCACCAGAGAGTGAAACGGTTGTACAGTGCCAGTGATACTCCAGTCAAGTGGAGTATCTAGACTAATAGCCCCCCCGATCCCAATATAGATTGATTTAAATCCAACAGACAGTAGCTTCATCTTTGGGTAACGTACCTTGGTCGAGAGGCAGCGGGCATGGCTACAAGTTTTTTTTTTTCATTTTCTTTTACCTCAGTAAATGAGTATCTACAATGAACCGTATTAATCACTTTTTTGGGTCTATTGGGTGTTTTTTTTTTCAGTCTATTGGGTGTTAAGCCGTTATTATTACTGCCAAGGCTGTCAACGACAGCTTGGGGGTAGAAATATCAAGTATTGTCCTTGGGAGTATAATTATCTACCTGCCTAAGTAGATGACCAATGTCCATTTCTAGAAATTACAGATTCGCAAAGAAACCATCCTCCAATATTGTATAAGAGAATTTCACAAGAATGCGATGTCTGACTGTTAGGAGGTCCATAAGAAACAGCCTCATAAAAAATACTCTAGTCCAAAACTCAAAATAAGATATCAGCACAAAGTAACACAATCCCATAGCAAAAAAGAAACAAAACAGGTAACAGCAATGCAAGCACTGTTTTCTTCTCCACCTAACAAAAATGGTTCCCAACAAATGTCTATCTTCCCACATCTTCCTTAATTCTCTTTTAAAGATTTGACTGGTTGTTCTTTCTACCTGTTTAGGGATTTAACTCAAATAGGGCGGGGTGGGATCTCAAGAGTGGTTCCAGCTTGAATCTGACCCCAACCAATAAGCCGCCAGTGCTTCTCAACTCGCCGACTAAGGGCAATCTTCTCACCTTTGCTAGTGCACACTGGAGATGTGAGTTGCAACTTTGCCAGATCGTTCTTCACAGCCATAACTCTTGCCCCTGTAGACATAGAACCTATGTTCAACATTAAAATCTCAGACTTGGTCAGCTTAGTGACCTTTCCCTGCCTTTCTGTGCCCTTAGTCCTGACCCCTAGAAGCCTCCGCAGCAAGAAAAAATTAACCTGCAAAATCATAGTAACAGAAATTTAGCATAAAAGGATTGTCTGAGAACACATGAAAGAGAGAGCATTCCATTTCATCCTTGACCAGACTCTATATAAACGGTTCCCTAAGGCATACGAATCAACAGAATGGTCCAAAAAAATGAGTTACTTAAACCCAAAAGAACAAGAGGATTAACACAAGCAGAAACCAAGAAAGGAAATTCCAAAAAGAACTTAACTGTCACTTCTTAAAATCGGAAAAAGGACCCCGAGCACTCACGCAGTTCATTTCAAATGCTCTAATAAAAACAGGCATAATATAATGCACAGCAATAGACATTTCTTGTTTTTTGAAAAGACAGATATAGTAATTATTTATACTAATATTATATGCCTTGCCCCATTTAAAGCCAGACCAAATCCATCTATCCGACATGAGAGAAAAGCATTTGAGTTATACTAAGGGGTGCTTGCATATCATTTAAATATTTCTATATATTTATAATAAATAAAAAAACAGAACAAAACAAACAAACAAAAAGATTTTTTCTCAATGATAAAACCTTATTCCAAAAATTGTTAGTCACACAAACCAGTGGGTCCTCATCCACCACCTTTCTCTTACAAGAGAAGGTACCGTTTGAGCTAGAATTAATTGACTTTCCTCATCGATACAACTATCAAGTTTAATCAAGTGAAGAGACTAACTTATCCAAAAATAAAATAAATCCAGTCAAGGGACTAATAAAAGAAACTTTCAGATTAGCCCTTTACCTCAAGCTCAACAAAAACTTCGGGGAGTGATCCAACTTCACCAAGAACTTGACCCACCAACCTATCAGCACGTGTCAAAGTGGGGTCCATGGTTGTGCCAACACCAATGAGACCTCCAGGCACAGCAAATTGCAGCTCATTTTGCTCAGCATATAAAGAAACAATTCTGGAATATATCGGCGTGCATTTGATGCCCCCACTCTCATCTTTAACAACAATCCCCGGACGAACCTCAATAAATTGATTTACCTTCAAAACACCCTACAAAGTACGAAGCTTCGAATGAGGTCTTGACATAAAATAGATTTCATGTACCAACCGATAAAATCATATATATAATAAATTTTCGTGTACCAAGTTTCTATTATATATGTCATCAAATAATCAATGGTCCAAACCAAGGCTTAGAGAGGCCCACAGGATATCAATTTTCTAGCTTCCTTGAAGTAATCACCAACTAACACAATATTGATTAACAGATTATAGAAACAAAAAGTGGGACGAATTGACAGGAGGAACCCAATCCCAAAGGAATAAGCAAACCGGATAAATGTAAAATGTTTCTTTAGGCTCTTTGGCCTTCTGGTGGAATTTAATTGTTTGAAACAATACCAAAGACACGTCCATGTGCACATCAGTTGCACGCATAATTCAACCAATGATGTGGAATAGCATGAACCATCATTCTTCAGAGAATTCCATATTAAAAGCAGTTAACAACCATGTGCCAATAGCAGGAATGAATGGCACTTAAAATGGTTCTTAATTTTTGCACAAATTCATATGGAAGAAACATACCCTGAGAATACTTCCACCAGCCACACCACCTCTTATTTCATCAACCTCATAACCAGGCTTATTGACATCAAAAGACCGGATTACAATCATATTAGGAGGTGACACAAAGTCCCTTTCTGGAATGGGGATTTTCTTCACAATATACTCACACACAACATCAATATTATACTTCAGCTGAGCAGAAATTGGTACCACAGGTGCTCCATCAGCAACAGTTCCCTGATAAACAAAGAATCAAGCAAAAATATTCAGCACACTAAATAATGAACTATGTTGTGCGTCAAAGATGGTCTAAAAGAACTTACCTGAATAAACTTCTGGATTGCTTCATGCTGGTTGATGGCTACATTTTCCTGAATGAGATCTACTTTATTTTGAAGGATTATTATATGTTGGAGGCGCATAATTTCAACAGCAGCAAGATGCTCAGAAGTTTGTGGTTGGGGGCAGCTTTCATTTGCAGCTATTAGAAGTAGAGCTCCATCCATAATTGCAGCTCCATTAAGCATTGTAGCCATGAGAATATCGTGACCCTACAGAATAGGTTAAGAAACAATCATATCAACATAAGTTTAAGATGAGATACATCAAGATTTAGCATTATAATATTTGAGTGCAAGCACCATACTTTATTCAGAAAATCATCATAGAATAAAGAGAAACGTGCCTCCACAAACACTCTTTCTTAATTCCAGACTTTTTTTATAAGGAGGCAGTGCCTAATATCCATGACACGTACACAGTGCCCCTAAAGAATTACATTATGGAAAAGTTGCATTCTAAAAGAATTACAAACTAACAGATCTAACACATTATGAACCTTAAGAAAGAATCTCTTAAATACAGGCCCAAGTCTGTTCAAGAGTTTCAAAAGAACTTTCAAATCACAAACTTCAGGATGACTAGAGGATCAAAGACTAGGTACTACATGCAATAAAATGAGCATCCCTAATTATAACGAGAAAATCAATGGTTTGATAGATACAATACTAGTAAGAACTAAATAGTAAAGAAAAATCAAGATAGAACATTGCCCAAGCCAATGTCACTTCAACTTTTCTCTGTACCAAATGCCTATAACACCATCCATACAATACATCATGGAACCTAAATGAATTGGCATACATTATACCTAGTCATAAAACCACAATATCTAATAAAAAGCACTTGAACCTTACCGGGCAATCCACAAAAGAGACATGTCTCAGCAATTTCATCCTGCAGTTTTCATATCCCAGCACATCACACAGAGGATTATCTTCCTTCCCACTTCCATAAGCCCTACATGAACATTGCAACATATTAATGACATGTTGCTAGCTAAATAAAGATATAATTGAATTTGTTGAATAGTTACCCACTTGTAGCACATAGGTCTAGGGCACCGTTCCTCCTCACATTTGTAGATCTTTGCATTAGCATAACCAAGCTTGATAGTGATGTTGCGCTCCAACTCATTTTTAAAACGAACAGTCTGCAGATGAGTGAGAAAACGTTGAGGTTCAAATAAAAATTTAATGTGTAATTCTTCTGCAAAAGAAAATGTAAATATACTATGTTCCACACTAACACCATTTGCCCAAATTAATTTTTCCTATCCATTTACAAGCTTTAACAAATAACAATAAAGCCAAGGTTAGTCTCAATTGAAGGAAAGAAATTGCACCAGTGGCAGCTCCATAGTGGCTACCAATTAACACCATACCGAGAAACCTTTGGTTAATCAATGACCTTTAATTAATCTAAGTAATATAAAGATAACCAACTCTCTGACTCAATGTTGAAAGATTTAGGGCAGTAATATACAAGGACATTTTGGCACCAAACATGTTTTCCAACCCATTACGCAGCTAACTATATGACTATTCATGTGTATTATTTAAACAAATCACATGACTCATTAAAAAAATCATGTGCCTAAAGCCACACATAGTGAAGAAAATTTAAGAGTCAATGATCTTTTGGAATAAGCATAAATAAATTAATAAGGTGATTTTCATGTCCAGAATTACTAGCACTTGCCCCATGTACTGGATAGCATATAGTTTTATGGACAGAATTTTCTCCAAACCTCCACCCAGCCATGTGGTAATTGAAATGAACATCCACATGTATTTTTAATCACATTGCCTATTTAATAATCATGTGACTTGTTTAAAAGATTTGATGAATCATGTGGTAAAATTACAAGTGGAAGGTCATCTGAAACAATGTGTAATAGGTTGGAGGATATTCCTCCAAACCGGTTTAGAGGAAAACTTTGTCTCTGTTCTATAGCCATGTAAAATGAATAAAAATACATTATTGCTACACTGCAGCTATACTATAACTCAAAACATTAATAGCAGTGCATGCGTTCAATAAGAATGCATTGAAAATTGTAAAAGAAAAAACAAATCACCTGAACACCAGATATTGCTTTTACGACTGTTGACTTTCCATGTGCCACATGACCAATGGTGCCTGATGCAATAAGTTAAATTCAAAATCATCAGCTTCGACAAAAACTTAGGAGCACCGGACAATCACCAACTAGAAGTGTGAAAAATTCAATTAAGCTCAAGTGCTGCAATGACCATGTGAAGGAGGTTTAAGCAGTTCAATAGCGAACAGAGCTTACCAATATTTATTGTAGCCTGCCGAGATATAACTTCAGGGGAGAGTGGATGTAACGTTGTTACATCCAGTTTACTCAGGTCTTGCTCCATCAAACCCTTCCGCGACATTTTTGGTTGTTTCTTAGTGACCCTCTAAATGAAATAACTTTCTGTTTTGGTTATTCCGCAAAAATCCAACTAAGAAAGAATCAACGAATGTTTCTCTCAACAAACACAAGAAAACTGCACAAACCAAAAGCTAACAAATCAATTACCACACTCAGCACACTACTCTGCAAAATTGGAAATTCACAAATGCACCAAGATTACAATCTGGCATACCTGATAATTTCCATTAAATCAAAAACAAAAACTTTCTTTATAAATCACTCTAAAGAGACCCCACAATGAAAAAAAGCATTATTAAGCATAGAATCTTATTCTCTTACTAAAGGCAACAGTGAAACCATAAAATTCGATTGTTATTCCCTAATCTCCATCTAAACCCAAAAGAGAAAGAGAAATCCAAGCAAAAACAAAAACCCAAATAAAACTATACCCAAATTGTTTAGCTAAAAAATCAAAAACAAAATAAAAGAAAAACCCTACAAACCCCCCCCCCCCCCCCCATAAAGGCCAAGCATAAAAATGGGTCTTGATTTCACCATCGTCACAATCGATTATCTTAAAGCATTTTATAGAAAAAAAATCCAATACCCACAAAAAGAATTATCAAAACCCTAAATAAACCCAGACTCCGATTGATATTCCAAAACCCTAATCCCCCAAAGTTCATTCCCACATATAAATAATTAAAAAAATAATAATAAATAAATAAATCTAATGGTAAACAATAATCTAAACAAAAACAAGCACGAATCAAAAATCTGAAAATCGAAACTGAAAAACAAACCACAAATTAGACAGAAATGAGAGAGAGAGAGAGAGAGAGAGAGCCGGACCTGGTTGGTTCAGCTCGTACGCAAAACCGGGTCGGGTTGGGTCGGTTTTGAGGGCGAGCCGACAAGAGCAAGAGAGAGAGAGAGCACAGATTTGTAGAGGAATTTTGGCGTAGCTAATGCTATATATCAATACCATGTGATTTTTTTGCTAGGGGAACGTGGTGAGGCTATTTTCGTAATTTTGTAGCGTGACCCGGATTCGGACTAAGCCTGCTCGCTCTCACTTGGGCTTCAGCCCATGTTTTTGAAGCCTTCTCCACCAAGTAAACAGCGTGTTATTGGTTTAACAGGCATTAAATTAAGAAATATTTTTGAAATTTTTATAGAAAAAGAGAATAAACTGACTTCTTTTTAATTTTATTTTTTTTTTAATATTTCACATGAAATTTATATTAAAATTTTCCTAAAATAATCAATTAACAAATGTCATTTGTTAACCGGGCCCAACTTAAATTATTGGCTTATAATAAGTTTTAATGCATGTGTGTTCTAATAGCTCAATTTTTAAAGTTTTTTGTCCTTTTATTAATAGATTTGTGGTTTAAATCCTCACTACACCAAAAATCAATTGGTTGTTAGAATTGTGTGGTTAAATGATTAAATTTACAATATCTTAGTAATTTAAACTTTTAAAATAATCGATAATTTATCATTGGTGACTTAGATATGATAATAAGAAAAAATTATCGTAAGCCAAGAAAACATTTTACGTGAAACAAATGGAGTATCTTTAAGTCATACCAATAAAAATGGGTCTAGGTATGATTATCTATTTGTGCCCATGATTGATGAATCCGAAATGTCAAATGTAGGATCCGGGCTAAATGGACGCTAAGCACCCCTAATTTCCCTTGGAGTTTCGAACTTATCAGCAACTAGCCCATTAGCAAAAATTGCTCTTGGGTCATGAACAATTCTAGAGGGAGTTTCAGATAGAGATTGAGAAAGAAAAGAAATGACAGGTTTCTAATAAATAGAATATTTTTTACCCTCTTTCTTAAATCTCCCTTTTATGGTGTGGATAGAAATCTAATATATCTCAGATTTTTTGTTAAACAATGGCTTCACCAATTGAGCTAAGGTAAAATAAACATAATATATATATATATATATATATATATATATAAAAGTGCCTTGAATGTTCACATTTTCCGATAGTGAAATGTCTTAGCTTTGTCCTTTACTTGTTGGTATGTGTAGTAAGATGTCATTTTGCATAACCCATTTTAATGCATTATTATTTGCACTGGTGGAATTATGCACCATTTTGCATAGTAGATTGTCCTTTTACAATTTACATAGTGGGATATCTTTTTGCTACACAACATGATGTCTTTTTGTTATTACTTATTGATTTGTAATCCTCAATTCACCAGGATGCTGAAATTGAAAACAGCATAATTTTGCTACTGTTCAGTTCCTATGCTTCAGGGGCAACAGCATGTTTAGCACTTTGCATTCAAGGGAAAAAAGAAAAGGAATTAATCATGTTTAGTCCCTTAAAACAAATATAACATTCCTCAATGTTACAAATAGCATACCTGTAACATATGCATGTAATTGGATTACATTTTTGCTGATTTATCTATAGGCATAATGTTGAATTGTTGTTTTAACACCCAACTTAATCTCAATGCAGTATTGTATTTCCATTATTATTGAGAAAGGCATGCAACTTTGAGATCCGAGTTTTTTGTCAAATGCCAATACCATCACAAAATTGTTCTCTAAAGCTCTACAGATATTAAGCCCCAATTAGTCGACCTTGAAAATTGGCATAACAATTAACAATGACCAAGTATAATTTAATGATACTGAGAACTTGCAAATATAAAAGTGATAACAAAAAACTATTTTACTATATATTGGTAAAGAAGATTGATCTACACACTCAAAAATGATTGCTCGCTCTACAGTCTCATAATTAATAATCTCTCCCTCTCAGGCCTGTTCATGTGAGCAACAGTGACAGAAAGGTGTAGATATTCTTAAAGATTATCCCTCTTATTCAATTTTTATTTTCCCTAATTTTTTTCTCAATGCCCCTCAACAATACATACATAAAACTTATGCGCCAACACCGTCTTTTTTGTCACCAAATATACGTTGCTTGAAGTCTTTAACCATGAGAGGAAGTCCATTGCGAAGAGACACAGTTGGGTGCCACCCAAGAAGCTCTCTGGCCTTGGTAATATCTGGCTTTCTCTTATGTGGGTCATCCTCAGTATTGGGCCTGAACTCTATCTTTGCATAAGGGTCTATAGTTTCTTGTACCACCTGCACAAACCCAAGTCCAATTCCCTCTTCTTAGCTTTGTTTTCTTTTCTTTTTTAATCAATAAAAAATAAAATGGAGCGAGGCCCAACTCCCAAGTATGTAAGAAGAAAACTAAGGACATTTCAAATAAGAAAAAGAAAACAAAAATTAAGCAAGATACAAGCTATCCAAGGATGCTAAAACATCTTAATCGAAATCAAAAGAAGGCCAAATTAACTTTGTTCCTTTCTTTTGAGTTAATCTTTAAGAAAATATGTAACTTGGTTATATTCATCTCTTTAATAAGTTTTGTAATAACTAATGAGTATAATGGTCCTATTATCTCATAATAGTTCTCATTCTTCTCCCATTTTCAGAGAGTTAATGGCTATTCGTAGTTATTATTTCAATGCCAAAATAATAATTTTGCACATAAATATTACATATTTGATTTCATTCATAAATCTATTTTTTACTCTACGAGTTTTAGCATCATAAACATGCTATTTTTTTAACTTTGATAATTTAACAAGGGTTGTGCCTGTTAAGAAATTGCTTATTTCATTTTTTTTTTTTTTTTTTTTTTTTGCTATATATCATATTTGTTTTTACTAGTTTTATAGGATATGGAGCGGGTGGGGTTACCTTATGAGTTTCACTTATCATTTCAATCATATTTTCAACCCCTCTCATCAGTTCATGTCAATCATTTATAAGTTGAACTCTATAATAATTTATCATCAATGGTCACCATACGATACTAAGTAACATTTTCCATTTAACAATTAAGGAATAAGAGATTTAAATTGTGGACATCTCAATTAAAAACACCAAAATATAGCAGTTATTATATTAATAAACCACGCAACTTCATTTAAGTATAACATAGAGAAATTATCGGGAAAAAAAAGTACAACATAGAGAAGTGGAACAAAAATTTTACCTGAGCAAGTTCAAGCATGGTGAATTCACTAGGATTGCCAAGATTGAAAGGACCCACATGATCACCTTCCATCAGCCTTATCAGACCAACCACCTGTCATTGTCGGATAGTATGTAAAAGTTAGGGAACATCATAAAAGTTAGAGAAATTATTAAGTCCATCAGCGGATTGCTAACGTGGTTCTTCCTAACCTCTCAATTAATAAAATGTTGTTATTTATACAAATGTGACATTATTTGATAATTTTTATTTTTTATTCCTTGTATTGATTAAAAAGCTCACACATACATTTGTATAGATGGCATTATCTCATTGGTCAGGGACGACCACATCAACAATCCTTCCGGTGTAAATAATAATTTCAACCCAACCTACCTACCTTCCCCACAATCTTAATCCTCACCATTTTCACCAACTAAACAGGCACTGGGAAGAAAAATAAAGAGACCACCAAAAGGAAATGTCTACAAGTCACTTTATTATTTGAGTATGTACATTACTGATTAGAATTCTCATAAAGAGAAAAGGTAATGACATTACTATTATATAATTATGTCCAAATCCAAATCCTTGGTGGTGATGTTAAGTGTCATTTTAATATTTGTACTTCCTATTTGAATAATAAACCCTCCAAGACTTTTGGTTTGGGACAAATCTTAAATTTAAATTATCTGTTGATAGCAGGGATAGTAGAAATGATAGTGGGTTGATTTTAAAATAAAGTAAATGAATTTACTGAAATATTCTTAACCTTTTTAGAAACAAATTCCAAAATTCAAACACTACTCTATATAAAAAATTCAAACAAGGGCATAAACATAAAAATGCACATTCATCATTTCCTTTTCCTTTATAAACCAAACAAATTCTATATAGGAAATTCTTAACCTTCTTTCCTATATCTAAACACATAAACTAATTTTCCATTCCCTTTCTTTTCTCTTTCCCTTCTCTCTATCTTTTCCTTTCTCTTCTCTTCCCCTAATTACAACCAAACAAAGTGTAAGTTTTAGTTGGGTGCCTGATAGACCACTTCAGAAAAATAAAACACTTTTTTTTAAAATGAAAATTAGAACACATTTAAGATAGATTTTTTTAGAAGAAAGTTGGAAGTGGTGGCCTTTGAGCTCAGGAGACTCACATGTTTGCTGACAGTGGATGGAAATGATTTCGATTGATATTATTTCATTTTGAGCATGTCAAACTCAAAATAATGAAACATCAACAGAAACATAACAAATTCGTACAAAAGTGTCTGTTAGTGTCAGCTGCATCCCGATTCCCCAAGTTATGTTTTTACAAACACAAAGTGACACTTTTTTCCATTGTTTCCTCTCTGGTTTTTATCGAAATCCAAACAATGACTGGTTGATTACATTACATTCAGATCCCTCAAAAAAAAAAAAGATCCCTCCATTTTTATCAAAAGGGAAAAAATAAGTTGTTTGCTCGAATACTTGTACACAAGTTAAGGCTACATTGCCTCAAAAATTATTTGATAAATCCGAACCAAGACTTCTGAATTCTGATGATAACTTTGTTACCAAATAATATATATTAATACATATAACATGTGATATGTTATATCTTCTACAATTATTTCTAAGGACAAGAGGTGGACCCAAAAAAAAAGAAGCTACCAAGATAAGTTTTTAAATCTGCTAAAACAATGGTGACCCTACATATATACCTCTCAAGAGACATCAAATTTTCAATACCTCCTTATCATGTCTCATTAAAAAATAAGAATTGTACGAAAGAAAATAAAAAAAATGAAAAAAAAAAAGACCATATATATATGCTTGGATGAAAGTCAAAGATTTAGAAACCATGAATGGCTTCAGTGCTTCACCATAAACTACCACAATCACAATTGAGACCCCATGACAACCTTCACTAGAAATTGCCATGAATTTGACAATTGAATTTGATTGACATTATCAACTAGCAGAGAACAAAAAAATCAATACCTATCCCAAATGATAGTGGTAATCATTTTTGGCAACAATATATATATATATATATATGTGTGTGTGTGTAGCAATCAGATTTTATGATACTGATTGGGCATATATATATATGTGTGTGTGTGTATAGCAATCAGATTTTATGATACTGATTGGGCATTATCTGGTCCAGGTAATAACTGAGACCCCGTGACAACCTTCACTAGTTAAGCCACATTAGTACTATATGGTTATGATTGATATTTTCAAAACACTGACATCTTTAATTTGTGTTATGTACCAACAGTTTGCCAGCTAGATATGGTGGCTCTTAAATTAGGACATAAAGTGTACAATTATCTGCCACACATATTTTGAAGCAATTTGACAGATGTAGGAGTGGGTTATAGTAGATTAGAGAAAGCTAAGGTTTCACAGCAGCCAAATTGTACTTTAAAAATCAAAACCAAAGGAAGCAATTTGATAGATATCAGAATTCATCTTGTTCATTAGACTAAAATAAGAACAAAACTTAAAGTCATTAGGTATTGTGGTTTAGATTAATTAGTGTGTAACCCTGTGTATATACACAAGTACATTTAAAAAAAAAAATCACAATTACATACATATATATATATATATATATATATGATTTAGAATTTAATTAACTCTAGACTTTTCAATTTTTACACCTAATAATTCGATTGCCACAAAAATTAAAAAATTGGATGGGACACATGATGCAAAATTGAACTCCAATTAAAATTGAATTTAGACTCTTTAATTTTTACACCTAATAATTCACTTGACACACAAATTTAAAAATTAGATGAGACTTGTGACGCAAAATTAAACTCCTATTTAGAAATTAATTGAATTTTCTCTCAGCTTTGGTTATATATATATATATATATATATAAATTAAATTCAACCACATGCGATATTAATCAATATATCACAAACAGTATTATTTTTTTCTAACGACAATTAAATTAAACTATAGGACATAAAAAATTGTAGTTTAACAAATGGATTTGAACAATTTAAATTAATATGAGGAATGAAGTAAATAAACTATATATAAAGCTTTTTAAGTATGCTTGTTGCAATATTAAAAAAGAAAAGAAAAAGAGAGGCATTACCAGGTCGGAAACATATTGAAAGCTTCTTGTTTGCTTCCCATCACCATAAACAGTCAATGGCTCCTTCCTTAATGCCTATGTAGTTTAACCATTAACAAAAGAATCCCAAATAGAACTAGAATTAGGCACTTTAAACTTTGTTATTTATTTAAAAATAAAGAGGCAAAGAGAAGAAAGAACAAATGAAAACTGATTAATATAAATAAAAGTTAATTACCTGAGCAACAAAGTTGCTAACTACACGACCATCGTCTATGCACATACGTGGTCCATATGTGTTAAAAATTCGAGCAATCCTCACCTGCAAAACATTATAAGATCATTTATATTTCTCTTAACAGTCTATCAATTAATTAATGCACCTAGTGTTAAATTAAAATGCTGTAACTCCTTTACCATTATAAAATTGTAATTTTTTTTTATAAAAAAATTTTGATAAACAAGAATGGAGAATTTGAATCCAAAATATTTTTGTCGGAAATACTAAAAAATATCAATTAAATTACAAGATTTTTAGCGTTTTATACAAAAATGAAATTTAAGGAAATGAAGTAAGTAAAATTGTAAAGTAATTTAAGATAAATTAAGCTTGACCTCAATGCCATGGCCTCTGTGATAGTCCATGGTCAAGGTCTCTGCCGTACGCTTCCCCTCATCATAACAACTCCTTACACCTGCCAAGATGCACGTGTGGGTCAAGAGTTAAGACCCAATGAGAGAATTGCTCTTTGGTCAATTATTCAAGAGGGCTAGATATAGTCAAATCCACTACTAATATTATTATAAAATGTGTTTAAGATATGGGTTAATATATGTACTAACCCATATATTAAACACATTTTAACTATATAATATATATTTGTAATGTATTTAAAAGTTAACACATCAGTTTATAAAATTAGAACAAAGTTTAGCTCCAAACTCTTCTAACCATTTGCATTTCTAATTATAAAGATATTCATGTATATTATTTTAAAAAAATTATATGACTTATTACAAAAATTATGTGACAAGAACTACATATGAGTAATATCTTCAATCGCTATATAAATTTTAACCAGTTTGGAGTTAATTTTATTATTTTTTTTTTTCATAAAATTTGTAATAGTCTTAATATTACTCTAAACCTTCAAAGTTTAGATAATAAAAATAAAATAGGATTTTTTTAAATTTTAAATAAAAAAAGAAAGTCTATTTCATAATTTTAAACATAAAATAGTTAGAGTTGAAACTATAAATGTATCTATTAAAAATAATAAAAGGTGTCACTTACCAATGGGGTTGACATTGCCCCAGTAGGTTTCAACCTGTGGGTGTTGCAGAGGATCACCGTACACCTCACTGGTGCTCGTTACCAAAAACCTTGCACCCACTCTCTTTGCCAGTCCAAGCATGTTCATTGTACCCACCACATTGGTCTTGTGACCCCCTGGAATACAAAGTCAAGGACTCCAAACAGGACCCATTCTTTATTATTCTCTCATTTTGGGATTCAAATCCAATGGATTGGATAATTCCACATGGAAAAATTATTTTATACATTCGATTTGCTGAACCTCACTGGCTGATTAAAAAAAAATGTAGAACCCAGAATATAGATTAATTTCACATCAACCTGATTATTAATTAGTAATAATAATACCAAATCCTCTGTAAATGCATACAGAAGTAGGTGTCAAAAAATTGAAAGGAAAAGGTGACACAGCTTAAATGGTACGTCATTGTGATTTGTGATGGGTTTAGTGAAACTAAATACTAACCTAATCTACTTTCTCAAAAAAAAAAAAAAATACTAACCTAATCTATGCCTATAATAAATAGGAATAATTGTCGAAAGAGCCTCTTTCCTAAAATTTTATAAAATGAAAACGACACCCAGAAATACCAAAATCCTTCAAAATTGGCATGAAAGTCCCCAATATATTAGAATCATCCAAATTTTCTCATGAAATAAGTACTTAGATTCTAATCGTTTAACTCTAGTGCGAGTATTCAATTTCGTCTATAAATCAATTTAAACCTTAAAGTTTTAAAAATTATCTAATAATTCAACATTTAGTTAACTTTAGGCTAAAATATAAAAATAAAAAAAAAAAATTACTTGTTGTACACAAATTGTTTTACACACCATCTAAAAATCAAGGGAAATTGTGACTTAAAGTTATAATTTTTTACTTGAAAAATGTTTTTTAAGTTATATAAAGTTGCGTAAAATCATTTGCGTCTAATAAAAACAATCAAGTATAGAAAAATCAAATACTCTGTTTTAGTTCAAAACACTAGTTTTTTTTTCTAGTTAGTAACTAAATTAACCCAAAAATAGACGAATCCTTTAATTCAAAGACTGAGTTAAATCCTAGTATATGATCAAGGAATTCATGACCAAAAAATAATAATCTGAGGAAAATAAAAATGAAGGATATGATGGTCTTGACCGGATTGTACTTGTAATGAACTGGAGAAGCAGGGCAAGCTAGATGGTAGATCTGATCAACTTCCAATAGAATCGGCTCAACGACGTCGTGTCTTATGAGCTCAAACCTCGGACTCCCAAAGTGCTGTACCAGGTTGTCCTTCCTCCCCGTGAAGAAATTATCGACGACGATCACAGTGTCTCCTCTTTCGATCAGACGGTCCACAAGGTGGCTCCCCACGAACCCGGCCCCACCAGTCACCAATATTCTCAGGCCCTTCTTCTTCAACCCCAGTGGCACTTTCCCACCAACGTTAAAATGCACATCATGGTGTGATGAGTGTGACGACGTCGTCTCGTACAGCACGTGCCGAGTTTGGAGCTGAGCCGACTCGGACTCGGACTCGGACTGTCGCTGTGAAAGTGGTGGTGTTTTACTTACAGGGTCGAAGAAGTTGAAGAAAAAAGTGGCTATGGCGATTCCAATGAACGTGTAGAGTAATGGGTCTTTGGATTTTTTAAGAAGATTTGTGGGTTTTGGTGCCTGGTGGAGAGTGTCATTGGGTTTCGGAGTTTTGCTAGTTTGGGTTCTGTGAATCAGCTCAGAGTTCATTTTTCTTTAAGAAAAGAAAAAAATCTGGGTTTTGGAGAGAGAGAGAGAGAGAGAGTGAGCGTTTTGGTTAAAGAGGGAGGGATTTTCATGCATGAAATATTGGCACTCTAATCGCTCCAAGGACCAAGGGGCGTGGTTTGTGCTACTTTGCGGGTTTGGCACTTATAGTAAGGGCACTTTGTTATATGCTTCTGGAAAGTGGTCACACTTTTTTTTACAGTTACGTAAATGTATGTGGGTAACGTATAGTACTATGAAGTAGGGGAAAAAAATGTGAAGTTAATTAATGTTGGGTGCACATGGTTAATGATTAAATTAGGTAGCTCTAGCTGCTTTAAGTTTTTATTAAATAATTTCAAGTCAACTAACTCAATGCCTAACAGATATAATAACAATGAAAATAATGGTTAATTATTAATTATAAATATGATGGTGGGAGTGGGATTAATTTTTTTAAAAAAAATCTACATCATATTATAATACATACATGTGTGTGTGTGTGTTTTTTTTGTAAAAATAGTACATCTATAACTTATAACAGAGGTGGCAAAGTTCATTCTCCTTCAAATTCAAGCGCTATTGAAATTGTAATTGATGCTAACTTTGTTGTAGGCTTGCACACAAATAATGAAACCTCATGTGCTAAATATGCACCAATTGTTGATGATTGCAAGAACTTGTTGAACTAGATCCCTCGATGGAAGATCAAACACTGCTATAGGAAGTCAGCTCTTGTTCTAATTCCCACGCAAAGATGGTTGTCCACATGCAACAAGATTACCACCCAAAAAAAAAAAAAAAAATTCACTTTTAAGTGAAATGACAATAATATCATTTGATCTAGGGTAATATTTGTTACACACAAGTTTTTATACACAATTTTACATGCACCTCATTTTTTACCTAGAATTATGACTTGAAGTCACGATTTCTAAGTTCAAAATTATGACTTTAAGTCACGATTTCAGTTCAAAAATAAGGTGTGTAAAACTGTATAACAATTTGTGATCTATGACCTAGTTCATGGTGGCAGCAAGTCAGGGAGGGGCGGGGGGAACCTGAACCAAATATGGATTGTACAAGTGGACCCATTAAGAAAGGCTGTAATCCTTGTCAATTTGTGGTAGTTCAACCGTGTAGCTGGAAAATTGAGCAACTGGTCAGATTTAAATAGGGTGGTAACTGTGAGTTTGGACATTGTATAAAACTTTGACCGCTATAATCCTCAAGTGTCTGACCACTTTGGGTCTCTGAAGATGATGAAAGAAAGGAGATGAATTAACAGTCGGGAGCAAAGAGGATAGAGATGTACATGACTAACATGAACTTGTGAGTGAAAACATGTGTTCCGTCAAAAAAAGAAAGAAAGAGAATGAATATAGAAAACTGTAACGTTTCCTTTAACCGATAAGTGTGGCATAATTGACGCTTGCCTAGTGAAAACCACGATTGGTCTGTGGAAGGCACGAAGACGCTAGTGCGTTTGTTGGAAACAGGCCGACCTTACTATATTGTCTCCAAAGAAAAGGAGAGCCAACCCAGGTGTACACATTTCACATGCAACAGAAATTATTTACTGCTGGGAGTATAGAAATTAGCTTAATTGCTTCAAATTAACAACTACATAGGTTGAATCAACTAGTAAGGTGCTACCGTCCCCAGTGAACCCAACCATGTGCCTGTTGACAAGTGAAATCCCTTCGTCAACGCAGACCGAAGTTCGGCTGCCCAAAATGGAACTCTATCAACCTGACTTTAATCCCCAAAACTTTTTGGGTCAACTTTATCTAACACTTTGAAAACCAAATATTTGAATTCTTTATCTATACTTTGAGACATCAACCCCGAAGAAAACTGTTTAACATTTGGAATTACTCTTAACTAGAACAGCCAATTTTTCTAATTGGTAACTTCTATTAAAGATTACAAAACTATATTTCCCAAACATCCCTTCGTCTGTGGTTAACAGAAGCAACAGGCAGCGTGTATGACTAAAAGCTTTTATCCACATTAAACGACTAGTTTTCATTTTACATTTGCCAAATCAATGTGAAACAGCATGACACATGACCAATCAAAGCATAGAGCCATAGAGGATGACCACTAGAACCGCCGAATATCTTTTGGTGGCTTGAAATTAAGAGGATGAGTTTCTGGTGTAGCAGTCTCATCTTGTTTCCACATTTTAATTGTCTTGTCAGCTTCACAAGTAACAAGCCTTGAACCAGTTAAATCATAGGAGAGAGCATAGATACCAGCTTCACTATCCAATGAGCCTGAAAGCAAGTATTAAGCAGTAATTAGTGCCGACCCCATTTATGGTCACTTCCACCCCCACAACCACAACCATAAAGAACAAATAGAAAATGCACAAAATACATACCAGGCTGTACAATTGTTTGGGATTGCTGAAAATTGTGACCACTCTTCCAATCCCAAAACCACATACTCCCGTTGTCGCCTTGCATAAATAAAAGGAGGGAAGATAAGAAAGATGTAACTATTTATTCTAGAAACCAATCGTCAACCTCAGTGAGGAGTTACAGGCAAGCATCATTTTTTACTTCCAGTCCAGAAAAACAAAGAGGGGAAAAAAAAAACAAAAACAAAACAAAAAACTCTTATGCAAAAGTAAAATGCAGATGGTGTGCCTTGACATCAGACACTAAACCTATTTGAGATAGAAGTTAATTCACAACCAGAATGTATAAAATCCCTACCTCCTGTAGCCATCACACCCTCCTCGTTGACAGCCATTGCATTAATTATAGTTTTCTGCTGAGATCTGCTCAAAAATACCAAAAGCATTGGAATATCAGTTTATCATCAGACTTGGTATATAACCGCTACTTGAAAACATAAAATAAATTGTACAGAATACATCATGTAGTTCCCAGAGTGAATATATGACGTTTTATTTCAAACTAGAATAAAAAATCAAGAGACTAATCCAAAACTTAAAGAAGATGGACCTAATTACACAGAATCACCTAAATAAGACATCCAAACAACTAATGACTCTAGACCAATCTTTGTCAAGCTCCTAAGCAAGTTTAAAGCAAAAGATCCATGAAAATCATGTAAAGAAAAACTTAAATACCTAAATTTGGTGGGGCACTTTGTAAATGCCAATTTTATTTAAGTGCCACATTACAATTGTTAAATAGTTTTTTTTTTTTTTTTTTTGATAAGTAAAATTTTATTGATCTCAAAAAATGGAACACCCTAGTACACAGGGAGTGTACAAGAGGTCAAACAATCAAGAACAAAAATTACAAGAATCTAAGAAATCAAGAAAAGATGAAAAGGATTGGTTCCGCAATGCAGCCAACCAATCCATTAAAGTTCTAAAGAAAAATAGCTTTAAGTCTGATATGGATCTCTCCTTATCTTCAAAGCACCGACTATTTCTCTCCCTCCAAAGGCACCACAATAAGCAATGGGGAACCATAAGCCATATATACCCATTTCGATGACGGCCAAAACTGCCTTGCCAACATGCTAGAAGCCCCACTACAGATTGCGGCATCACCCAGCTCACTCCAAACAACCCGAACACCATAGCCCACATATCCATAGCAATCGGACAATGAAGAAAAAGATGATCAACCGATTCCCCATTACACTTGCACATGTAGCACCAGTCTAATATCCAAACCTTCCTTCTTCGTAAATTGTCAATCGTTAGGCATTTCCCTAAAGCAACAGTCCAAACAAAGAAAGCTACTCGAGGAGGAATCTTCTGCTTCCAAATGCTTTTCCAAGGAAAGCAATAGTCATTAGAGCCCACTAAGAGATTGTAATAATCCCTAACCGTGAAGCCCTTCTCTCTAACAGATTTCCAGCAAATCTTATCCTCACCAAGCCCTCTAACCGATGCACCATATATGGTATCCATGAAACTGGCCAGTGCCTCTAGTTCCCGAGCATGCACACCCCTAAAGAAACTTACATCCCAAAACAGGATTCCATTATCAAACTTCATAACCTCAGCCACACTGACCTCTTGGTCTCGGCAAAATCTAAACAATTCAGGATAGCTGAATGCAAGAGATGTTTCACCACACCAACGGTCTTGCCAAAATTTCACCCTAGACCCATCCCCAATATCATATAGAATGTGGCGAGAGAAAGTAGGCCATCCCTGACTAATATTTTTCCATAAGCCAACACCATATGGACCATTAGTAGGCCTAGTACACCAACTACCCTATTCACAACCATATTTCACGGCTATCACTTGCCTCCAAAGGGCAGCCCTCTCCATCCCAAATCTCCAAAGCCACTTCCCAAGCAAAGCTTCATTAAAAAGTCTTACCTTTCTTATCCCCAAACCACCCGAAGCAATGGGAGAGCAAACAGTAGCCCATTTAACCAAATGGAATTTTGGTTCATCACCAATGCCACCCCATAAAAAATCCCTCTGAAGTTTCTCAATTCGGTTAGCCACAGAAGCAGGAATTGGAAATAAAGATAGAAAATAAGTGGGTAAAATGCTTATCATCAACCTCCCAGATTAGAGGGGTGTTGTAAACTCCATTTCAGTGGATGCTCAGAGTGGGATTTTATGAAATGATTTTTAACTGATTGCAGCCAAGTTAATTATAGAAGAGTAGAAAGCCTAAAATAGATGCTCACAAGGTACTATATTACCTGAAATTCAGTTCCCTGCATTTTTCTGCAACACTAATTGGTCCATCTGGAGGATAGTGAATACCACATCATCTAAAACTACAACTCAGCATATGGATAAAACTCGACCATGAGGCTGGCTATTCACTCACTTTTTCCTGCTAACGTGCAGCGTTGAGAAGCCAACTGACCTATGGTGTGTTCCAGCAAACTCTGCTATAACCTTTTTATATCTACTCTTCTTCTTTTTGATAAATATACATTCAATCTACTCTACAGAGTTGAACATAATAAAATAAGAAATTGAAAGATTTCATTGAAATTGCTCCTTTGGAAATTTCCCAATGCTGGGATCTTGGGTAGAAATGGGTGATATTTTAGTAGGTAAACTAACAGCTTAGATGGCGAAGAAATCGTAGTATGCCCTAGAGGACAGATTATTATGAGCCATACTTGGCATTCAGGTATCCTCTTCAAAAGAAGTTTGTCTAAAACTACCTATAGGTGGTAGGGGTCGAGTTATTGATGTGAGGTTCTGATAAATTATTTAATCCCTCCCTTTGTTAATGTGTGAAGGGAGGGTCACCAGACTATACTACTAAGCACTCTCAGTATTTTCGTGTTTCTTTCCCATTAATCTTGTTATGCTTGATGTTTCTTCAATTCCAACTACAAATCCATATCAAGAACTATCATTCAAAACCTTGGAGATAGTAGGCTGAAGGAAACAATTTGTGATATATGCAAGCAGTCATCAAAGGCATCAATTTGGTCAAACAAGGGGTTCCCAGTTTCGCATGGTCTGAACAGCTTGACTAGTATAGAACTCTCTCTGATAAGTAAAGTCCATACTCCATACCCTCTCTTGGAGAGATCAAAACTAGATCTGAAATTTTTTAAGTAAAGGTAGGTGGGGTTGGTTTGGCTGTAATGGTTCTTTCAAACCAAATCAACTACACAAAAATAACAAAACTAAACTAACCTATAGATGACTGGCCATGGGTATCAGTTGGAACCAGTATTGTTTACCCAATTCAGGACCTTCTAACATAGCATGAATTGTAGCCTAGAGCCTACATCCAATATCTTACACAACGAGATAGTAAAAAGTACATAAAATTACTAAGAGAGCCTAACATTATCTATTAATAACAATGTAGGAGATGATAATTGCTTATGACTCATTGTGGATTTGACATAGGAGATTATAACTGGTCACCTCAGTCCACGTTATAAAAGAGAGAGAACTAAACCTCCCCTTGACCCTGCCAAGACACCAGCGGGTCTATTAAAAAAATCATATTTGCGTGCTTCAAAGGAGTAAATGGCCAAAAAGCCTTTGCAACTCCTTCCAATCAACCATCAAATATGGATTTCAAGAGATGAGATGAAGCCATATAGAACACCAACCAATTTAACAAATGAATTTTACTCAATTGCTGAGTTGTAAATTTTAATTGACAAATAATTCTCTGATTGGAACAGCTGGTGAATTGCAGGGAACTTAATAGCTGTTATATGATCCCTTGCTTACAATAGAAGTAGGTGCATCATTAAATCTTGTAGACCAACATCTTACAAGAGAAAAAGGTTTTGAAAGTTAAATGGATTAATAACTTGTAGCTTGGGGACTCGCATCTCTTGACTCCATCCCCTTTGTTCATAAGTTCTCTTCTTTTTTGTAATTAATTTTGCTGTTTTTTTCCTTCTTCTTTTTGCACTTTTTGACTACTATGTGCTTTTCCTACATATTGTAGTGTCTTTAATATATAATTTCTTACCTATCAAAACAAAAATAAAAAACTTGTAGCTTTCACTTAGCTGAACTTTATTTAAAAATGGGTCATTTATGTAGTTTTCAATTATCACCCAAAAAAAAAGAATGAAAAGAGCATCACAATCTCACTCATACTAAAGAAAATGACACGATATTAATATCTTAATAAGGAGGAGCAAATTGTCTACAAATAAACATAAAGAGAAAATTAGGCAGAAAACTCACAGCATGTTGTGTAAAAATTCCCCTCTTGGAAGGTTAAATTTCTTGATGTTATCAGCTGATGCAGATGCAAAACAATTCCTGAAAAATAAAAGTGATAAATGTTTTTTTAGTAAAAGCATGATATTACAAACCATAGCTGTGTTATTTCCTAAGAACTATATATATATATATATATATATATAAGAGAGAGAGGAATGCACATACTCTGTAGGATGCTGTGCCATTGCTCGCACCGACTTTTTATGGTGTGTGAGAGTTGACATCGTTTTTCCTGCAAAGTAATAACTGATAAGTGAAAAGTGGAAAACAGAAAAACCACCCAAAAATAAATTAAAAAAAAAAAAAACCAAAATAGCAATATTGAAATTATGATATAGTAATAGAAATCAATCATCAAAACGCAAATTAATTACCAAATCTGAGGTCCCAGAACTTGATGGTTGTATCATGGGAGCCAGTAACAACTTGTGGATCCTGAAAATATGAGAAAAATAATTTCATTACATAACCCAAATCTAACCCATTGATGTATAAAGCCCCATATCCATACCAAAATATTAACAATACAAATCTACCCACATCCTATGAAAGAGAAATTACCCCCCCCCCCCCCCCCCGGGGAAAAAAAAGGGGGGAAACTCAGAGAGAAAAAAAAAAAAAAATGTGGATGGCCCTCATCTAAATATAGAATCAGCTAGCAAATATACAAATATACATGTATATTTATATATACGAATTTTGGTAGGAAACATACACTACCCTAGAATCAAATATCAAATTAAAAAAGATAATATAAAGCAGAAAAAGGATCCACATACCGTAGGGCGAGTAAACACTGAGCAAACAGTGTTGTCATGCCCAGATAGAGCATAAATTTGCTGCTTGCTACGAATATCCCAGACCTAAACATTGTTGCATCAAAATGAATAACATCAGAAATGAAAAACTTACCATGTTGAGAAGCAAAAATAGTGCATCTGTTATGATATTGCAGAAAGTACTTTTTATTGTACTGAAAATTTCCATACCCGGCAGACAGAATCACGTCCCCCTGTCAGCAAAACATCAATTGTGGGATGAATAGCCAAACAATAAACGCCACTTAGATGACCGTGATAAGACCTGATGACCTGAAGAGCAATTAAAATGTCCTTAAGAACCAGAGTTGCTAATACAATAGAGAATTGAACACTTGGATTACTTAAGAGGTTCTGACCTTATTCTGTTCAAGGTCCCAACATTTTACTTGTTTGTCATCACCAGCAGAAAACATGTACGTATGCTTGCTGCTGACAGCAAGGCCTACAATCAAAACAACAAATTTTTTTACCATGTTAATAACTGGTCAATATGGCCATTATCTACATCATTGTTAGCCAACAGAATTTGATGCATCATCAATAATTCATTGGGGACCAACCTCGTATTTGTTCAATGTGTCCCGTTAGTGTGAGTTTTAGCCTTCCACTTGCCACATCCCATATCTGATAAAGCAAAAATTACAGGGTTAAAACACAGTAGTAAATTCCTTACTAAGAGATGCCTAGAAAGGAGAGAAACAAACTAATGAGAGAGAGAGAGATCAAAAGGTATAAAATGTTGAAGGACATCAGGGTTGTACCATCATAATCCTTTGTTTTCAAATCTCAGAAATATTGCATGATTAGAGCCCTGAGTTGGTAAACCTCAGAAATACTATCTCTTGATCCATCCATTCTCGCAATAACTAAGCTTTGGTATCAGCTTTCTTTTAGATTACTTTGCTCAATTTTGTAAAATTTTACCAAATTTTCTGCCCAAGCTTCACCAATACATTTTATAATAACAAAAGTCCCCCAAAACATTTCCAAGTTTGCAACAAGTAATGGCTGGATCATCTAATCAGGGCCACATGTGATAAATAAAATATTTGATGCTATAGAGAACAGGAACAGAAAATTTAATAGCACAAAAACCAGAAGGCAAATTATAAAGGGCTCAAAATTAAGCCCAAATGAGTATGATAGCACATCATCAGAAAAACTCTTTAGGACTAATTTGGATGAACTGAATTGAAGATGGATACCTTGATAGTGCGATCTGCAGAGCCAGTACAAAACCACGTATTACTTGGATCAAATGCAATAGATCTCACCCATCCCAAGTGGCCACTGATGACCTACAGAATTAAATTGTGGGCATTTTAAAATGGCTTGAAAGCAAAGGTGCAGCAACAAAGTAATGCATTCATATATATAGAGGTGCAACCAACCCTATCTCGTATAACAGGAAAGGCCAAACCAATGAGGATAAGTATTTTTTATATCTAGTATGCCCCACCCCTTTCAAAAAAAAAAAAAAAAAAATCATATATGTTTCATCTTAGCTGAGCTGTGTGTAGAAATCCTGTGTAGATGAGGTTCCCTTCTTTACAATTAAATTTCTTAAATATTAAATATATATATATATATATATATATACTATTTAACAAAGTAATGCATTCATATATATAGAGGTGCAACCAACCCTATCTCGTATAACAGGAAAGGCCAAACCAATGAGGATAAGTATTTTTTATATCTAGTATGCCCCACCTCTTTCAAAAAAAAAAAAAAAATCATATATGTTTCATCTTAGCTGAGCTGTGTGTAGAAATCCTGTGTAGACAAGGTTCCCTTCTTTACAATTAAATTTCTTAAATATTAAAAAAAATATATATATATATATATATACTATTTAATAAAATACCCTTCCACCATTGCCCTGCCACCCACAGCCTATCAATCAATAATTAAAAAAGGAAAAAGAAAGAAGGCTTACCCTGTAGGTCTTCCATGGTGCATGCCATAGAGGACGTGGCCATTTGCTTGGGATTCTTTCCATTATAGCAGCTGTAGATAAATTCCTACAAGAGGAAAACCGAAGCACTTTTAAGACAAACCAAAGAACAACATTTATATGCAAGATAATGCAGCATAGAATGACAATGTTCTATTGACCTTCAATTGTCTAATGGCATCTTAGAGATGCTATGAAGACAAATTAATTTTCAATGCTCCCTAAGTGCATTTCCAGAGGATACTATACAATAACAAGTAATGATGTGAATGTCGAAAAATGGCATGTATGCCAGGATACTATAATAGAATGAAATTAACCTGATGATATGGTCTTTAAACATCTCAAAGGATTTCAAACTGATGTCAGACATATCAATGTCAAACATATCAAAGCAACCACAATGTGAAAAATACTTAAAGAATAATTTCACACTTCAATCATATCAAACTCATCTCCATTCACAGCTATACAGTGTAGAGAGCATTCCTTTAAAAAAATTACTACATGGCTGCGGAAACTGTTAAGACTCTATCAAAAGAGAATGCCAAGTAGAATAATTAAATGAGAGGTGTAAGCTATTAAGAATGAATCAATGGGAGAATACAAAACACTTGTCTGTATCTCACAAACATAATACATAAGAAGAATATAAAACCTTTCAGATGACCCTGAAGCAGAAAAGGCTGTAATGCTTTTGCTGGGTAGACCACCATCATTCCTGGCAAAACCATGAATCATCAGCACAAGTTTAATACAACGGCAAAGATTTGATAAATAAATTAATAAAAGGAGGTTAATGTGCATTGGAGGTGTGACACAATTCGATATTACCATTCCTAAATCCAACGTTTATTAGATCTGATTACCATTCAGGGTATTATTCAACCCCCCTCCCCCCTTCCCCAAAAATACAAAATAAACAAGTCTTTTATGAAGAAAAGAATACTAATAGCAACCAGTGATAGTAAAGTGGTGAATCTAGAAATTATTAAACCTCAATGTTAACTGACCTGCTATGAGGGAAATGCAAAAACTATTTGATAAGGGCACAAGCAAAATAGGGGCAGCATGATAGGATAACTGAAAACATGAATACAATGAGTGTATATGTCTGTGTTTTTGGAGCTCAAGAGTGACAAAGTTAGAGAGAATACTTACGGTGCCTTTGACTGAATAGATGGACCGACAACTAGCGCATTTTGAGCTCCTCCCTTCTGGCGATCGCTAGAATCTTCGAGACCTACAAAACCCAATAAAACATATTTCAATATATCATTCCTGGTTGCAATGCCAGAGCACATAACACCTAGAAAAAAAAACAGTTTCATTCCACCAAAAATACTACACTTACAACTCTCTTTCTAAATATATTTTTTTACTCACTCACCGAAAGGAAAATTATTTTTACACTTACAATTAAGATCTTAATTTCTTGAACATCACATATTACCACTCTTTGATCAAAGAAATCAACAATGGAGTATAATTAATACAACTCTAAAGTCACATCCATCGTCAAGTTGTAATGCTAACAAATAAAACTTCTACACTCACACGATTCAATAGCTCTACCACTTACACACTAATTTCCGCGTAAAACTAAATACAATCTTGAAATATAATCGTTACTGTAAAAAGATATCAAGGCCCATGTGTGTTATAGAACTTAATCCCAATCCTACTTGTAGTGCAAGTATCGTAAACCACCGGTTAGTCTAGGATTATGTTTGCCATAAAATTATAAGTACCCACCAATGAATTCATTGTAATACACAAAACTTAACAGTAAAAAATGTGCCCCACATTAATTCTCTCCCTCTCTCTCACTCTACCTCCTTTATTTTCTTCTTTATGTTTCCTCATGCACTTTATTTCGTACTCTTCAGTGCCATGTTTTATCTTTTTTAATAATTACAATACCAAAAAAATATATATACCTGGAAGAGCAAGAGCATTGGAAGCCACTGGAGTTTGAGCAACAGCATTAGCTTGACGAGGAGGTTGATTCGCCGCGGCGTTGATTCCTCTATACTCAATGTTTACCTAAAAACCCAAATCAAAAATTTTAATTCAAAACCCATCAAAAATCACAATCTCAAAAAAAAAAAAAAAAGGGCGAAATTTTCACTAACCTTGTGGCTAATTCGAATTCTTTTACTGCAATCAAAAAAAGAAAAAAAAATCGATTAGATTTTAGAGAGAGGGAGTAAGAGAGATTTAGGGAATTAGGGATTGTAAAGAAAAATTAGAACCTTTCGGGGTCAGGAGGAGCGAGGTGGGAATGGAGAGGAGAGAAGAGATCGAGAGCACGTTTGAGGGATTTGAAGCTGAGCTTCTTCAGTGACTGTGGCTCCACTGCTTCCATCTCCACCGTTGGCCCTGGCATCTCCGTTTCTCCTCTCTCTCTGTGAAATTGAATACGAGGGTTTTACAGACAAAAGAAAGAGAGAGAATGAGAGTTGGGTTTAAGTTTTCACTGTTTAAAGCTTTTTATATATATGTTTAAGGCAGTGACTCAATTTTATTTATTTATTTATTTATAAGTTTTTTTCAGGTAAACTCAATTATTTTTTATTTATAAACTTATAGTATATTTGTACTTAATTTTTTCATATTATCAATAATTTAAATATAAATATAAATTTTCCATATATATAATTTAAATTTTTATAAAAAATAATCATAGAATCTAAAATTATGATAATCAGTATTTTCCTACATGCTGATGAAGAATTAAAATTTAATACGCTAATTTTTATTTTTCTTTTTGTAGAAACTTCGTACACTAATTTTAAAATTAAATGATAGGATTACAGAAACTCTATAATAAAGTGACTTTGAGAATTTTAGTGCATTTTAATCCCTAATAACTAAAATTCTATTATTAAAAGGCTATGAATTTTTTTTTTTTTTTATACGTGGTGTTTGCACCAAATGAATTAATGTTGTATATAAAATTAATGTTTTTTTTACCTTATGGCTCTTTTTTTTAATAATTATTTTTGTTAATTTTAGCAAAATAATTTTTAATTAATCTGTATATTGCATAGGCATACTATTAATCACAATTAAAAATCGCTCTCAACTTTCTCTACATTTTAAAGAGTGCTAAATTGGATCCAATTATCTATTTCATATTAGATTAAACAAAATCACCACATTATAGGTATAATGTTTTATAGAATTTAAATTATAACACAATAAACAGTTTTGAACTATCTATAATTCCTTCATTTTTATTCATTCATTTCAATGCTTTTATAAATATAAGTTTTTGATTTGGTTTATGTGATTTCTTTTAACTTTCCTGCGATTTATTTGTCAAGGATGGGATCTCTTTTGTTTGAACATTGCCAAATATTCAACATGCTTTCATTTTCAATCGATCTTTATATGATGGAACTTTTTATTGACAGATTTTTAATACATAGGGTTTGTTCAATCTATGTAACAGTTAGTCATTGTTTTTTGATAAAATTATACATTTTATACATTCATGAACAAAACTATACAACACACAAGACTTTAACTAGTATTAGTCATATACTAATATACTAATATACTAAAAGTTGGGCTTAGACGTCGTGGTTGCGCCAAGTAGCAACACCAAATTGCAGAAATTTTCTTAAATTTTTAGATTTTAAGGAAAAAATATATATAAGTTTTCTTTAAATATAATTTCTAAGTGGATATAATTTTTCTTCAACTATAATTTCTAAGTGGATAAAAATCTTAATTAGATTAAAATTGAATTACACTTGCTGTATTTCTAAGTGGATAAAAATACAGCAACGTATTCTTCAACTATAATTTCTAAGTGGATAAAAAGCTTAATTAGATTAAAGTTGAATTACACTTGCTGTATTTCTAAGTGGATAAAAATACAGCAACTTAGTGTTTAATTTGTTCTTTTCAAAATCACGTTTGAAAAAAAATCATATGTACACACACTCCAAAAATATATGTTGTTCCATTTCTTCAATTATAATTTCTGAGTGGATATAATTTTTATTCAACTATAATTTCTAAGTAGATAAAAATCTTAATTTGATTAAAGTTAAATTACACTTGCTGTATTTCTAAGTGGATAAAAACAAAAATCATAACAATTAAAAGCTGTGCATCAGGTGGTTAAGTTAATTACTTCACGTGGTGCTAAAAAGACCCAGCAATAGTTGGGTTATGTGGTGCTAAATATTAAACCAAATCAAAACAAAATTAAATATTTACTAAATATTAAAAGACCCAAAAATTGGCATATCACGTGGTGGTTTAATTAGCTTTAGACTTTTTGTTCATATAAAATTCTTCAATGTGGAGAGTGTCTATATATATATATATATATATATATCAAATAATTCATAATTAATACCCATCATACGGTTCTTTTGTGTTATTCTTCTCATCTTCTACCTACAATCTCTATTAGTCTCTTCTTCTATAGTTACATTGTCAAACCATAATTATAGAATAGATTGAAATCTATAACATTGCCAATCAAGGGACGTGTAGAATTGATGTTTTATTAAAGCTTTATTATAACATTGCCAGTTGTTTTTGTTTTTGGCTGGACGTATACGTGTGATTGAATAGATTTCAATCTTGAATTATGAACATGTGTTGTTTCCATTGAATCCGTATGTTATAATTGAAGTGCGTTATATGGTGTGGTTTATATGGAGATATACAAAGATTGAAATCCTTTAATGAAATTTATTTCTAATGGGATTAAGATTTTATTTTTAAGGGTTTCTAGGATATTAGGGTTTTTGATAGTTATCTTGAAAACCTTAATGTTTGATTTATAAAGTTGAGCTTAGAAGTCGTGGTTGTGCCAAGTGGTTTCACCAAATTGCAGAAATTTTTTAAAATTTTTTGAAAAATATATAATTTTTATTCTATTATAGTAATTTCTAAGTTGATAAAAATCTTAATTTGATTACAATCCAAACTCTTCAACTAATCCTAGATAAAAAAAAAGTCCATCTAATCCTTTTTTTTTTTAATTATATTGCTACAGGTAAAAAAATTATCTTTAATATAAAATTTATTTTCAAGCAAATTATCTTTAATATAATATACGAGTGTAATTTTGAATAAATTTTCTTTTTTTTAACGTACAACTAACTATTCTCTTAGTCTATCCAAAAAAAAATCTCTTAGGGAGTGAGTATTGAGTACATGTCTAGATGTTTTGCCATCTAAAAAGTAAAATCAATTCTAATTAAACTCTTTGTCTCAAACTCAAACTCTTAATAATTAATCTTTCCCACCGTGTTACAATTATTCATAAAGTTAAGGAAAAAAAATGTTGATATCAACATTAAGCTAAATAGAGGAAAGTTGATAAGAAAAAGTAAAATTTTGTATTTATCCAAAGATTAGTAGAGGAAAAGTTGATAAGAACTGTAGGGTCAATTTTTGCAGCCCAAGCCTAAAAAGGTATGGATTTTGAGCCCACTGAACCCAAGACAATAAATTTGTAGAGAGTGGGTGAAAGAGCTAGGCAAACAATGAATTAACAGTATAAGACAGCAGTGTTTGTGGATAGATTTATATTCAGACGTGCTCGGACAGACACAAATGTGACGTCCGAAGAGGAATTTGTATTTGATAAAACTTGGGTTACAATTCTGGGAGCTACAGTAATGGAATTCTCTCATTTTTTCTTCTGATTTTTCGATCCTCCTCAATCAGAGACATTCCTATCTTATATAGTACTCCCTTCCTACATCTTCACCGTCCACTTGTTTATCATCTAGACGCCCACTTGAGTGCATGTCCCATCATACTCCCTCTTTAGCCTTGTGTGAGTGGCGGTAGCTGAGAATGCACTATTCAGAGGTCTTCTCCACATAAATGCGGCCAGGAAGGTAGGTGCAGTGCATTTAATGCGGTGGTTGAAGCCTGTCTCTTAGATATTTCTCCGTTCCTGTTATCCTCATGCGTGTCTGAGGTTCATTTCCCTCGTTACATTTGTCAAAAGGATCACTTGAGCTTCCCAGATACCTGTCGGGTCAAGCTTCTTCAGATCCAAGGATATTGGACTCTTCGGGCAAATGAACATCTCCTCGGATCGTGCACGTGCTCCTCTCCAGACATGCTCCTTTTACATGGGCCTCCGATTGAGTGTTTTCACCTCTTCGGACGAACAGTGGTCCTCAAATAGGGCCTTTGGCCCAATACGTTAGGTTGGGCTTTTCACCCCCCACAATAGCCCCTCAAAATTGTAGTTTTTCCCTCGCATCCGAAGAGAAAAAGTAGGATTTTGATTTGCCATGGAGCAAAAGCTTGAGGACAGGCAAATTTGAACTGGCACGTGTGTAGGCATAAAAACAGACGCTTCATTAATGCCACTGTTGTTTCCATATTCCCAAGGCGCTGCATTAATTGCACCAGGTGGCGCTTTGTCCTTCGTATCCAACGGTGAATGATTGATCCAACGACTGTGGTTTTTTCTTCAGAATTTGGGTGGGAGTGCCCCTGACCCTTCGCTTGACCCCGTATAAAACCTCAGAGGAAGTTATTTTTTCTTCGCTTTGCAAATCTTCAAACGCTCCAGCAAGAACAAGCGTGCCACTCCGTCCAAATCTCTCAGTCGCCGGTTCCAGTCTTCCCCAGAATCTGCACGAACCTTTCTACGAGCCTGAAATCCTTTCTCCGACCTAGTCCTTGTAAGTCGTCGTCCACCAAATCCTTTAGTTCTCTCTTCGGCCAGTCATTTTTGTTTAAGCACCATGGGGAAACTCCAGTACCTGGTAGATAGCCCTGAGCAAATGGAGGCGTTCAGGGCCGCATATCGCATACCCCCAAACGTGGGTGTGAGGTATTGCCCCCCAAAAAAAATATTAACAGATCGGAAGACGGGAGAAGTCGTTATCCCTCTCATCGCCTTCAAAGAAGGGGGAATGACAATCCCCATGGCTCCCATCACCACTAGCTACCTTCGAAACCATAGGCTTACTCCCTGGCAGTGCGCGCCTAATATGTTTAGGATCCTAGGAGCTATTGAGGACCTTAACCTTCACCTAGGATTGGGACTCACCTGGCTCGACGTAGTACATATGTACGAATGCCACAGCCAGCAAGATGCGAGATATTACTTAAAATCCCGGTCGGACGTTGTCAGGCTCATTTCCTACCTCCCCAAATCCAACAAAGGGATGAAAGACGACTATGTGATCGTCTCGGGCGCATGGCATGAAGGCCATCATTGCCCAACCAAGCATGGAAAGCCAGGTGGGACATGTTAGATCTAGGCACACTAACCATAGGCTTAGGGTCCTCGTCTTTTAATGGTTTTTGATTCTTCTTGTGCTATTGTTTCTGAGTCTCTAACATAGCTCTGCTGTGCCTTGTAACAGATAAGAACTTCGTTTCTCCTCGGCTCAGCTTTACGAACATCACCGCCCTTAATTTTCTGTTGAGATCGAAGATTTTCGTGAGCGAGGACGGACAGCTCCGATCGGCTCCCCTTATTCTGGGATACACAGGAAAGCCAAAGGGTTTCCAACCAGTCGGCAACGCAATTGTCCAGGGAGACCATCACCTTGCACGTATTGACGTTGGTCGAAAAGGTTTTTTGGCGCCGTACGAGCTTGATCCCGTACCCTATCCACGCCCTCAGGCAGTACCTCCTCTCGTCCAGCCGCTCCAGCAAGTTCCCCTCGGACAGATGGTTGAGGGTGAGAGGGTCGGCTCTTCCACCTCTTCGCTAGAAGAGCAGATAGACAACTTCCAGTTCGTGGGAAAGGCTTCAGGAGTAAATCGAGTGATAGAGGTCTCAGACGCCGAGGAAGAGACCGACAGGCAATCAGGCATTCACCTCAATTTGCTCGCTGCTCATTTTGAAGACTCCTCGGATGACGATATGGATTTGAGGAGTTTGATGAAGAGTAGGGGCAAAAAGGCCGAGCAGAAAGGTCCCGGGACTTCCCAACCAGTGGTGAACCTGCCTCCAGTGCCACCCCAGGTTCCTGACCCCGGCTTGAAGCTCGTTCCTGACCTGAGGAAGAAAAGGCCCCACATTGATGCTGAAGACAGGCAAGTGTTGCCAGCTAAGGGGACCAAGCAGCAGAAGGTGGTAAAGGACCACCGGACCCAAAGGGGCTCGTCCACTGAAAGCCGAGTCAAGGGCATAGTGGCAGATGTCCGCCGAGGAGGAGGACCGCGAATCTGGTCTCCAAAGTTGGAGTTGGATGGCGCTCCAATCCTCTGGGATACCTCCCTCAGGAATTACGATGGAGGAAGGGCAAGCTATGTTGCTGAGGCTCTGCAGCAACCACTCCTCCTCCCCCACGACATGGAGTCCTATAGGCGCTTCAACCAGCAGGAGCTCTTTCAGTCCCTTAAAAGGGATATAGCCATGGTAAGTGACCTCAGTCCGATTAGCTGAATCACTAGCTTGCTTTTCCTATTTTTCTGTGCTTGACATTCGGAACTTCCATTATGCAGGTCACCCAGCAGATCTATGTGGCCGAGGAGTGGAATAAGAAGAACCACCTCGAGACCCAGTCGACGTTTTGCTCTCGAGACGAGGCGGAGAGATCTCTGGGCCAACTGAAGGAGGAATATGCCCGTCTGTCCGAGGACCTTAAAGAGATGACCACTCAGAAGCGAAACCTCGATGCTGGGATCAAGAATGTTGAAAAGCAGGTCGAGGAACAGCGTAAACAGCTAAACACGGCAGAGACCAATCTGGCGACCGAGAGGGAGCTGGTGAAAGGTCTCCGGGCTGAACTGCAGAAAACCAGGGCGAGCGCTCAAGTGGCCGAGCAGAATGCCAAACTGGCCAAGGAGGCGGTTGAGGCTGAGAGGAAGGCGGCATACCAGCTGGGGGTGGAGCAGACCTCGTCCCAGCTGATGGAGCAATTCGCCTCGGTCAGCCGAGACTACTGCGGCATAACTTGGAGCAAGGCGCTGGACGCCGCTGGAGTCCCTGCTGACTTTGAGCTGAGGCTGCCCGGGAGCGTATACTACGATCCTGAGATCCGAGAGCTCCCGGTGGATGATCCTTCTGCCCCACAGCTTCCTGGGGCTTCTGAGCCAAACTTGGTCAGCCAAGCTCCTCCATCCACCCTTGATGCACCCAAAGAGGCTGGTCAGTCAGGTGACAAGGATAAACCAGCTGAACCAGTCAAAGACATAGGCCAAGGGTCGGGTAAAGAGAAAACTCCTGCTGAGCCCAAGGATCAAGCCCCTGAGGCATCTGCTCGGACAGGCCAGGCTGCTGACCCTGTGCTCCCTCCAGCAAAAGAATAGATACATAGGGCTTTTGTTTTGCACTTGTACTTTCTTTTGTTTTATCTAAGGAATTGTAAACTCTTCTTTTTATTTATGGAATGGCATCCCATTTGTCTCTGATGTTTTTGATACATGTTTTATTACCTATTACTGCTACATATAACTGTACATTGCAATTATAACAGAATAATGCAAATAAACTTGATTGATACATCATACTGATGGTGTGAGTAATTGAAATTGATATTGAAAAGAACAGTCCGAATAAAAGTTATTAACAAGTAATGATTGCAGCGAGTAGTTATGTAAGTTTCACATGTTTTTCCAAATATGTAAAGTGTTACTACCCCTCAGCTTCAAATTAAATATAACTAAGGAAGACAGTCATAAGTTAGAATCAATTTAAACGCAATCAGGAATTTTAGCACTAAGCCCCAATGATAATAGCTATGTAGGGGTACTGACTAACCTGTGTCATTTGATTCAAGGACCATGGGGGACGAACGTATTCGAGTGTTAACTAACCCTAATCACCTGGTCCGAGAACTACAGGCATGATTAGATTTAAGTTTAAACACTTAGAGGACTGCACCGGAGTGTAAACTAACCCTAATCATCTGGTCCGAGGACTATAGGCATGATTGGATTTAAGTTTAAACACTATAGAACTGTAACGGAGTGTTAACTAACCCTAATCATCTGGTCCAAGGACTACAGGCATGATTGGATTTAAGTTTAAACACTATAGAACTGTAACGGAGTGTTAACTAACCCTAATCATCTGGTCCGAGGACTACAGGCATGATTGGATTTAAGTTTAAACACTATAGAACTGTAACGGAGTGTTAACTAACCCTAATCATCTGGTCCGAGGACTACAGGCATGATTGGATTTAAGTTTAAACACTTGAGAGAAAACTTTACGCAGCGAATTGGCATATCGGTTGAAGAAAAGACTCGATTAATAAAAGTACATTTTGAGGTTATTTACATTCCATGGACGTGGTATTACATGACCATCCAGGTCTTCCAAGAAATATGCCCCAATGCCTGCTCCTGAAGTTATGCGATATGGCCCTTCCCAACTGGGTCCTAGTTTTCCCCAGGCTGAATTTTTGGCGGTGCCCACAACTTTCCTCAGCACTAGATCACCAGGCTCTAGAGGCCTTAGTTTTACGTTAGCATCATAGCCTTGCCTGAGTTTTTGTTGGTAATGTGCCAGCCGAACCATTGCATTCTCCCTCCTTTCCTCAATCAGGTCCAAACTCTTCTGTAGTTGCTCATCGTTGTCGGCCGGACTGAACGAGCTAGTTTTTAGCGTCGGGAACCCGGTTTCCAAAGGAATGACAGCTTCAGCCCCATAGGTCATTGAGAAGGGGGTCTCTCCAGTGGACCTGCGAGGCGTAGTTCTGTAAGCCCAAAGTACATGTGGCAATTCTTCTACCCATTTACCCTTCGCATCATCTAGCCTTTTCTTCAAACCGTTCAATATGACCTTGTTGACAGCTTCTGCTTGTCCATTACCCTGGGGATAGGCGGGAGTGGAGTATCTATTTATAATTCCCAGCTCGCTGCAATAATTCCTAAATGCCTTGCTATCGAACTGTAGGCCATTGTCCGAGATGAGAGTGTGAGGAACTCCAAACCGAGTGACAATATTCTTCCACACAAACTTTTGCACATCAACGTCTCTGATATTGGCGAGTGGTTCAGCTTCAACCCACTTGGTGAAGTAGTCTGTGCTGACCAGGAGGTACTTCTTGTTTCCTGCAGCTTTGGGAAAAGGTCCCACGATATCCAAACCCCACTGGGCGAAAGGCCATGGGCTTGATAGCGGATTAAGAATTCCCCCTGGCTGGTGAATGTTTGGAGCGAAGCGCTGGCACTGATCACACTTTTTGACGTACTCGTGGGCTTCCTTTTGCATGTTTGGCCACCAATAACCTTGGGTGAGGGCTCGATGAGCCAAGGATCTACCTCCAGTGTGGCTCCCACAAATTCCTTCGTGCAGCTCTTCTAATAATAACTCAGACGCTTCAGGATGCACGCATAACAAGTATGGTCCCGAATAGGAGCGTCTGTATAACTTATGGTCCTCGGACAACCAGAACCTGGTCGCCTTCCTCCGAACTTTGTCAGCTTCTCCCTTCTCTTCTGGCAACATATCTTCTTTGAGGAATTTGATTAAAGGATCCATCCAGCAGGGCCCGGCCCTGACCTGGTGAACCTGGATTGCCTCTGCTTTCGCCTCTGTAGGCCTGTGCAAGTCCTCAACGAGGATGATCCTCGGCAGGCCTTGTGCCGAAGAGGTAGCAAGCGTGGCCAAGGAGTCAGCATGTGAGTTACCACTTCTAGGGATGTGCAGCAAACTGAAAAAGTCGAACTCTGATTGCAGATATTTAACACGGCTCAAGTACCCCTGCATTCTTTCGTCCTTCGCCTCAAACTCGCCTTGTACTTGACCTACGACCAATCTTGAGTCCGAGAACAACTCCACAAACTTTCCCCCCATTCTTAGGACCATCGCCATTCCCATCAGTAGGGCCTCATACTCCGCCTCATTATTCGTTGCCGAGAAGTCCAGCCTTAACGATTTCTCGATAATGATCTTCTCGGGGGATATCAATACCAGCCCAACTCCAGAACCTCTTTGGTTTGCCGCGCCATCAACGTACACTTCCCAATGGGAGGGATTCTGTTGGGAGATCATGCCAACTGATTTTTCATCCATGCCTGACGTGGGCTTTATTTCTTCTAACTGGGGCTCCGTGAACTCAGCCACCAAATCCGCGAGGACCTGACCCTTGACCGATGTGCGGGGCATATATCTTATATCAAAAGCCCTTAAGATTGTACCCCACTTGGCAATCCGACCAGTGTAATCAACACTTCGGAGTATAGCTTTAAGTGGGAGTTGAGTGAGGACGATGACCGTATGGGCCTGAAAGTAGTGAGGTAGCTTCCGTGTACCGAGCATCACAGCTAAGATAGCCTTCTCCAGAGGTAAGTAACGGATCTCGGCCTCATGCAGCGACTTACTTACGTAATAGACTGGTCTTTGTATGCCACAATCTGATCGTATTAACACCAGGCTCACCGCACAGGGAGCTACAGCAATGTAGGCGAACAGCACCTCATCTGGCTCAGGACTAGACATGATCGGTGGCCGAGCTAGATAATCCTTGAGTTGCTGAAAAGCCAAAGCACATTCTTCAGTCTATTCGAATCCCTTCCACTTGTTGAGCAGAGAGAAAAAGGGCCGACACCTGTCTGCTGATCTAGAGATGAACCGATTGAGGGCAGCAGTCATTCCGGTTAGTTTCTGAACCTCCTTGGGATTCCGAGGAGCTCGTAGATCGTTGATGGCCTTTATCTGGTCGAGGTTAACCTCAATCCCTCTGTGGGTCACCATGTATCCCAAAAACTTGCGGGACCCCACCCCAAATGAGCACTTAAAAGCATTTAGTCGTAGCTTGTACTTTCGTAGAACCTCAAAGGTACTTTCAAGGTCCTTCACATGCTCAGCTACAACCTTGCTCTTCACCACCATGTCATCTATGTAGACCTCGATATTTTTGCCCAGCTGTGGCTCGAACATCCTCGTCATCATCCTCTGGTAGGTAGCACCCGCGTTCTTCAAGCCAAATGGCATCACTTTATAGTGGTAGTTACCAATAGGGGTGACAAAAGCAGTTTTCTTCTGGTCATCCGGGGCTAATGGTATCTGGTGGTAGCCTTGGAAGGCGTCTAGGAAGCTCATCCGAGGGTGGCCGACAGTGGCATCCACCAGCTGATCAATTTTCGGCATAGGGAATGGATCTTTGGGGCAAGCCCTATTCAAATCGGTGAAGTCTACGCACACTCACCATTTCCCACTCTTCTTCTTTACCACCACGGTATTTGCCAGCCATTTAGGATAAAAAACTTCTTTGATAGCCCCAGCTTGTTTGAGTTTCGCTACCTCCTATCTCACTGCGTCAGCATGTTCCTTGGACGGGCGCCGAATAGGCTGTTTCTTGGGGGTGACCAGTGGATTCACCTTCAAGTGGTGGCATATAAACTCCGGGTCTACCCCTGGGGCTTCGTAAGCACTCCAGGCAAACACATCGAGATTTCGCTTGAGGAACTCTATTAGCTCTTCCCTCTCTTGAAAAGGCAGCTGAGATCCGACTTGGAAGAACCTATCAGGATCATCTCCAATAACCACTTTCGTTAGATCCTCACATCGAGTGCCTTCATCTGGATCTTCAACGGGCAATCCCCGAGACTGTAGTTGCTATAAATCCCTTTCGGCTATGTCCGAGGACTCGGCTTGGGTCTTATGTTAAATGGCAGCTACCAGGCACTGTCGGGCAACAGACTGGTCTCCTCGGATCTCATGGATCCGCCCTTCAGATGGGTATTTGACCTTTTGGTGCAAAGTAGAGGGAACAGCCCCAAGTGCATGAATCCAAGGTCTGCCTACGAGTGCCGTGTAGGGTGAATATGCGTCCACAACTATAAAGTCCAACTCCACCACCTCGGAGCCGGCCTGCACAAGTAAGCGTATCCGGCCTTTCGGGGTGACAGGCCTTCCTTCAAAGCTTATGAGGGGGGAATTGTATGGCGTCAGGTCTTGGGGTTTTAGGCCTAGCCCCTTGTAGAGGTCTGGGTACATTATCTCCACAGCACTGCCCTGGTCCACCATCACCCTCTTCACATCGTACCCTCCTATTCTGAGGGTGATGACTAATGCATCATCATGGGGTTGAATGGTGCCAATCATGTCTTCGTCCGAGAACCCCATAACCAGTGGGGCACCAGACTTTACTCTCTTCGGACCTCGGCTTGACTCCCCTGGTGATGGTCGGCCTACCGACATAACTTTCAATGGCCAGGATCCTGTTCTCCCCGGCGCGGCGAAGACAACGTTTATAGTCCCTAGCGGCGGCTTTGAAGGGTCATCTCTGCGTGGCCCTGAGCCCGTCTGCCCTCCTCGGCCGCTGGAGGGGTGCAAGAGGTGTTTCAGTTTACCATCGCGAACCAGTTGGTCCAAGTGATCCCACAGGCTCCTACAATCCTCCGTGGTATGCCCATGGTCTTGATGGTACTGGCAGTAGAGATTATGGTTGCGTCTCTCGGGGTTTCCTACCATCTTGTTCGGCCACCTGAAGAATGATTCATTCTTGATCTTTTCCAAGACCTGGTGTACTGGCTCTTTGAACACGGTGTTGACCGCTTGAGGATTCGTCGATCCTGATTGCCCAGCAAAATCCCTCCGCGGTTTACTGTAATTGTAACGGTCCGACCTGAAATCCCTCCTCTCCTGGGGGATAACCTTGTCCTTTCCCTTGCCCTGCTGCTGATCTTCTTCAACTCTCTTATACTTTTCTATGTGGTCCATTAGTTGATGCACGTTTGTGACCGGTTTGCCAGATAAAGATGTCCTCAAACCGTGGTCAGTGGGAAGGCCGAGCTTGAACGTGCTGAGGGCCATTGCATCATTGTTGCCCTCCATATCGTTGAACATCTCCCAGTATCTGTCTGAATATGCCTTCAAGGACTCGCTTTCCTGCATGGACAAGGATAGCAGTGAAGAGAAGGGTCTGGCCACTCTTCGGCATGTGACAAAACGGGAGCCGAATGCCTGAGTGAGCTCTTTGAAGGAGTTGATGGAGCCTGCCTTCAAACCGTCAAACCACCTCATGGCAACAGGCCCAAGACTGGAAGGGAAAACCTTGCACATCAGAGCTTCGTCTCTGGAGTAGACAGCCATCCTCTGGTTAAAATGACTCACATGCTCCACGGGGTCAGTTTTACCGTTGTAGATGGTGAACGTTGGTTGGTTAAAGCGCCGAGGAAGTCTCGCCTTCTCAATCCTGCGCGTGAAGGGTGACTTAGAAATCTGATTCAAAGCCCTGTTCATGGCATCGTTTTCCATGTCCCCCCGTGATGGGCTTCTGCGTTGCCTCTTATGATGGGGCTCTTCTTCATAGGTGTAGGACTCGCTGGCTGGTGTCCTAGATTTATGCTGATAAGTGACATCCCGCTCGTCATCAAGATCCTTATCAGAATACGAGGAAGCCGGCGCAACTCCCTTTTTACTTTTTCAACTTCCAGTTGTAGGTCCCGGTTCTTCTCTGCATGGGACATGTGACTTCCGCCCTATGACTGGCTCTGGCTAATGCGCACAGTGTGTACACTACCCTTACGATTTTGTCTCCTTTCTAAGTTAACAAAAGGGTCCACGCGTTGGGATGCCCTGGATTCTGCTTGTTGTTCACCTTATCCTGCCATCATCAACTGTTGTTTTCACCCTTGCACAAGCTCTCCCCACAGACGGCGCCAATTGTAGGGTCAATTTTTGCAGCCCAAGCCCAAGAAGGTATGGATCTTGAGCCCACTGAACCCAAGACAATAAATTTGTAGAGAGTGAGTGAAAGAGCTAGGCAAACAATGAATTAACAGTATAAGACAGCAGTGTTTGTGGACAGATTTATATTTAGACGTGCTCGGACGGACACAAATGTGACGTCCGAAGAGGAATTTGTATTTGATAAAACTTGGGTTACAATTCTGGGAGCTACAGTAATTGAATTCTCTCCTTTTTTCTTCTGATTTTCGATCCCCCCTCTATTAGAGACATCCCTATCTTATATAGTACTCCCTTCCTCCATCTTCACCGTCCACTTGTTCATCATCTAGACGCCCACTTGAGTGCATGTCCCATCATACTCCCTCTTTAGCCTTGTGTGAGTGGCGGTAGCTGAGAATGCACTGTTCAGAGGTCTTCTCCACATAAATGCGGCCAGGAAGGTAGGTGCAGTGCATTTAATGCGGTGGTTGAAGCCTGTCTCTTAGATATTTCTCCGTTCCTGTTATCCTCATGCGTGTCTGAGGTTCATTTCCCTCGTTACATTTGTCAGAAGGATCACTTGAGCTTCCCAGACACCTGTCGGGTCAAGCTTCTTCGGATCCGAGGATATTGGACTCTTCGGACAAATGAACATCTCCTCGGATCGTGCACGTGCTCCTCTCCGGACATGCTCCTTTTACATGGGCCTCCGATTGAGTGTTTTCATCTCTTCGGACGAACAGTGGTCCTCAAATAGGGCCTTGGGCCCAATACGTTTGGTTGGGCTTTTCACCCCCCACAAGAACAATTAAGATTTTGTGTCTATCTAAAAAAATTGCTGCAATTTTTGCTTACTTTCAAGTATATCTAAAACTTGCGATTAGATCATAGGGAATAAAAATCAATCGGAAAAAAAAAATTATAAATATTTTTGCTCCGCCTCCCTCAAACTTCTCATTCGGACTGTTCATGAAGGTTATATTTTTTGTATTCTTAGTTTTTTTTTAGTTGGATGGTTTTGTTCTATAATGGAAGTACCACAGTGTATTGTACTAGGTCAAATTGTGTGGATACTTTGTAATTTTTTTTTCCTTTTTTGTTTTTATGTTCATAAAATACATCATATTATTTATACTACAACTAACTATATTGGAACTCTTTGAAGCCATAGAGTTTGAAGGGAACTTTGAAAAGCTTAGTATTTGGCCATGGAGGGAGGCACGTACTCATTTGTGGAGTCATGGATGCTATTTTCATGTATCATAAAGATTTTTATTCCATAATTGGTAAGTATGATCAATCCTCATTACTTCTGGTATGTATTCTTTATTCTTTTGCCTAATTTTTTTAAGGAGAAAAAAATGGAAGTATTCATGTTATTAGAATTTTGAAAGTGATTGTAAGGACTGGGTTTGAACACTTTTTCTATTAGATGAGTGGACTCAGACCCAACTAGCCCAATACAATAAATTTATAGAGAATGGGTTGAAGAACTAAGCCTTAGTGAGGGTTACAACAACTAGACATGGCTATGAATGGGTTGAATGACAAGGACGCGGACCAAAGTGTAAGATTCTATCCTCGGCCCTCGTCTGAAGAACTGGTTGTTCTTCTTGTTTCTTTAGTGCTTGGTCACTAAGGTTTCAAATATCATACAAACTACTACCGTCCTCTCTGTTTCTCATTCTTTGCCACTTGTCTGGAGGATTTCTTACATTATATAACCCCTTCCAGTTGATCTTGGCCCTCCATTTGTTGATCATGCAAGTCACTACTCGAATGTTTGTTCCATCAGCCACCTTCCTAAACCTCTTGTGAGTTGCAACAACCAAGGCAACACTGTTCAGGGGTCATTTCCTCATTAATGCGGCCAGGACGTTAATTGTGGGCATTTAATGCGGAGGTTATAGTTTCTCCTTGAGTTGCTCCTCCACCATGCTCTCATGGCTGACCCCTTGTACTTGTCATTTTCCTTGGGATGCTCTGGGAGGCTGCCTTTGATGGTGTGCCGCTCTTCCTTTCTGTGATCTCGGTTGGCCGGGGACAGGATCGTCCTCGGCGATGTTTCTTGGCACTTTGGACTTTCTTTGTTCGCCCTCAAACGTTTCTTCCTCCTCGGCGTGGGCCTTGGACTTAGTATAAAATGGGCCGTAGTTGCCAAATTCTTTGACCCCACAGTGATTATTTACAATAAGCTTGAATTGTCAGAACTTAATTAACTAGATCTTCATCAACCATAATTTATTGGGATATGATCACAAGAAAGGATTCTCAAGAGAGATAAAAACCTTAAAAATAAAGGTGTAGTAGGCTTAGTAAGTTTGGGTCAATTGAAATATACACTGGAATTGGATAAGAAAATAATTGCTAAACTGAGATTTATTGAAGGTGTAGGGTTAAAAAAGGATATTGGTCAAGATATGGCATGATCTATTGAAATTTTAAACACCTTGAAGTTATAATCTACATTCCAAATGCATCATTTACTCATAATATAGATTGTTGTTCACAAAATTAGCCTAGGAGGATGTGCAGACCTCACAAAAAGGTATTACTTTTTTATTCTTATGACATCTCAATGCTAATGAAGCTAGTTTCAATTATCAATGCAAACTTATTGCCAAGGTCTTAACTCTTAGTATTTCTCAAAAATATTTCTTAAAGTTTATATTTACACATTTGTTTTGATAGGTTGAAATTCGATGCCTCCTCCATCGCTTTCAAATACAAAAATTCAATTCTTATGTAAATCTCACTACTTTTATTTATTTATTTTGTTTAGTAATTTAGGTTGTTTATAATTCTTAACTATTAAATTGAGTTTACCACTTAAATATATGTTATTGTTTACATTTAATTAAATTAAAAAATATTTATTATTTTCTTTAGATTACACATTATTCTTGATTAAGCCGTGCATCGCACAGACATAATACTAGTAGTAATAAAAATTGTTGTGGCCATATTCATTTTAATTATTAAATAAATTAATTATTGTGATAATTTAATTTAACTGAACTCTATTTCTTACAAAAATTAAGAACTCTTCTTAAACTAAAATTCTATTACTTAAATTAGCTATAATTCTATTATATAAAGTTCAAGAAAATTTAACTTATTCCCCGCCCCCACCCCCCCACCCCAAAAAAAAGATTTTAAACTTATACTCGTGAATACTACATTATACTAGTGATCTAATAAAAAAAGTACTATTTAGTAAAAAGAGAGATCTATAACAAAGGTTAAAATTTTAAATTAAAAAAAAAAAAAAAAAATCTTGAAATTATGCATAGGATCTCTAAATATAATTCAACCTCATCCAACCTTATCCCACCTCCTTTGTCCCACGCTTTGAAGCTTCGCATTCAATTTCACAAAACAACTAACACCATTGTTGCCCATTGCACACCATTTGCAATTTCGACCAAGACTAAATAATAAATATCATGCCTCAGAGCAGTTTGTTATAAATTGATCAAGCACAAATTCAGAAAAAAAGTTGGGGTGGATTCGAATCCAGTTATTCACATGAGAGATTAGACAGTGCCACCAAGCTACAATGCATAGTATAATGGATATAATTATCTCTGTTATTAACTCAACCCATTTTCTTTTAAAATTAGAGAGAAATTTTATAAAATATTGAACTATGGTCGTTAAATTGTCAAACCATATATATCATGTAGAGTGCAGCTCACGAATCCCACAATTTATATTCAGCAAAAAAAAAAAAAAGCCGAAGCCTACAATATTACCACATTTTATACACTAATATTATTGGTCTCCATCTTTATAGTAAACGCACTATACTTTTTATTTTCTTCTTGGAATGGTATACGCACTATACAAATGATAGGAATCAATGATACAATAGTTCAATTCCTATCTAAGATATACATTTTACACTATAGCTTATTACATTGTAATGTGAGTAAATCAAGCAAACCCTTTTTTATGAAGCATAAATGCTTTGGCTGTTGATGATGGTACTGAAATTTTGTTGTTAAAAATCTTGTGCTACAAGGGGATCCAGCCCTGTAGATATTGGGAATTGGAAGGTTAGGGTGAAAATCATCATTGATTTAAACAAATTTAGAGTTTAGTAACTTGAAGCTAGATGAGTTGAATGTGCCCACCTTGATTAGGCCGGACTCCGTACCACACAGTAGAATGTCATTGGCAGTGAGGAGGCTTGTTATCCTGCTGCCTGCTGAAATCCTCCCCACATTCTGCTGCGCCCCTCTCAACCATATCTTTGTTGCACAAAAGTATGTCAGAATTCATTGAGATATTAGTAGCCCTTTGAATTTTTACTTATACAAAACTTCATTTCTTATTAGTTATGTATTCACAATTTTTTTAATGGCACAAGTTTTGTCAAATATTCAGTATACTTGAAATCATAGTACACGTTTGTGGGATCGATGTTTTATGTATTCCACATACATGTGAGAGAAGTGTTGCATTCATTCATTCAGCATAGGAATAGACCTTATTCTCTGTGCATTAAAAGATCATGCCATGGGTCATACCACATGGAAACCGCACCTAATATTCTTAACCTGTTAATTGAGTGTTGCTTTTGAGAGACTAGATCAAGTACCTGAATGTTGTTAGTTGATGAGTTGCAGTTTAGGTATATGAAGTCTTCCACTACTCCCATTGCCAGTACATTGCCTCCTTTCCCAGTTGCTATTGACATTTGGGGTTTGCTTTTTCTTTTCCATTCCTACATCATTTTACCATTCAGTGAAAGGATCTTCCATGGTATATGATATATGATTATAGTTCTTAGTTCTTACCTTTAATTTTGAACCTTCAACATTTACACTTGCAACATAAAGCCAATCTTTATATGTGACAATTGAATTTATAGGCCTTTTTGGCCTCTTCCAACTCTTTGCTGGTACTTTGATTTCTTGCTCCCGGTTGTTTGTTATAGAAAACTCCTGAAACGAGTGATATTTCATGGGTTTCAGTTGGTGCATGAATTTCTAACAAACATGACTCTAAAACTAACCTTTATGCTTGAGTTTGTGCAGCCCACGTAAATCTTCTCCTGAACCACCCTCATGCACTTCATCTTCTTGCTCTCACAAATATTTTTGATCGTTCTTGATGCATCACATACCTGGAGAAAGAAAAACTCTATTTAGCTAAATCATCATCATGAAACTGATTTGGCATGGGATTTTTTTTTTCCTGTAATTTTCCCCCATCTGAAAGGTATTTGAAAGTTTTGCAGTTTTGATTTTCTCCTTAAATAACTTCATTATATTGAACTTTGAGCTTCACTGTGTGTGTTTTCTGTGCACTCAAGTGTGTCCTGAATATAAAGTGCAAGATGCATTGCAAAGAATTACCTTCATCACAATTATCATCTCTATTACTACTAATACTACAGTTATCTTTTTTGTTACCTTCAACTCATGGCTATTGGTAACTACAATAATCGTATTTCCATATGCATCTAAGTGTTGAATTGGTTCCTTGATTGATATTACTTCAATGCACTCCAGTTTCTGGTGGAGCATTTGCCAAACCTGTGGAAGGAAGGTGCATTTTTAATGATCATCCAGATGAAGAAAGTGGTCACTACAACAGAAATTTACCATACCCTAATGGTTTTATCGATGGAACCACTTAAAAGGCTATCTCCTTCCTCAGAAAGTGCAAAACATGTAACTGCCTTCTCATGCTCCTTCATATCCCATACAAGTATGGCTGATTGCCCCCCGATGTCCCACACCTATTCAGCATTCCAGATATCATCATTTACATTTTCTGTCACACATATATTTCTTTCATTTTGATTTTCCACACTTTATGTTTTCTGTGTACTACTGTACCATAAAATAGGCAATGACCTTCATATTTTAATATGTAACATATTCCTTACCTTAATTGAACCATCTGAGTATCCACTGTAAAGTAGTCCCTTGTAGTAGATGAGGGCACATACAGCTCCACTGCATTTGAGACCTGCCTCCAGGATTTGTGTGTGAACACAAGAAATACGCTGCTCTTGCAAATGTGATGATTTTGGCAAGTCAGTGAATCAACATCCATTACAGATGGTAAATATTAGGCATGTTGCGGCTGAAAAATATACTAGGGCATATTATGATAGGGCTCTTCTTATGCTAGTCATTCAAAATGTCAAACACAAATTAACCTTGTTTAGTTGGTTAGCAGTGTCTGCTCTCTTAGTTGCATCTGCTTGATGATATCTTTTCACTTTATTATACACGCTTTGAGAACATCATCTATAATGCTTTTACAAATAATATTTTTTAATGCTATCAATTGTCAGCTGAAATGTGTCTAATTCCTTTTCTTTTAAAGGCAACATATCTGGAAAATTTTGATTTTGAAATGAGAGATTCATTGTTAGGTTGCTTCTGAGTAAGAAGATAAGAAGAAGAGGGAAAAGGAGACCACATAGTAAGCTATTGGGTTAATTCTGCAACTTGGACTGTGCTGGAGTACTCACTGATTTGTTTGGCAGGTAATAGTCTGCTACTTGATGTAATTCCTCTGCCATCCAGGTTATACTTGAAAGGCGTCTTAGTGACTCTCTTACTCCTTCTGAGAAATGAATTAGTTTTTGCATCCCTACACAAGGAAAAAACCATTTAAGTTTGCATGGGAAAAATTGCATTCTTTACCTTTATCTTACTCACACTTCTGCAGAGGAGATGGGACAAGGGTTAGTTGTATATAATCCACCTATATCATGTCATATAAATATGTACGATTAGCCTGCTTGCAGGGGGTACCTAGTCAATTAGTCTATTAAGGGGCATGTGTCCTTGAAGCCGATTATTGGAGAGAATCCAACATCTATTAAGTTAAAAGCTTAGTTCAAGACAATATTTCGACATAATTTTTTCATTCAGGGTATTTGGACATTGGGTATAAATTTATTCCATTTTGGCTTCCATAGCATATGTTGTATATGCTATACAGAATCTAACAGATTGATAGGGCTGTTCCTCTGGTGATAAGCAAAATGTACTTCTCACGTAATATGGAAAATAATTCTCTCTATAATTCTCAAAGAAGGTGCTATGAAAACAAATGGTGTAGTTTTTTTTTGCATCAACCCAACATAAAATTTCATGAATTGTCCTAACTGCTGATCGAGTATTCATTCATGTCAATGATCATTTGCACATGTATCAGAGACGAATCTTAAATTTTTTGTGCTATTACATAGAGATGTTTACGTTAAAGGCATTACCTTTGCCAGAAGCATAGTTATAGATGCAAAGACATGCTAGAAGCCTATCTTCAAGCTCTGATCCAGGATGCAAAAATTGCTCAATTTCACTTAGTAAGATCTCACATGCAGAATATCTTATAGTATTTGGGCACTTTGTTATTTCACATCCAAGCCATGCAATGGCTGTTAGACAAGCCATAGACACCCTTCTTATTTTGCTCTTTAGTCCCTTCTCTAATGCATGGAAGACAGGATTCCCAATATTAATGATGCCTCTAGCAACCTTGCTGCACCAAGGGTCTGTGGAAGTATCCTGCAAATCCATGAAATTTTCTTTGTCAGTACCTTTATTACCATAAAAAACCAATAGATTTTTTCTTATATCTCACCTGTAGGCTTTTATCCAACCAGTTAAAATTTCTTATCATATTCCGATGATATGGAGAGGTTAAACCGGCCTTTTTAACCAACCATGCTATGGTATATGGTTCCCCTGTCCAATCATATGTTCCACCAAGATTTGATAGGATGAATGCAGATAAATGCTGCATACCAGAACTTTCTTCAGGTGCTAGATACTTCAGAAGGACTTGCATAGCCTCTTCTCTGAACACAGTTTGGCTATGTGAATTACCCTACACATATTAATAGCCTAACTATGTTAATTAAAGCTTCTTCTGAGGCTTAGAGTTAAAATTGATTCGTATGATATAAAATCCTTACTTGATAGTAAGCAACTAACAATGATATGAAGCAACTAACTAACCATGCTTACACCACAAAGTTATACAACCTTGAAGTTCTATTGCCTAAGTCTAATTTATCCATCAGATCTTAATCATGCAGCCTATCATATCTGTTTGCATGCAAGGACAAGTACAATAAGTTTCTTGAAAAAGTTAATAGTCATACTGATAAAGTTGGTATAGTTTTGATTTGTAAGTTCCCTTTGTTGAGAATTCCTAACATATTTGGTCCTAAGTTGAGCATCTATGGTGAATTAAGATTCCTCAACAATAAAATCTCATTTCCTGTCTTGAAATAATCATTCCTCTGAATGCATCTTAGAGAAATTTGTAGTATTTATCAACTTAAACTTTTCAATTGCTTGTTTATTATTAGTACTATATATAACAATTCAAGCCTCATATTCAATTGCATAAACATGAAGGAAGAAACATTTTATCATCTTCATCATCTACCTAATTTGCTTGTTTATTATTGGTTTTAAATGTATGAATCACCTATGGAGACACTGCAGTGAAAAAAAGGGGTAAGCTATAGCACTTATAAGTAATTCTAACTTAGCTTTCTTATGGTGCCAAATTTTTGGTCTTCAATTTAAAAACTTTGTGTATAGAGAAAACCAGTTTAATATAGAGTGTAGGATTGATGACCTCATAGATGTTATAGTTGGCTACAGTTCTACAGGAATTGCAATATCTGTGCCCATGGATCCTGACTTGGTCTGTCAACAACTAAAAATGCAGAATACTATATTATATTCAATCATTGACAGCCTTGTTCTAAATTTGGGTCTAGTTCTACTGTGCCTTTGGAAATAGAAGCTATACCAGTGTGTCCAATTGAAGCAGTAAATTTGCTGCCAAAATTTGGTAATCAGGTTGCAATTGTTGGATACAATTCATTAGTTTGTGCATGATATTGATGCTTCCTTCTTTTTGTATTTTCTGCAATAAGCTTATGGCTGATGACCTGAAATATTGAGAAATGGATGTTAGAAGACCTTCATAACTGGGATTGTGAAAAGACTAGACTAAAGAACTCTATGAGCTAATCCTTGCAAATGGATGGGATGCAAGGTTCTCTATGACATGCATGTAAGTTGATTCACTTCTCATTTCATTGACAGAATAATGCTCTAATAAATCCATATGAGGAGGTTAATTGATGTCCATGTCTCATCTATGGACCAATATTTAGTTTTTTCTGAAATTTAGAATATAAGATTTGAGTGTGTGCTTCCATTGTCACCATACCTAACTTTTTAGGCAAACATCAGCTGCATAGCTCTCTAAAAATTATATTTAAAAACCAAATAACATGTAAAAATAATGAATTTGAAGCAAGTTTTCCTACCTTGGTATGCGAAGGATCTCATGAAAGAACTCTAGTGCTATGAACTTAGCCCGTTTCTCATCACTTTGTAGAAGACAAATAAATGGAGCCACAGGAGTAAATTTCAATATATATTTTCTGCATTGCCCATCAAATTTCATGCACTTTACAAGTATAGTGGCCAAAGAGATAAACTCATCCTGATTATTAATTCTTGCTACACCTAGGAGCCTGCAAAGAACACGGGGAGAGTTGATAGCAGCCAAGTGCATGTTATTTGTGGTGCAGTCATATGCAGTTACTAATACTTCTATAATCATCAGTGATGCTCCAGGAGGTGTCAGCAGAAGTGATGCCATCCTACCCTTATCACTGCCCGAATTGCAAACAACCTCCACAAGTGCTGGTAAGATTTCTAAGGTCTTAATTTCTGCAGGAGATGGATTTATTAGATAGATTAGAATTGCAGCTTCATGTACATTTTGCTTCAGAGCACTTGCCAAATCACGCAACCTTAAACCTTTTTTCTTGATGTCGTCTATAACTGACTTGTTTGCTGAAATGATTGTTGTTAATGTAGTTACTGATGCTCTAACTACTCTTTCCTCTTTGGAAATTGAAATAGCTGCAAGCAGTTGATCCAGAATTACATCCTTCAACATAGCATATTTTACTCCTGTTTTGTTGTTCAACATCTCGTAAATTTTTGTAACTTCTACTGCATAGTCTTCATCACTTTTTCCAAATCCTTCTGAGAAACACAGCTTTGAAATTGTCTTTTCAATTATCCCCAATATTTCACTTGTGGAATCTTTTCCAGAATGTAAACAAACTTTATTAAAGTTTTTCTGGCTACTAGAGTTCTGTTTATTTCTTGCAGCACTTCCTTGGTGATCCATCAGGGTGGTCCTACTTTGCTGAAGAGGTGTACAAGATGATATATGATCAAAGAGCTTGAATTTCTGTGTTGATTCATTCTCTACATGGAAATTCCAAAGAGTATATGATTTTTCATTTCTTTCTTGCAAAGTGGTTAAACGTAATTTGTTGATGGATTCATTGGTTGGCACTGGATTCTGGGGAGCATGTGGCAAAGATATTGCTCCAAGCTCTGGGTCTGATGTGGAGCAAGGAGCCTGCAGCTTCCTGTGCAAGTCAGTGCAATAAATTTAACAAAATAATTAATATTCTGATATCTGGTTGTCAATGGTAGGTTTAGCTATTAAAAGAAAAGTAATATATTGTGATTGCGCACTAAACTGATCAAAAATTTCTTTCTGTGGATCCTCTGCATTTATTGGAGTTCTCATTGAGCATTTAGTATCATCCATATCTGCCTGATTCATAAAGAGATGAGTGAGCATTAAGCAACCATAATACAAGAAAGAGGAATGCTTATTGTAGTTATATTCAAAACAACAAAATCCTTGGCAATATTGCAATGTTTTTTTGAACAATTACCATGTCACTGTCATACACAGAATCATCGTAGCATGAATCTACTGAAGATTGTGTATCTGACTGGGACTCCAGCATATCCTGTAGGCGTCTGATACTTGAATTTCTTTTAAGCTCTCCACCGTGAACTTGAAATTTTGAAAGTTGATCCAAACATCTACTGCTGGCTTTCCTATGATCTTCAAATTCTGGAACTTCATTGGATGCCTTAGGTTTCTTTTCCATTTCATCTATTACGTCTTGAGGATCAAGTGGGTGCACCTTCTCATACTATATTCAGTTTCATATCATACAAATTAAATGAACAACACAATATTTAGTCAATGCAAGTTACACATAATATAAGTTAAGTGTGTAGGTATATCTAATTCTGAAGCTTAACTTAATATTGAGCATCTGCAGAGAACATATGAGAAATTCTGCTTGCAAATACTTGAAAAACAGTCAGACAAAATGCATGGTGATGGTGAAGGAAAAATAAGTTAAGGCTTACATTATAATAATTCTGCAAGCTGTTTCCATGCTCAATTGAATTTGAAGATTCAGTTCTGGTGGATATTGTGTGCCTGCTTATGAATAGTGAATCATTATGAGACCTTATGGAATGCCAATTGAGCTTTGAGGCCCATGTTCATTGAAACAATTGTTAATTCTCTGCTAAATCTCTCTCCTTTCCATGCTTACAATATTCCAAATTTTATTTTTAAATACAAGGTTAAACTTTCAAATTTCCAATTGCAGTTATTATTTGTATCTGGTCTTTCCATGTAAATGTTTCAATGATAGATAAGCACAAAGGAAGAACTTACGAAAAATATTGCGACTCATTGTCAGGGGATGAACTATCTCTGCTACCACAGTGCCACAAAGGAATCTCTCCTATTAACATGACCTGATAATAGATTAACCAGTCTTTGTATCTCCTTGCCATCTGCCTCATTGCTCCATTATAATCACCCTCTATAGACTCCACGAGATGTATAGATCCCAGGCTTCTTCTCCTTCCAATTGTTTTCTTTTTTTTATGCATGTTACACGAAGGAAAAAGATTTTCACAAAGGTCTGGTGCAAATTCTGTTCCAATAAGTTTTGGAGACACCAATAGTGCTTGGATAAAATGCAGTGCAGCCTGCCACTCATCCTTTTGGAGGTTCTTTACTGCTGAGAGGTAAAAGTAGGAGCAACACACCAAATAATGGTTTGGAATTCCAGCCGTGATTTCTTGCTCATCAAGCAAAGCCGGGACTTGAAGCATTCGCTCTGAGTTCCTCAGCCTCTCGTCTCTCTCTTCCTGCGATTTTGTTTGAATTGCAGTTTCAATGCTGTCAATGCCCCAGTAAAAATTTGCCAGCACTGATTGCTCAGAGAATTCAAAGAATTCTTGTTTTTGATATTTTAGCTTTGAGGTGCATCTCAGTTTTAGAGAACTCCTGGTGTCAGCATTTGCTAAGAGTTCAGTAATGTACTTACTGATTGAAACAACAATTACCCTCATGGATTTGAGGTCTAGCCTCTCATAATCATTGGATAAAACCATAGAGTTTGAAGAAGAAGAAGAAGAAAAAGGAGGATAAGACATAGGAATTATGGAATTACTAGACATACTGATTCCTTGAGAAAGGTGTACTGTCTGTGGTGCTTAAGAGGAGGAAAGAGATTTAATAGTGTTGAAGAGTTGTGAAGGGTCTGTAACAATTTCCCGTGACTGCTTTTGTAATTGGAGCCAAATTTATAAACTTCAGTGGCCCCTAGCTTCTCTAGGCTTCAGACAAAAATGGACCGTTGCTTCTTAAGCAAGGCAAAGATGAGAAAGAAAACAAACATTCTTGTGCTTATGTTCACATGCTTGCCTTCTTATCATATCACTTTGGTTCTTTTCTATGTTTACTGATGATTATGCTTACAATTATTTGGGAAAACAGTAACTGTGATTATTTATAGTTTTTGGCTTACTGGAAGCTTTGCATGGATTAATTTAGCTATATTAAAAGATATGATGTATTAATTGTGTTGGATCTTGTTGTTTAGGCGTGAATGCAAACCATCCTGGTTGAAGCAATGCTAGGTGAACAGTGAACTATCACTTTCTCACTATATTTATTTCATTTGTTTTCTCACCAAAGGATTATTTAATATACAAGAACAAAGTATATCAAATCTCATATTTCATAGACACTTTAAAAGTAAATTGTTAAGTACACTTTTTATTTTTATTTTATGAGAAGAAGTTGGAAAATATTATTAAAAAAACTCAGCCAACATTGGCTAAAGTTACAAAATTGAGGTGTGAAGGAACATTTTTCATCAATACCAATAAATTGCTAACATGTCTAGAATGCCTAGCCAAGTTATGACAATGATTTGCATGTTAGTAATTATACTTTTATTTCATAAGGTATATTGTTTTCTTTTTTTGATGGGTGAGTTTGCGGTTCACTATATGGGTAATGTTAGGAACTCAAAAGTTGTTACAACATTTTTTACAACCATATAATATAGTAAGTTGTAATTGGAATATTCTTTCTTTAGCATGTTTCCATAATGGCACCACTTTTATTATCACGAATCACAAGATATTGTCAAGACAATTTTGAAAAAAATTGTAAAATTTGTTTCGCTGCTAGATTTACCATCGTCTCTTGTTTGGACGAATATGTGTAACAATCTCAAAACCTTTTTGTAGTATTTGTTTCAATTTTCTATGAAACTATTTTGGAAGTATTAAAGCGCAAAGTTGTTTCTATTATTCTTCCTACTTAGATAGATGCCTTGACAACCGTGCACGCCTACTTGCACTACAGAGAACATGTTGACTTGCCAGAACAAATTCCCATCATATTTTATATGATTCGGAGTTTTGGACCATATGATCTCTCTTTTATATTTATTTAACCTTTTGCTCTAATATCATTTACCAGAGGGTTGCAACTTGCAAGTGAATTTGTAATTTTCCAAAATAAAATATTATTTTGTTAATGCTCAATTTTATCTCAGAAATAAGAAAAGTTAAGGAATTAGCTTTCACTTGAATCGAAGTATTTCAACAATATTTCTTTCTTTCTCTCATACTTACCAAAATCTAAAATGCCAAGTGATTATTCTCAATGTGTGGTTTTATATCAAATATGATAGAGGTCAAATCTTGTGCCGTGTGCGGCCGCTTAGAAAGGGACTTGGCCTGAAGCAGAAACAAAAGCCCATGCCATGGGTAACTTCCTTTGTTTAGCCATTTTGTTTTTTTGCTTTCTAATCATATTACTCCAAAAAAAAGAAACTGTGATTCAGGTAAGATGTGTGATTTGAGATTAGCAGAGGTGCATTTACATGAATAAGAAATCCTATATCTACAAGCAACAATGACCAAAATCCAAATACTCTATCAACTATAAGGATTATAACCATTCATAATCTAACCTTACAAACCGAATTCAAGTACTCTCACACCCATGCTTACAAATCTCACAAATAACACTAATAAAGGGGAAACTGGCCCATCATCATCCTTATAAAGACCCACTGGGGATGGAAGAGATGGGTTGGGGTCTCTAAGTTAAACCTATAATAATAGGTTTAACAATGAGATTAAACCTATTCTTTTTAAAATCCACTAATATTCTGCTAGAGTGTTTTTCTCTCTCTCTTTATACGGTAAGGTAAAAACCATTATATTAATAGAAATCTTCTGTATCTGTGAGGAAGGAGGGAGTGTTAAGTGCTGTATTTGATGTATTAGTCACAAACTTATCCATCTTATTATCGACATCTCTTTCTTTTCTTTTCATCCTTTTCCTGAAAAAGTCATAAGCTTATCTCTAGATTCTGGGCCGTAAGCTAGATTTTCTACAAAGATCAAATAGATATTATATCAAGGTTAAATGAAATATTATTAACTTTTGATACTATATAAGCTGATGTTTGAATAGAGTAGGCACATTACACAGATGGATTGGACCCTTGTCTGTCACGGGCAGACTATTATGAAGTGTACAATGTTTTCAACGAGGGAATAATATATCTAAATCACATCACATGAAGCCTGTAATCCAAGTAATAATAATAACAATAAAATAAAGAGAAAACAAATTATTTGGTATATCAACTATTAAACAGCATGGAGTTCTTCTAAACATTCAAATCATGTTTGTGAACAGAACCCACTTATTACATGCCAAAGCATGCGAGATTTAAACAAAACCAAAACAACAGAAGTCAAGAACAAGAAGAACTGAAGAAGCATTGGCACAAGTATATATGTATTTTTTTTTTTTTTTTTTTGAATAATATATTGATATTGATCATGGTTTTTAATAATAGTTCCAAGTTTATGAATCATTTAGAGGCAAGATTTTGTATAATATATATGTGTTTGAAGGCTGAGAATCAGGGTCCACATTAATGTATATTTTGGACCGTGACTTGCCTGGCAAATTTGTATCGTAATATTCAGTGCTGATGCATGAGTCCTGGCCCAGTAGGCAATGTCAGTTGGGACCGTGTCCATTGTCGTCCACAATATGTGTTTTCGTTGAACTTCTTATCACATTCATGGAAATTCAGTGAATCTCATCTCCCTATATAATTCTAAATGATTGCTGTTACCAAAGCAATGAGCTCAATAGGTCATTTCAAGTATATGTTATAGGAAAAAAGAGATCACGAGTGAGCTAATTCTATTGCCGTCCATGATCTTTTTCTTTTCTCATTATTGATTCAATCATTGTGCATATAGAGAAGAAGTTCAGTTTTATATGGTAGTTAAAGAGTTGAGAAGCCAATGTCATGGGATAGTGATTTGTGAGCCTACACCTTTTGTATATAGAATTGACCTTAAACAGTTTTAAGTAAGAATATTGTCGACTAAGTCACAGGCTATTTTGCTCCCAAAAAAAAAGGTCACAGGCTATTAAGGAACTAGTTGTAGACTTACGCAATGCGCATAAAAAATTGACCATTTATTTTTTAATTTAGAGAAAAATGAAAATAGTATATGAGATTTATGCGTGTTTTTTCCAAACCCTTTTTAAACAAATGTTATTCTTTTCTAACAAAATAATATTTATATTTTCTAAATTAAGCTATCTATATTTGTAATTTGAAAGTGTTATAAATTTTGTAAGTATTTTTTTAAGGAAATATGATACATTTTACATTCAATTACTATATAATGAGAGATATTTTGTAAATAATATAATGTGTGGTTAAAATTTGTTTCTAGAATTTCTTACAAACGGTTCATCTTTTATCAAGAACTTACCAACATTATGCTAAAAATGTAATATAATTGTCAATAAAGCAGTTTATCTTTTTACACAAACCTCGCCCTCTCCACCCAAAGCATCAACGAGGTGGATCAAATGTATTGAAGTGAAAAAATGGACCGAAGTGAAGCGAATTGATAGAAATGGTCCAAAGTAGATTGAATGGACTAAAATTAATTGAAATGCTACGTTGATATGACTCAACAATAGGGTAGTAACAATAATGTTACGCTTAAGCTCTTAGATATTATATAAATTAGTAAGAATATTAAAAAAAAAGAAAAAGAAAAAAAAGAAGAAGGAATAAGTAAGGATATGAGCTTAAAAGTGTTTAAGCTATCTTAGAAATTAGAGTACTAATTTTCAATGTTTAAATTGGAATTTGAAATTTTCCTTGATGATTTTTTTTCCCATACATAACCATATCAAGTTCAGGGGCCTCCTTCTCAAGAAAAAAAAAAAGTTCAGGGGCCTCATCCATGATTGCGGAACTAGATTTTTTAACTGCCATTTTAGTAGTGATTGGTCACATATCACAATGTCACATATTATTTTCATGTATAATAATTATTACTATCTTATAATTTTGTTGCTTTGTTACATGTCAATTTTTTATTGGCTTGCCCCTTGGACATGGGTTTAACACTACAAAAAACGCGAGCTTTAGCTGCATTTTTTTATAAGTCGGGGAGTCAAAAAAAAAAATTTGGAGAGAGTTTTAACCTATGACGTCCGCTCCTGATAATAGATTTTTATCATCAGACCAACAAACTAATCAGTTTTTGGTGTAAGTGAGGATTGAACCCTAAATCTCTTGTACAATCATCAGAGACTTTACCAGTTGAGCTAACTAGAACTCACGTCAATTTTGCTACTTATGTCAACACAGAGGGTGATGAAGACTAGCCGTGCATCTTGGAACTACACATAAACTATTATCCTACAAAGAAATTAAGGATTAGAACAAATACCAACTAACTAATTTGCATTTAAAGTCATAAAGGATGGCAAATTTGGGACTAGGTGAGAAGTGAGAAAGATGGTATCCTGCTCATGCTAATAGACACAAAGGAAACTCATTTTACCAACTGTTATATGTGATACTAAGGGCTTTTGTGAAGAATTAACAAGAGTTTTGAGATTAGGCGAACTGATTTAATACTCAAGCTTGATGTGCTCTTATAACAACTCAAGGGTATGTATAAACCCTGAGGATTGTTTTTTCTTAATAGATTTTGGGGGAATTGGAGCTTTGAGTGGTGGGATTAGTGGCAAAGTGAGCTAGTCTGGTTACTAATTAGGGAAATTATGTTGAACTAATCTTATTTGGTTTGTTTCTCTGAAAGGACTGGTGTTTTTTGAAGTTGCTAAATTTGTGAGATTATATCATTTTGCATTATAGTGATTGAGCCGACATTTATTGTAGATTTGAGATTTGGTGGAAGAGCATATTTTCTGAGACCACCCTCTCATAGCATGTGAGACTCACACATGCTATGAGAGAAATTTGTCATGAGATAATCTCTTAAGATACTCGCTTGTGCATAGTGCACCATTCATGTCATGTTTTTTGCAAAAGCTCCCAAACTCATTTGTAAGCATGTCTCTTGAGATAAAAAATATATGAAAAAAATTCCTCTATTACCCTCCAATTCACAACTCCCCAAATTTCTCATAGGCTTGGATCACATGGAGAGAGAAAGACAAAAGTTATAGGACCAAGCCCACTTGGCAGGCACTCTCGATGGGATGCTATTTTTCTTTTCCTTTCCTGGGTCCAATTGTCTTGGGCTGTCAAAATAAAAGGGCCCCAAAAACACTAGAACCAAGGATTTTTTTTTGGATGAGAAACCAAGGAATTTTTTATTTAATGGTAAAAGTAAAACACCGAAACAGTCCACATGGACAGGCAATTTTATGCCTGACTCTCTTTCCTCCGCCATTGACCTTTCGATGAGCATTAGAAAATAAAAAATAAAAAAGCTAGAAAACAAAATATAACACTTATTTTCATTTATTGATTGTTTACGACCATTTGACGATGATGACGAGACTAAGATTCATTTTTCCATGGTTGTGAAAGATACTGCGTTTTGAATCTTTTGATTGGCTGGAACCCATGATCAATGAATGTTATTTTATTATCACACTTCCCTTTTGCAATTCGAGATTTGTGCACAATCCTGCTTTTAGGCTCGAGATCATGTGATCAATATCCCAGTTCTTTGAAAAGATTACGACAATGCCCTCCCAACAACTAGTGCAGAATCACTGATATACCCTGGACATGCTCTACGGTTCTACATGCACCTAGTACGTAACGAGATATACGGTACTCTTATCCACAACTAGCCAGAGTAGAGAAATTTCTTAGGACTTGGAATAACAAAAACAAAGTAAGTTGATATGGTTTTATGTTTTGGACGAACTTCAGTGAGTGAATGTACCATATGTATTTGTTGGAACAGTACTAGGGCCAAACATGTGTGACATTTTTTTTAAAGCAATATGCAGAACTAAACATGAGGTGATTTGGGTGTTTTCTAATCTTGTCAAAGATATGGCTGTCCTGTTTGGTTTGTGTTGATGAGCCACTTGGTGTCACTGTCATAGTTATCACAACAGTACCGAACCAATGGTTAAATTTTGTTTTTTTAGAAAAAAAAAAATCAATAAGTTTTCAGTTTACTATTAAAACCAAATTTATAATAAAATCAACAAGATAACTATGCTTGAGGCACGCAATATATAATTATCTAGTCAGAAATAGCCCATAATCTTTAACTTATACTGAAATTATTATTAATTTATTCATCCTAAAAACATGTTATCCTTGGAAACAATTATACTTCATTTCTCATCGTTGTCTTTGAGAACATCAATAATTGCACTTCTCAGTTTAACACGGAATGGCACTTCTGTGGCGGTACCCCACAAAAGAAAAAGAAAAAAGAAGAAGAAGAGCATATGCAAAGAGGAACAAACAATATTAATAATTATTTAGTTTTCCAGTAACAGTTTTATGGAATTTTGGTATGATTTTTAGTGACTTGATCTCTTTTTGTTTGCTTCTTTGGAGAAAGACATGGCACTCAATATATGTACATTCACATTAATGCTTAATTAATAGGACTTACTTGTCTTCCTTTGTAAGGTTTGAAACACTTTTGCTACTTTAATCTTTGTAAGATTTGAAATTCTTTTGCTACTTTAATCTAGATAGAATGATAGATGTAGGAAAATGGAACTTGCCAGCAACTTTTTTCTCCCATCCAGGACTATGCCTTTTTACTATCATATGGTTAATTATCAATGTCAACTAAATAATTAATATGTTGCACCTTGGGTGCTAGTCTTCAATATTGGGCTCTTCACAACAGTGTTTCATCATGAAATTGTGGCTTTCTGAAGTACATTGTAATTATGAAATATCTACAGGCTCTTCCCCCTTTCCAGTTGTGAGTTGAGCTTTGTCAATAACATGGAGGCTGCAGTTTGTCCATTGCTTGGCCAGGATGCATGTGTTGTATTTCTTCTGTACACAGTTTCATACAATTTTATGGGTCTGCTTGAACTATAGGTGAACTACTATATATGGGAGTTTACTCGATTAGAAAATACTACATTCTTACAGACATACCAGCTCAGCCTAGTTATGGCAACAACTTCTAGCATCTGAAACTCTATCTCAAAGTTCTTATGATGAGTGATGCTATAGGTATTACAATATTTACTACATAAGTTTTACAAATTGATTCATTCATTTTATAACACAAAAATAAAAGAAGTAATTCAAAAATGTATTTATTATGTTATTGATGTAACGCTAATCACGTTAATTGTTATGTTAATTTATTAACTTTTATGATAAAATTAATAGTAGTTCTAGCATTTTCTTCTGAGAAAAGCTAGTTTGCAGACAACTTAAACAAGTCCCCCCCCCCCCCCCCCTCTCTAGTTCTCCCTTCACAAGAGGAAAAAAAAAGTTGAACAGTTGACACTTATTATGTAGTACCTAAACTATTTTTCAATCCATTAAAGAAAATGATTATTCTGTGATCTTGGACACACTTTCAATTTTGAGGTCATTGAAAAATGATTAGTTGAAAGAATCTCATTGACCAACATATTGAAGAAATATGAATTCAATTATTCATGTTTCCCCTAGTCATATTCATGTCTGTTTCACTTATCTACTCAATAATAGTTTGAGAGATGTTAGGTTGATACTCCACGTAATGGTTGTGTTTTAATGTTACAATTTTGACAAAGCTCACCAACCAAAACAAATACCAATTGAATAGTGAAGTGCATGTCTTCTTTGATGCTTTCTTAACCCAGGAAGTCTTTCTCATTCAATAAGCTACAAATCTCATGTGCTTGAGTTTGTTATGTGATCTTCCATGGTTTTGGCATACTTCAAAACCAAAAATGCTGGTAATCTCTTTCTATTCAATGCCACTATATACTGCTATTATTGGCCCCTCATCCTCTTTGTGTTAATAGTTACTTCCAATGTGGTTTCTGCAACCCACCAAACTGGTTTGCAACGCTCAGATGCTCCAACTCACTTGAACTTTTTCCGTTCTGCTTTAAGGGGAAGGCAAAGGGTACTGTCCTGTGCCAATGACCCAAGTGTGTGCTTAGACCGTGAGAAGAACCCTTGGGGTGGTACCACATGTTGTTTCCAAAAGTTTTGCAAGGATACCATGAGGGATAGGAACCATTGTGGAGCTTGTGGTTTGGCATGTGCTTATGGGCTTTTGTGCTGTGATGGGAAGTGTATTGATGTACAAAATGATCCACAACACTGTGGGTCTTGTTTCGAGGTGTGTCCTGGACAATCTAGGTGCTCCTATTCTATGTGTGATTATGGTGGGTGATTGATCAATAAAACTCTTATAAGCATTCATTTTCCTGTAGCATTGATAATGTTTTACTTGAAAATTTTCCTTTTCTTTCTTGCGTACGTAACTTATGGACAAGCATCCTCTTCAGTTCAGTCAAGTGAAAGTAAAATCTTTCCATTTTATGGTTAAGATTTTACATTCTGTATTTAATGGTGCACATAATTTCATGTCATTTTAAAAATTTTAAATGACACATATAGATTTATGGATTATTGATGGTGGATTTGCAGTCAACACATGCTAATAAGTGTCTTTAGGGTATTGGTTAACAATGCAGTTAAAGAAAGTTTTTATGAGAAAAGAAAAAAAAAAAACAATTAATGTTTTGACAGCTCTTTCCATTTCCCATAAAAGTGATGTTAACACTTTTCTAAAATGGATTATTAACCATTGCCTTAAAGACATCCATCAACATGACCCCTTCTTAGGCCCAGATACACCGTACGCGGAATCCTTAACGGGTGATGATTACCATACAGGCAACCACCGTAATCAAATATTCATAGGATTATTGAGGACACGAGGGGATATACCTGTGAACCAAGTCTAGACACACGTAGCTAAGATCATAAAATAGATCTATAGGGACTGTCGACGGCTTTCGAACTATATCTCATAACCGAAACTCCCCCTCTTTCTGACTAGGATTAGCTTCGAGAATAAGAACATCGAAAGGTAGAAGCGAACTAGTTTATCCGCCCACACGTCTCTCTTCATGATCATCTTTCGATGAAAAGAAGGAATGCATCTAGGAATACCAGACCGGTTTAGTGACACTGGAAAGGGAAGGGGGATCTCGCCCGATGGTAGAGGTCGATCTTTTATCACCTTTGGTGCCTCCTTGTGGTCTTTCTCTTTAACTTTTCCTCGGCCTTTAGAGCTAGTTGTCGTGTAACTCCTCGAGAATCATGTCATTTTCCTGTCACGTGTTGCCACCAGAGTCATAAATACTCGAAGTTAGCTCATGGCTCGCCCCAATCTGGAGCTTTTTTGCCGACTAGAGCTAAACAAAACTTACTAAGACCGTGCCAAGCTGACTAGCTTAGGTTGTTTCTAACTAGTTTTGACTTGCCCGTCGGCTGGATTTTCTCCCACAATCGACATTGGCGATTTAGCTATCTGTCACTCATGGGATTTGAAAAGCCCCTGATATATTTATATAATAAAAAATAAATTATGCTTAAATGGCGTTGTCTATTTTTCCCTATAAATAACATAAAACAACACGATTTCATTCAACAAAAATAATGGGAAAAATTAATATAAAGCAATGTTGTTTTGTTTAGAGGAACAAAAAAAAAAAATGAAACGATTTAGAAGCCCTCGCTAGTCACCCTCATAATTGATGCGTTTACCTCCTAGATGTTGAGCGCCGACACGCACAAGTCCAGCCCATACTCTTTGTCAAAGTTCATTAAATGAGCCTGTAAGAGAAAGCTTGTCAAATGAAATAGATTTTATGTGCAAAAGTCAAGCCATATTTATGAAAGATGTATCAATTGTCTTGTGCGTGTTCTACAAGCTAGAGAAGAAAATAAGAAAAGTTGAAGAATAAATAAAGGGAAGGGCTTGTGAGTAAATGAGGCCATTCGGCCAGTGAGTAAATGAGGTAGTTCTAGAGAGACTTAGAGCAGGAGAAAATTGTGAGAGATAAACGGTAAACAAGAGAGTTGTGAGTGAAAAGGAAATAGAATTTTTATTTGCTCAAGATGTATCTTTTAAGTTTTGTTATCTCTATTTAATATAATAATATTATTCAAAATTTGTCTCATAATTTTTCATTTAAAGGGAAAAATGGTATTTTTACGTAAATCATCATGTTCTTGTATGATCATGCGCTAAAATTTATTCACATTTATATAGAATTTTTCCTAACACTAGACGCATCGTTGTTATCATCGCTTTTGTAAGGTTGAATTTATTCAATCATTTTGTTGGCTTTATTCTGTGCCAAATTTGCTTGTAATTCAGCATTTAGAAACTTTGTATTTAGGTGGAAATCATGTAAGGGTAGTGTGTGAGAGAGTGTGAAGAAAAACTCAAGAGTGTGAAGAAAAACTCAAGAGTGTGCACTCAAGAAGGGTCTCGCAATTGGCGAGTCACCAAAGGTGGCACACGTGTGAACCATGCAGGGGAGCTGAAGAGTCACGCTAGCTATTGCACTACAGGACAAAACTTCCAGTCTGACCAGGTCGTTAACTCGCGACTCAAACTCGCAACTCGTTTCAGTCACGAGCTCGAGTCGCCAAAACACCCTGTTTGTTACAAAACTGACTCTTCACATTCCATACACACCCTACTATAAATACCCTTATACCCACAAGCTTCTAGAGAGAATTTTGAGAGAGAAACCCTAGAGAAAAACAAAATCGATTCATCCACAATCTTCATCCTTTGATTTTCCAAATTCCTCTACTCTCACCCTCTTCATTGTTATATCCTTGAGAGGTACTTTAGCCAAATCTTTATCTCACCATACCCATATCTGTGAGAATGCTTTTTGGTGCTAAGGAAGCAGTTAAGAAGGGACCAATTCATTTTGGTTGATGCAATGGGCGATTGCGGGATTCGGTAAGTTAGAGAAGACAAGGTTCAGCATAACTCTGTTGGAGCAAGAAGCTTGGAAAGCTTAGGTGCACTAGGTAGATTAGGTTTGGAGGGTTTTCTGCTATTCATGTATCCCAACTTTATTCTCTAGTAGATTATTGACCGCTTGGAGGGTGGCAGAGAGGTTTTACACCGAGCACTTCGATTTCCTCTTCGATAACACATCGATGTGTTGTCTTTGTGTTTGCATATCTTTTTCCTTAATCTTTGCCTTTTAATTACTGCTGTGGTTGTGATTAATTCTGGTTTAGATTGTTTTACCAATTCTGTTTTAGCTTATTTTTATATTCTACACATACATTGTTTGATTATAAGCTTGTGTTTGTAATTTATGAATTGGGGGTCTAAACGTTCATAGGTGTTTTACATACTATTTGAACATTCAGCTTTGCACCTCTTACAACTTTTTTGCTTGCTTGTTAAGCCACCGATCAAACTGTTGTTTGTTAAGCCAATGAGCTGATATCGGTGTGACTTAGCCTTTCCCCTCCACTAATATGGAGGCAGTTTGCATTTTAGGGAAACCATTGGGGGCGTTGCAATGGGAAAACTCTCCCAAAAATTAGCTTATTGTAAGGATTAACATTTCAATTTTTATTACTCAATTTGAACCATAAAATGAATTCATAATTTTCCACGAAGACAAGTCCAAGTGTAATAGCGCAAGGTCGATGCTTCCAATCAAGGAATATATTGTTTTTTTTTTTTTGAAACCATCAAGGAATATATTGTTGATGCTGCCAATCAGTGAATATATTCATGCCAAAACTCTTCTCATTTTTCTGTTTATGGTATTGAGAAAAGACTAATGATTCCCAAATAAAATAAATTGAAGTTCAATACTAAAAGATGCTCAAAGAAAGAAGAAATTAATTAGTAATTTAATAAAATAAAGTTCACTTACGTCTGTTTAGCACTTTAGGATAGTTAATTTCTGGATTGATTCGATTCAGTTGACATGAAGAACTTCAAAAATTTTCTTTATTCAAAATATCAAGCTGCTACCAGCTACATATTCTAGGAGACTTTATTAATATTATTATGAACGACTCATAAATAATAAGCTTTTGTGGCCTATAATTTTACTGTTTGGTTCCGATTAATTTGTGTACTTAATTATGTGAATCTCTGAATTGTGAAATGCATGTGCTACGTACCTAAACTCTTCGAAGCATTCAAGGTGCAAAATTCATGACCAAATTTTAATAATTTCTTGGCGTTTATTTTTCCCAACTGTTTCATAGAAAACAATATCATTGCTTCTTCTGGAAACTATATTAATTTGTTTAATATGTCTCATGGAGGAAGACTAGGACACTGGACTCATCAACCGAGACAAAAACAATGTGACCTCAACAATTTTATTTTGGTAATAGCTTAAAAGATTTTTTTATTTTTATTTTAGAGAAGGGGTAATAGCTTAAAAGATGAAACAAAATATTTTACAGTTTGGATCTACTGTAGTACTGTTGTCAAAAGGAATTTTCCCCGAAACAAGAACCCCTGCCGACATTTTCTTGTACTCTTTTAAAAATATGATTTGATAGTCCAAGAATGTATTGACCCATTGTAATGAATTAATTGATTAATTAGTTAAGTTTATTAATTAATCAAATTAACATGCAAAACACGTGGTAGCACAAACAAAACTAAGAGCAGTGGAAATTAAATTGACACGGTGATTTGTTTACGAATGAGGAAAACCTACAAGGCAAAAATCCCACCGGGTGATTTTAAGGTCACCACTTTCGAGAATCCATTATTATCAAAACAAGCAGTTACAAGTAAAGAAATCTCAGTACTTTATACCAACCTACAGTTGAACCCTTACCCCAATACCCAATTGGACTTGTTCTGTAGTGACAATCTCTCCTTTCAATGCACGACTCCCAGTACGTGACTAACCAATAGATGTGCGGATCCCAGTACACGACTTGATCACTAACTTAAGAAAGATGTTAGCTGCAAAGTTCTTCAATTCGTCACACGATGAAGATTAAGAAGATCATTGGTCACAAAACCCTATGGTGTACAAACACAGAAGCTTCTTCAAGAGAAAGATGAACTATGGCAAATTCTGTCTCCGGTCACAATTTGCATGAACAAGATTTTGCTCTACACTTGTGCAACTGTGCAACCTTTGACAGCCCTTAAAATAATCCTTATATATGTTTAGGGTTGTGAGAAAAAAAAGCCTAAACACATACTCACGAATTGGAATAAAATCAGCTCTGAAAAACTAAGTTTCATAAACCTCGATAGATTGCCATCTATCGAGCTAGCTGTCGAGTCACGAGCTGAAACAGCTTTTAAACCTCGATAGATGTTAGTTGTCGAGTTTTAAAATCCAGCACTTTGTCACTTGATTATTGGATAGACTTGCATGGTTTTGACACTTGAACTTGAAACCTTGTTCCTTGAAGTATTAAACACATCCTAGATCTACCCAATTACAAGTAAAATGCGTTTTGTCAAAAGATTAACCAATTACATAAAATATTGACATATGTTCCTAACATTGAATCACATATGTCCTAACATGATTTGGGAAAATAATTTATGATTGTTTGAGATTGTCCTTTAGAACCTAGCTTGGGCAGTGACTTGCAATTGATTTTTACATCCTCAAAAGTTAAGAACCATATGATGCTACTAAAAACTACTCCTATCATAATGTTTAAAGCTATAATGTTTTTTGCATAAATGGGAGATTTATATTACATAAACATAAGTCTTACAAACATAAATATTACAACAGGACTACAGTACAACAAAACACATCAACACAAACTGACTGAAGCAAACTAAACACAATCCGACCCTACCAGACCGAAGAGAGAAATAATTTAATCTAAACAAAACATCACTAGACCCTTATTATCCGCGATGACCCCGGGATGAAACAAAATGCATGGAGTCCCAATATAAACACTGACACAAAAAAGTGGGGCAAGTATCATATAACACTTCCTTTTCTGTTTGGGAAGCACCCCTCTTTGCCAGTATATCCGTATAGCTATTTGCCTCTCTCCATATATGCTCAACGCGCGCCTCCCAGTCCCTATTGAGGAGCCACCTGCAATCCAAAACCAAGTTAGAAAATTCCATAGGATAATCAGCATTAGTATTCAGCTAGTTGTACGCAAGAAGAGAATCAGTTTGTAGACAAACTCGGTGATGGCCCTCAGCCCAAGCTCTAGCCAATGCCTCTCTAATACCCTATAGTTCAACCATAGTATTGTTGGTGACTCCTAGATGTAATGAGAAGCCCCACAACCATTCTCCATTGGATGAGCGTGCCACGCCCCCCGCACCAGATTTTCCAGGGTTGCCAAGTGAGTTGCCGTCTGTATTAATAGTGACGTAAAGGGAAGGAGCTAGACTCCACCTAATATATTTGATGGACAATGGAGCTGAAAGCCCCAAATGAACGGTGCTAAGAAAAAAGAACTTCGTGGCATGAGAAATAGCGTTTTGTTTAATAATATGAAAAGGAATGAATGTTCCTAAAAAAATTAAAGAATTTCGACCCAACCAAATTGCCCATAAGGTAAAGGCAAAAATAATGTTCCATGGAACATAGCCTAAAGGAAAGTGTAGTTTGGAATTACTTTTGCACTAATCATGTAACTCAAGTCTGAAAAAATCCGAAGTAAGTAAATGTACAGGGAAGGAAGACCAAATATTTCGTGCAAATTGGTAATCACGCAGAACATGAATAGGTGTTTCAAGTTCATTACAACGGGAACACACTTGGTCGCTCAGGTCAACATGTGGGAAAATGACCGATTTGGTGGGAATACGATGATGCGCACATTTCCACAAAAACGGTTGAATTTTAGATGGTATTTTTAGCTTCCAAATCCAAGACCATGTTACTGATGTCCACCCTATAACCTCTTTGGGTTTTGATAAAAGATAGCGATAAGCGGATCTTACTAAACAAACACCCGCGTGATGATACCAAACATGGTCATCAGTCAGAGTATCAGGAGAGCCATGGATGGGCAATGGCTAAGCATAGATAAATTGGGTTATTGTTAGAGGCAAAACCATACTAATAGGTGTCAAGTCCCATTGGTGAGTGGCAGTAATCAATCTAGACACCTTAATCTCATACTCGTGAGGAAGTAGGGGGCCATGAATAAGACCACGGATCGGTCCTAGAGACAGTCAGTGATCCGTCCAAAAATTTATTTTACAGCCATTACGAATAATCCATCGTAAACCACCCTGCAAGAGGTTCCTCCCTCGCAACAGGGCCTTCCACGAGTGAGACCCAGTATTTGAAGCAGTTTATAAGAAGTCAGTTGTTCGATAATGCTTTTGGGATAGAAATTTGGCCAATAGGAAATGCGGGTTCTGCCATATACGTCAAGCTTGATTCATAAGAAAGGCATCATTGGTAGTTTTGGACTCTCTAATACCCAACCCACCATAAGACTTGGGCTTGGTGAGCGTGTCCCATTTAATAAGATGCATATGCTGTTGTGTCGGTGTGTCACCCCATAAGAAATCCCTAATGGACTTGTCTATGTTGCACGTAATGTTCCTAGGAAGGACAGTCGTTTGCATTTGATAATAAGTAAGAGGGGAAAGGACAGATTTAATCAATGTTAGCCTATTCGCCTAGGAGAGAAGCTTAGATTGCCAAGCGCATATGCAGGTGTGTATTTTGTCCAATAAGGGTTGGAAGGCTGGGGACGACTTTCGTTTAGTAAGAAGAGGCGTGCCCAAATATTTACCAAAATCTTGGACAATAGGCATGTTTGTTAGGGAAGAAATGCTACGCTAGGTCTCCGAAGGAGTATGTTGTGAGAAGAATAGCTTAGATTTAGACACACTACAAATTTGCCCTGACGCCTCACTAAAGTGTGAAAAAAAGATTAAAGAGGGTCGTGCAATCCTGAATATTTGCCTTAGCAAAGAGGAAAATATCATTCGCAAACAGGATATGATTGAATCCAATAGGGTGACGACCAACTCGTATAGGGGACAGTTGTTTGGTATGGATCGCTTGGTCTAAAGACAATGACAAGTGATTTAGGCAAAGAATAAAAAGATACGAAGATAATGGATCTCCCTGCCTAATACCACGGGATGGACGAAAAGGTGTGCTCGCCACTCCATTCCATAGAATAGAAATTGATGAGGATGAGATATATGCCATGATTAAATCTATAATTGGAGTGGGGAAATGATAGAACATCAATGTATATTTGATAAAAGGCCATTCCAATTTATCGTATGGTTTTTTCAGGTCAATTTTGGCAGCCAAGAGATTAGTTTTCCCTTGCTGGTGGTGGATAAAATGCAGAAATTCTTGCGCAAGGATGTAATTATTTTAAAGCTATAATGTTCCTTCTAGAGTTTCAATGCTAGGGCATTGGCATTGGAAAACTCATTTATACTATTTGCCCCCCTTGTGTTTGAGGGAATTTTGGATATATATTAGAACCCTTGGAGTCCATAGGTGTTGTAAGCCTAGGATAAATTACCTAGTTTTACTGAGACTAGAATATGATTAGGCTAAATTTCTTATAAATACTTTTTTTTTTTGTTTTGGAAAAGACTACGAATTTCATTAAGTAAAAGATGAAATTATATCAAAATAAAGAGCTTGTTCTAAGAAATAAGGATTCTCTTCGACCCAAGCAAAAAAATCAAGAATGCCTACAACATGTTTAATTAAAAGATAAGATGAGCCAGTGTTATATAAATACTTTTTTTTTTTTTTTTGAGAAGGTATATAAATACTTTTTGATGTACAACTTCGCCTTTCTATATTATTAGCACATTATTTTATAATTTTAGCCCAAAAAAAAAAAGGCATTATAAGTTGTTGGTGGCCTGCTAGAAGAAGCTTGACTTATAAATATTTAACTAATACTGGCCAGTGGCCATGGTTAAACTCAAGACTTAAGGCCCTGTTTGGTTTATTTTTTTTATTCACCTATCACTCTTCACTCAATTTTTATCACTCAACACCACTAATCACTCATCACTGATCACTATTCACTCAAAAATACCCCAATTTCTATAACTCAGTTTACTAGGCTGTTTGGATGAAAAATTTCAGTGGATTTTTCAATTCAATAACTCACCTTTATGTCACTCACTGGGCCCACAAAAATCAATTCCGAAACAGGTGCACAGAACGGTCACAAGCCTACCCGCATTGGCTCTCTCTTTCCTCTTCACGACCTTTCCACAACAAAAGCACTCTGTCCCCAACTTCAACACTCTCTGAGCACACAGCAACGTCTTCACTCTCTCACCACCGATCTTGTAATGTTCAAACCCTCACTCCGCCTCTCATTTTCCGCCCCTCACTTCTCCGCCTCCACTGCGTTAGATCCCTCCCTCATATCGAACTCCAGAAACCCACACGAAGGAATCCCAGACTCCTAACTCTGAACACAACCCAGATATCCCACGTTGCTCATCTTTCTCACCTTCAACTGTGCTACCCATCGCGACACTGTGGGTCTGCTGAAGAGAAATTTATTAGCCCTCTGTTGGTACGGTCTTGCTTCTCCCCATTTTCATGATTTTGTCTATATATTTCATATTTAAACTGGTTCAGCTGTTTAGACATTCTTCTCTTTTCTGTTTGTGAGATGTAGCAAATTGGGTGACCCGATTGCTGACCCAATTTGGGACGCTGTGAAAGAAGAGGCTAAGTTGGAGGTACTACTTTGCTTTTAGTTTTAACCAATATTTCTTTTTGTTCATTTTGTTTTTGTCTTTGTTGGGTTCTGAGTGATGGGTCTTCTATGGTTTATGGTACTACTCTAAGTGGAGGTACTACTCTGAATTAATGTTTGACCCTAAGAAATTTGGAGCTGTTACATTTGGTTTGAAACTTTAGTTTTATTTTTCTAAATTTTTTGTTGATTAGGATTGGTGTTACTTTAGAAACTGACTTTTTTTTAGTACAGAAAATGATTTTTTTTAAGGTTCTCATTTGGTTATACCATCTGTTTGACTTTGGCTGGAGATATCGTTTTAGGTTGAATGTTATGGTATTTGGATAGCCTGGTTTATGTTCACCAATTTGTTTAACTAAAACATGGGTGGTGATTTTTTCAATGATGGGGTAATAGCACTGATTTGAAACTGGGTTCTCTGAAATCTTACTTAGATGACCCATAGTGGTGTTTGATTCCTAATTAGATTGTAGACACACATAGAGACTCATATGGCAGAACTTCACTTTTAATTAGTGTCTGGTGTAGATTATTGGGTTCTCTGGAGATGTGGTGGCTTCATAACAAATTCGTACTCTTAGAGATGTCTATTGAACAGAGTTTACCTAACCTGTTTGATATTCATGTCATCCCAAACAGTTATGAAATATATTTCAGGCAAGGTCTTTTGAAGGCAACTTTCTTAATAGGCTTAATTTTCTTGATTTCATACTTATTCAGCAAAAGAAAAAAGAATAAATGAAGGGCTTATCCAGTTATCCTATAGATTGTTATTAACCATTCATGGAGCAATCCAAAGTTCGAGGTACAACTCAGGTCTATGTTAATCTTTAGGCAATTAAAAAGAGGGAATTTTGGATGGGCTAAACTTTTTACACAGATTGTGCAAAACCCAAGGTTCAAATTATACCATCTGGAATTTGTACTTTAAGAGATAATTTCTCTGAACCACATCTGGATTCATTGGTGTGCATATTGGTTGTTACATGTAAGTGTAGCCAAAAAAAAAAAAAAAAAAAAAAAGAAGAAGAAGAAGAAGAAGAAAAAGAAAAAAAGAGAAGGAAGTTGATACAAGCCAGCTTATTCTCATCATTAACTTGTTAATATTGTTAAAGCCATAACTAACATCTATTCCTCTACCCACTCCCTATGTAGTATAAACTAGAAAAACCTAGTAGCCTACACTAAAAGTTAGGCATATGCATATCACTGAAGCCCACTCTGCAATTTTAAGGTACTGTGAGACTGAGAGTGAGCAACTGTTATCACCCCATCTAGATATTTTGGTCCTGATTATAACTTTCTTTTGCTTTTTGTTTCTTTGTTGCTGTATTGTTGTTGATGCTACTCAAAATTCCCTACTTTGTAATTTTTCTATTGTGGATTTGGGGTTTGTCTGAGCTGTTGTTACTTGTTAGTAGCTCCTCACTTATTTGATCACCTTTAATTCTTATAGGTTTTATTTTTTAACTTTTGGTATGTACAGAATTTTAATATTTTGTGCTTCCATTATGGGTAGCTTGGATGACGATCCAGTTTTTTTGATGTTGATTGTTGGTTTTCTGTTATAATAATATACCTATTGTGCGCACCCAAAACTGAAACCCGTTGGGCTGGGCCTCACTTGGGCTCACAACTTACTTGTATAGTGGGTTTGGATTTCCTACACTGGGTCGTTCTAAACACCAAGGCTCAACTGAATCACTTTCCTCTCTTCGGGGGTCTGGACCACTTCCTTACTCTGTTTTCTCTCTGTTTACACTCTTCCTCCCCTCAATTCTCCAACCCCTGTCTTCTCAAAACTTCTGGTATTTATAGTTCACAGAATAGTGGAGAGGTCATAATTATTTGCCAGCAAGTGCAACCGGCGGTCCAGTATCATCGATCGTAAGTGGGTAGTTAGGTGGGCATGGGAAGCGGTGAGGGTGGCGTTGGAACTTGGTTCCCACCTCCACGATAGTTCTCGGCAGCGGTGCCTCTCCGAGGAACGGCCGGGTAGGTATAGGGCGGGGTGTCCCGCGAGCCGTATGTTAATCACTGCTCGGGAAAAGGCGAAGCTTGGGCCTGCAGCATGCGTGGCTCAGGGGTGGGCCGTTAGGTAGAAGGAGACCGGCCTCATGGGCCATATACCCAGGCCAGGGTCCAAGGCCCACTATGGGCCATGGTGCGGGGGCCGTACAATAGCCCCCCCTTGATTCGCTCCCCATTCCCGGGGGTGAATCAAGGATCACGAGGGGTAAACGCCCGTCTGGGAAGTCGAAGGGTCAGTGCCCGGCCATTGATGGGCGCATTAATGCGCGTCTCAAAAGACGCGTTTGGAATTGATTGATGGCCTATCCGCCATCATTGTCTGACGGTTCGTGAACCGAGGCGTCGTGCGTGTGGCAGTTGAAGCGAAGGTCCGCGTGGTTTCCTTCCAGTGGATCATTAAATGTCTTTCTACTCCCCACGCCTATAAATAATCCCTCTGATCACTGACTCTCACTTTCGCATTCCTCACCTTTCAGTATCCTACTCTGCCGAGCATCCCTCTTTCGTGGTTCGTCTACTGGCCCAGAAAACACTTCCTCCTTAGAGCCCACAGTAAGTTCCTTTCCCTCTTCTTGCTTTTTCAGTTCAGCCATTTCAGTCTATTCTTTGATAATCATAGCATTTCTTTTCCCTTTTATTAAAAACACTCGTTTTGAAAAAAAAACATGAGTTACTCTTACCTCCTTTCTTCCGAGCATGCTTTGGCTAGATTTAGGGAAGCATATAACGTTCCTAGTGACGTAGATATTGCCTACTGCAATATGGGCGATATTGACATCTAGAGGCGCCGTGGTGAAAGCACGGTGTTTTTCCCCTTGATGGCCATTCTAGAGGGTGGGGTTAGGTTCCCGGTTGACCCTCTAATTCTTAGTACCCTTAGATTTTACGGCCTCTGTCTCGACCAACTCCCTCCCAACTTTTACCGGGTAGTGAGTTGCGTGAGTAGGCTGAATCAGTTGTACGGGTTGCAACTAAATCACTATGACATTAATTAGATGTATAGTCTGTGCAGCAATATCGAGTCTGACTATTATATAAAGACTAGGGATGTGAGGATACGACTTATTTCATGCCTACCAGATTCAAATCGTAACTCGGCTAAAGATTTCGTTCGGGTGAGCAGCAATTGGTTTGCCGAGGAGATCCCCTGTGCGTTTTCACCGCGCGACGTTGGTCGGTGACTAACCTTTACTTACTTTGGTCTATTTTGATTTCGGTCCGGTTATGTAATTGTTAACCCTTATTTCCTTTGTGCAGAGAGCAAAAGATTCAAGCCGGACATCAGAGTGGTGCATGTTCGGGACCTGAACTTCGTTCTCGGGTCGGAAATCTTCGTACACACGGACGGACAACTCCAAGCGTCCCACCTCATCCTCGGTGTCAATCCCGTCTACTCAACTTGGTAGGCGTTCAGCCAAGCTTTGCTAGTTGACAACCCTCTTCTCTCATATATCGACGTCCGGCACGCAAACTTCTTCCCCCCAAGGCTAACTGTAGGCGAGGCATGTGATCTCGGTCCCCGGTACATTTGTTCAGACGAGCGACCGCCCATCCGTGACGAATCAGCCGAGCGCGTATCTGCCGAGCGTAGGAGACGCGCCCACGAGCAAATCCAGCAAGAAGCTCCTACTCAGCCCGAGAGAACCGTACAGCCCGGGGCTCCTGTTCGGGAAGGGGAGGGTGCAGCCGCAGAACCGACTGACTCTTCTGAAACAGGATCCGATCAAGGCAACGCCATGGTGGCTAGGAGGAAGATGACGATAGACCGCTTTGTCCCGAGTGCCCGGCCTACCGTGCAGCAACAACAAGCCCCCGGCCAAGATGCTTCGCCTCTCGCTGTCCCATCAACCCGAGTTCGAAAAAGGCCGCGCACAACCGATCAGACTCAGACGGGCTCGGGCAACGTGCCCACCCGACCCTCGGCCGGTATTGTCATCCGGGAACCGGTAGCACAAACCGGGATAGACCTGGCGTCTACTTCTCGGGCTCTGGCGGCATGCCGACCCTCCTTCCAACTTGGCGGCGAGCCTCTTCCATCGATGGCTAGTGCTCGAGTATGGGACAAAGGCCATGGTGGCCGTGTGGCGCAGAGTCTGGCGCATGGCATCCTCTTGCCCGAGGACTTGCACGCCTTTACGGAATCGACGGATGAGTCTTTGGGGAGGCGTTTGCAGTGGCACACCATAGCGGTAACTGTTTCACTTTTCTTGATGATTCTCGGTTTCCCATTTGCTTATGTACGTGTACTTTCCATTTTACCTTACAAAGTGAATATTGTGTGGTCAGGCTGCGCAAATGTCGTACGTTGTGGACGAGAGGATGAAGGAGCTGGCCGAGGACGTTGAGCGGGAGAAGGCTCTGAAGGATGTCGCCGAGACCACGGCGAAGGAGCAGACGAAAATTGCTGAGGAGGCAAAGAATAAAATTGCTACAGCCGTAAAGGCCCAGGCTCTTGCCGAAACGAAGTGTGAGGAACTGGAACTCCAATTGGGAGGCACCGAGCTTAAATTGGCGGAGGCTCAGAGCTTGAATACCATGTTGGAAGGGCAATTGGCTAACTCGAAGGCGGCGCTGGAGGCTTGTGAAAACAAGTGGTATAACGAGGGGTTCGCGGATGTCGAGAATTCGGCGGAACCGGTCATTCGCCAGGCCCACAGGCTCGGATATGAGGAGGGTTGGTTCGCCGCTCTTCAAGCCTTGGGGATTCCCGAGGATTCTCCATTGAGGGATCGCAGCAAGATCCCTTTCCCGAGCATCCCCCACACCGAGAATCCTGCGCCCCTTGTCATTGACGAAGAAGAGACCTCCAGCATGAGGGAACTGGTGAACGCCATTGATTCTCATGCAGTGCCGACCGACATGGAGGGGACCAGCCACCCCCATGCCGGGGACCGAACCGGGGAGGACATCCAGCCGCCAACTCCTTACGCCGACCAACACTCTCAAGAGGACGCATCCTCCGTTCATGCGGCGGATATCTAAAGTTGAAAGCCAGCCCTTCTTTACTTTTCCTTCTTTTGAGAATTTAAATTAGCGGAATTGCCTATGTCACCGGGTTGTGGTGACGGGATAACTTGTTTATGTTGTCTTTTCTTTACTTCGAGTTGCCCGGTTTTGGTAACAAAACGTTGATTTAAGTTTTATGCTTTAATATGGATGCTTTATCGTGTTGTTCTTTCGTATTGACCGAGTAATGAGCTCTTGTTGGTTGCCTCCTTATTGTGATGCGTCCGACCATGGTAAGGCCTCCACATGCTCGGTGATAGTGATCTAACCGAGGGTCGGGTTTTTACGTGCTCGGTGATAGGATCGAACCGAGGGCCAGGCTTCTGTCCTTGGAGTTAATCGTTCAGGTTTCCACCTGCTCGGTGATAGATCGAACCAAGGGTCAGGTTTCGGTCCTTAGAACAAAAAGGCTAAGGTTTCCACCTGCTCGGTGATTAGGATCGAACCGAGAGTCAGGTTTCTGTCCCAAGAATTAATCGTTAAGGTTTCCACCTGCTCGGTGATAGGATCGAACCAAGGGTCAGGCTTCTGTCCTTAGAGTGAATCGTTCAGGTTTCCACCTGCTCGGTGATAGGATCGAACCGAGGGTCAGGCTTCTGTCCTTAGAGTGAATCGTTCAGGTTTCCACCTGCTCGGTGATAGGATCGAACCGAGGGTCAGGCTTCTGTCCTTGAAACGAAAAGGCTAAGGTTTCCACCTGCTCGGTGATAGGGATCGAACCGAGAGTCAGGTTTCTGTCCTTAGAACAAAAAGGCGAAGGTTTCCACCTGCTCGGTGATTAAGATCGAACCGAGAGTCAGGTTTCTGTCCTTAGAACGGGCCGTTAAGGTTTCCGCATGCTCGGCGATAAATCGAACCGAGGATCAGGCTTCTGTCCTTAGAACGAATCGGCTAAGAATAAACATTGCTCGGTGAATGGGATCGAACCGAGAATTTTGGTTAGAACAGTGCGGATCTGCATGAAAAACATCATTAGTATAACTAACAAAACATATACAATATGTTGCGGTTAACTTTATGCTCGGAGAATCGCCCATCAATGATAGTACTTCTTCAGATTATGGACGTTCCATGGTCGGGGAAGTTGTCTCTCGTCTAGGTCTTCCAAGAAATAAGCCCCGGTGCCGGCCACAGCCGTGACCCTATAGGGTCCCTCCCATGTCTGTGCCAATTTCCCGGCACCAGTGTCTCGCATGTTGCCCACGGCTCTTCTGAGAACCAGATCCCCGGAGACAAACTCCCTCGTTCTCACGCCTCGGTTGTATCTCTGGGCGAGCTTCTGCTGATATTCCGCGAGCCGTATTGTCACCATCTCGCGGTACTCTTCCACCTTGTCCAAATATCCTACCATCATTTCGTCGTTTTGGGCGTGATCGAACCCCGCTACCCGCGCACTGCATAGATTCACCTCGGTAGGGATCACGGCTTCCGCTCCGTACGTGAGAGAGAAAGGGGTCTCCCCGGTGGACCGTCTAGGAGTGGTGCGGTATGCTCACAAGACTTTGGGAAGTTCCTCGGCCCAGTTTCCCTTCACTCCCTCCAGCCTTTTCTTCAGCCCACTCACGATCACCTTATTCACGACCTCGGCCTGACCGTTGCCCTGTGGGTAAGCAGGGGTTGAGTACCTGTTTTTGATGCCGAGACCACTGCAAAACTCTCGGAACGCCCGCCTGTCAAACTGTAGCCCGTTGTCAGATATGATAGTGTTCGGCACCCCGAACCTGGTGATGATATTTTTCCATACGAACTTCTTTACTTCCACGTCTCGTATGTTGGCCAACGCTTCCGCCTCCGCCCACTTGGTAAAATAGTCGACGGCCACCAAAACGAACTTTCGGCTGCCTGTCGCCCGAGGGAACGGGCCGATGATGTCCAGCCCCCACTGTGCAAAAGGCCAAGGACTGCTGATCGGGTTCAGATGGCCCGCGGGCTGATGGATCAGAGGGGCGTGCTTTTGACACTGCTCACACTTAAGCACATACTCGGCGGCGTCTTTCTGCATCTGAGGCCACCAAAACCCCTGAGTCATTGCTCGGTGCGCCAATGAACGTCCCCCGACATGGCCGCCGCACACCCCAGAGTGGAGCTCCTCCAAGAGCTCGCCCACCTTCTCCGGGCGTAAGCACAAGAGGTACGGCCCTCCGAAGGACCTTCGATACAAAGTCCGGTCTTCTGCCAACCAATACCGAGGAGCCATCCTACGGATCCTGATGCCCTCCTTTTCGTCATTCGGCAGTCGGTCGTCAGCCAGAAAGTCGATAATGGGGTCGATCCAGCACGGGGCAAGGGCTGCGATCACCGTGACATCGATCCCTGTAGTTCCCGAGTCTCTCATTACCCTGACGCTCGGCTCCGAAATAAGCTCGACTTTGATTTGCCGTGGTATCTCCTCGGTTACTGACGACGCCAGCGTGGCCAGGGAGTCAGCGTGTCTGTTCTGTGTTCGGGCTATGTGGAAAACTTTCACCGTGTTGAAGCTGGTCATAACTAGCCTTGCTTGCTCTAGGTACGCTTTCATCCGGGGATCTCGGGCTTCAAAACTGCCCTGCATCTGATTAACCACCAGACGCGAATCCGAGTATAGCTCAATCTCCCGAGCCCCCAGGCTCGAAGCTACCCTCAGTCCGGCCAGAAAAGCCTCGTATTCCGCCTCGTTGTTGGATGCCCTGAAACCCAATCTAAACGAGTGTTCTAGTCGTATTCCTTCGGGGGTGATCATAACAACTCCTGAACCGGCACCCGTGGAGCTCGATGCGTTGTCTACGAATATCTTCCACGGTCGAGCCTCCAGTTGGCAAACCATCTCCCCCTTCTCTCTGGGCGAAAACTCAGCGATAAAATCCGCAAGGACCTGACCCTTCACCGAGCTTCGAGGTCTGTACCATATGTCGAAGGAACCGAGTCGAGTCCCCCATTTGGCTATACGGCCTGTGAAATCCGACCTCTTCAATAACGACTGTAATGGGTACTCGGTCAGGACGTGTACGATGTGAGCTTGGAAATAGTGCGGCAACTTCCTGGTGGCGTGTATTAGGGCTAATACGAGCTTCTCCAAGGGCATGTATCTCGTCTCGGCGTCGACAAGAGTTTTGCTGATGTAGTACACGGGTTGCTGGATCCCTTTGTCCCTCAGTAGCACAGCACTCACGGCGTGCTCGGATACCGCCAGATACATGAATAAATCCTCACCTGCCTCCGGCGCCGCAAGCATGGGCGCTCGCGCCAAATAAACCTTCAGATCCACAAAGGCCTCTTCGCACTCCTCGCTCCACCGAAATCCCGTCCATTTCTTCAGCAGTTGGTAGAATGGTCGGCAGCGATCTGCGAATTTTGAGATGAACCGGTTAAGGGCGGCCAGCATCCCGGTTAGTATTTGCACTTCCTTCGGGTTGCTCGGTGGCTTCAGTCTTCTCACAGCTTCTATCTGGTCGGGGTTGACCTCAATTCCCCGTGTACTGATCAAGTACCCCAAGAACTTCCCGGCCCCGACGCCAAACGCGCACTTCTCCGCATTAAGGCGCAACTTGTGCCGTCGGAGAACCTCGAAAACCGCCTGGAGGTCCCCCATATGCAGGGCTTCCTGTTTGCTCTTAACCACCATGTCGTTGATGTATACCTCGACCGTGCACCCTATCTTGTCTCGGAACATTCTTGTCATCATTCGTTGGTAGGTGGCCCCGGCGTTCTTCAGTCCGAAGGGCATCCTCGTGTAGTAGTAATTTGCCTCCGGGGAAATGAACGCCGTTTTTTCTTGATCCTCGGGCGCCAGGGCGATCTGGTGATACCCTTGGAAAACGTCCAGAAAGCTCATCCTCGGGTGCCCACACGTGGCGTCCACCAGCTGATCAATCTTCGGCACGGGAAAAGGGTCTTTCGGGCAGGCTCTGTTCAGATCGGTGAAATCGACGCAGACCCTCCACTTGCCGCTCTTCTTCTTCACTACCACGGTGTTCGCCAACCAAACCGGGAAGAAGATTTCCCGAATCACCCCTGCCTCCTTCAATCTCTGAACTTCCACCTTTACTGCCTCGGAGTGCTCCCAGGCTGATCTCCTCGGCCTCTGCTTTTTAGGGGCGAATGAGGGGTCAACTCCAAGTCTATGCACGATGAATTCGGGATCCACCCCGGGAACCTCGTATGGACTCCATGCAAATACGTCCACATTCTGTATTAGGAGTAGCAACATCTCTACTTTTTCCCGGTCCTCCATGCTCTCCTCTATTTGGAAGTACTTGTCCGTATCCGGCAACACTTTTACCTTGAGCATGTTCTCGGCGCGCGCGACCTCCTCTGGCAGGCCCTGTAATTGCTATAAAGGCGTCCCCGACGACGAACATTTGGGATCGGCCTGATCCTTCCGGTCGGTTTGCTCCTTCTTCCAATCGACCATGGCGATCAAACATTGCCTGGCCGCCTGCTGACTTCCTTGTATCACCGTGACAGCATAATCAGTATGAAACTTGACCCTCATGTGCAGAGTGGACGGGACAGCCCCCATTGCATATATCCATGGTCTCCCTAGAATCGCCGTGTAGGGGGAGTATGAGGTAACTACGAAGAAGCTTACCATCACCTCCTTGCCCCCCATATTCACAGGCAGAGAGATTTGCCCCTCGGGCGCCGCCATTTTTCCATCGAACCCAACCAGGGGAGTGTTGTATTTCGACAGATCCTCATTCCTCAACCCGAGCCCCGTGAATAGGTCCGGGTACATAACATAAGCTCCGCTTCCCTGGTCTATCATTATTCTCTTCACAACGAAGCCGCCAATCCTTGCCGTGACTATCAATGCGTCGTCGTGCGGCTGAATGGTTCCTTCCAAATCACTGTCGTCGAAAGAGATCGACTCTCGGGTAGGTCTGATCTTCTTCGCGGGAGGCGGCACGCCCGTACTCCCCTCTACCGATATCATTGTCAACACCTCCTTCCCTTTCGCCGTCGAAATGCCCCTCGGGGCGACATGGATAACATCAATTATCCCAAAAGGGGGCGGAAGGGGATTCCCTCTGTGTGGGGCGCCATGCCCTGCTCCTCGATCCCCGGTATCCGTCACAAAATCCTTGAGGTGTCCTGCCTTAGCCAACTGCCCGAGATGGTCCCTTAACACTCGGCACTGCTCGGTAGTATGCCCCCGGTCTTTGTGGTAGGTGCAGTATAGGTTTTGATTCCTCCTAGAGGGGTCGCCAGCCATCCGGTTCGGCCATCTGAAGTACGGCTCGTGCTTGATCTTATCCACAATTTTATGCACGGGCTCCTTGAACGTCACGTTCACTTCCCCTGCTGGCGCTACTGGCTCTTGAATCCTCAAATTTCCCCGTGCCCTCTGTTGAAAACCGCTCGGTCGAGGACGATCTGTCACCTGTGCCTTGCCTTTGCTTTGTATTCTATCATCTTCCAACCGCTTGTACTCCTCGATGCGCCTCATCAGCTGCCTCATGTCCTCGGGAGGTTTCTTAGTTAATGATTCCCTCAACCCCGACTCATCAGGCAATCCCATTCTGAAAGTGCTCGCTGCAATCTTCTCGTTCCCTCCGCCAATCTCGTTGTAGAGCTCCCAGTATCGGCTAGCGTAATCACGGAGGGTTTCCCCTGCCCTCATCTTCATAGACAGCAGCGCGTCCACCGGCTGCTGTTCCCGGCTGCACGTCACGAAACGGGAACCGAACTCCTGTATTAGCTCGGCGAAACTGTGAATGGAGCCTTTGCGCAACCCGTTGAACCACCTTAAGGCCGTGGGACCAAGGCTGGAGGGAAAAACCTTGCACATCAAAGCGTCATTGCGGGTATGCAAAGACATCATCTGGATATAGTGGCTGACATGTTCCACGGAGTCCGTTTTCCCACCATACGAATTGAACGGCGGGCGCGTAAATCTGTCCGGCATCAGTGCTCGCTCAATATCTGCTGAGAATGGTGACCGAGCCGCCCTGCGCAATGCACGGCTCATAGCATCCATGGCCGCATTCCTCAGCCGTCCCTCTGGAGAATCCGAGCCCCGATTCCCGTATGCTCGCGACCGAGAGCGATTTCGCCGCCGGCGAGATTCTGCTGAATGGGAGCGGTCTCGGCGGCGACGGGACTCCCTCGAGCGCGAGCGCTCCCTGTGGTGGCGGGATCCTGATTGATTCGATCCCATCCCGCGTCTCTCTTCCTCGGCGTCTGGCCTTCTCTCTCGGTCGTCTTGACCGGCTCGGCGGCGCTCGTTCCGTGCTTCCAACTCCAGGTCTTGTACTAACCTCCGCAGCCGCTCAAGCTCTTCATCCCTGACGTCGGGCTGCCTATGCCGGGAAGCATGGGATACCGTTCTCCCCGTTTGATACGACCCTTCTCCAAGGCCGGACCGCTCTTCCAGTTGCTCGTAAGCCGGATCCTCGCGTCTCTTCTGCCTCTGTTCCCGCCAGGTGGAGCCCCTGGAAGACCCTGCCGAGCCACTCTCGACGTTACCTCTAGACATCTTTCCTGCACACGAGTCTCGGCGGAACCACTGCTTAGTAGGATTTCCCACAGACGGCGCCAATTGTGCGCACCCAAAACTGAAACCCGTTGGGCTGGGCCTCACTTGGGCTCACAACTTACTTGTATAGTGGGTTTGGATTTCCTACACTGGGTCGTTCTAAACACCAAGGCTCAACTGAATCACTTTCCTCTCCTCGGGGGTCTGGACCACTTCCTTACTCTGTTTTCTCTCTGTTTACACTCTTCCTTCCCTCAATTCTCCAACCCCTGTCTTCTCAAAACTTCTGGTATTTATAGTTCACAGAATAGTGGAGAGGTCATAATTATTTGCCAGCAAGTGCAACCGACGGTCCAGTATCATCGATCGTAAGTGGGTAGTTAGGTGGGCATGGGAAGCGGTGAGGGTGGCGTTGGAACTTAGTTCCCACCTCCACGATAGTTCTCGGCAGCGGTGCCTCTCCGAGGAACGGCCGGGTAGGTATAGGGCGGGGTGTCCCGCGAGCCGTATGTTAATCACTGCTCGGGAAAAGGCGAAGCTTGGGCCTGCAGCATGCGTGGCTCGGGGGTGGGCCGTTAGGTAGAGGGAGACCGGCCTCATGGGCCATATACCCAGGCCAGGGTCCAAGGCCCACTATGGGCCATGGTGCGGGGGCCGTACAGTGCGCACCCAAAACTGAAACCCGTTGGGCTGGGCCTCACTTGGGCTCACAACTTACTTGTATAGTGGGTTTGGATTTCCTACATTGGGTCGTTCTAAACACCAAGGCTCAACTGAATCACTTTCCTCTCCTCGGGGGTCTGGACCACTTCCTTACTCTGTTTCGCCTCTGTTTACACTCTTCCTTCCCTCAATTCTCCAACCCCTGTCTTCTCAAAACTTCTGGTATTTATAGTTCACAGAATAGTGGAGAGGTCATAATTATTTGCCAGCAAGTGCAACCGGTGGTCCAGTATCATCGATCGTAAGTGGGTAGTTAGGTGGGCATGGGAAGCGGTGAGGGTGGCGTTGGAACTTGGTTCCCACCTCCACGATAGTTCTCGGCAGCGGTGCCTCTCCGAGGAACGGCCGGGTAGGTATAGGGCGGGGTGTCCCGCGAGCCGTATGTTAATCACTGCTCGGGAAAAGGCGAAGCTTGGGCCTGCAGCATGCGTGGCTCGGGGGTGGGCCGTTAGGTAGAGGGAGACCGGCCTCATGGGCCATATACCCAGGCCAGGGTCCAAGGCCCACTATGGGCCATGGTGCGGGGGCCGTACACCTATATTTGATGCAGTATGTGATTTCTTACCTAAATTTTACTGTGCTTTTGTGTTTGGTAGTGGTGGGTTGTGGTAATTTCACAGTATAGTTAAAATCATTTAAGGGAAGTTGCTAGGTGGGTTGTGATTTCTTCTTCTTCTTGTATCTTTTATTACTAGGTGCTCTTCCATCTTATTGGTCTGTGTGTGTGAATGCAGTAGAAGCCAATGCTATTGAGATTATTAGTTGCTATAGCTATGTGTTGACACCATCAGTGAATATGCCTTGTAGGGGTGGACGTTTCACCACAATGTCGGAGGCAAGTGCCAGTAGCTATAACTCCAACTATAGGGGACATGTGTGTGACATGGATCAGTGCGTGTTGCGGACATCTTTGCAGCTCCATAATTTTGGTAGATGGAGGGGCTGAATATTCTCACCGGAAAAAAAAAGCAGTTCACGGAGCAAAACTGATCAGCGGAGAGATGCGCTTCAGAGATCAGTGCGTGTTGCTGTGCTGTGGCGCTTCAGACTTGTTGCTATGCTGTGGGTTTGGGAGAAAGAAAATAGAAAGTGATGAAAAGTAGTGTAGTGAAGGGCTGGGCTGAAGGTAGTTGGGAAAATAAACAAAAGTGCCGTTGGAAGTTTCAGTGGGTCTGCTGTGATTTGACTAAACACTGCTGTGGGACCCAAAAGCAGCCCAATAATTACACAAACCGCCATTGAGTGAACAAAACTCAAAACTTAAAAAAATAAAAACAGCTCGGAGGAGTTTCCAAAACTGATAACTCATATCCCACAATTCTCAGATATGTTAATTGAGTTCATATCCAAAAAAAAAAAAGCTAAACAAACTTTGTGCATATGGGGCCACGGATTTTGAGATATGAGTTAACAAAACTCAGTTTTTTTGAGATATGAGATATGAGTTTGGCAAAATCCAAACAACACCTAAGAGCATTCACAACAGTGGAATTAAAAATTTAGCTTTTTAGTTCCACCAAAAGTTACTTTATCTATTTTACCTACACACATGCTGCAGCAGTGGATCTATTTTAACTTTTAACACAATAAAATAATATAAACATCACAATAAAATAATATATCCCCTACAATAAAATAATATATCCCACTACCCAAAAAATAATATATTCACTACAATAAACAACAATCACAACCACCCGCAACCACTGCCACTACCGTCGCCGCCGCCGCCACCACCACCGCCACCATCAAAAAAATTATTTTTTTTCCAGATAATAATAACTTACCACTTAAAATTTATTACAAAAATATTATGGCAACATTTCTTAATTTTAATTTCTTATTATTCTTAATTTTATTTTTTCCATTATCTTATTTTTTTCATCCAAATACACGTTTCTTTCTTCTCTTTCTTTTTTTCTTTTTTTCCTCTTTGTTTTTCTCCTCCACACACGTACTCCTCTTGTCTCATCCACCCTTAGCCACACTTTTTAACATTCAACCATTTCTTATTTTTTATTGTTTTATCTTTTTGTTACTTTTTCTCCTCATCTCCTTCTCCATTTATTCAAATGTTCTCTCTTTATTTCTCAGCAAGCTTCAGTTCCGCTCCACTAGGTCCATCACCACGCCTCTATCAACCTCTGGTTCATGGTTTTTTTTTTTTTTTTTGGTTCAAAGGAAAAAATTGCAGAAGAAATCATTTTGGAGGTGGGTTTTGCCGATGTTTGCTTTTTTTTTTTTCTTTTTTTTTTTCCTGGTGGTGGTGGGTTTGATAAGTGTGGGTGTGGTTGGGTTTGTGACTAATGTGGTGGTGGTGGTGGGGGTTGCCGTGGTGGTGGAGGTGGTGATTGATATTGGTGGTGGTGGGTTTGATGAGTGTGGGTATGGTTGAATTTGTGACTGATGTGGTGGTGGTGGTGGGGGGTTGCCGTGGTCGGAGCTGGGTCTGTGGCGGTGTGTGTCGACGGCGTGGGTCAGGGGGGCGGCGGCGGCGTGAGAGGTCTGAAAGTTGAGAGAGAGTTGAGGGATTATGAGACTGTGAGAGTTCTGAGAAGAGAAGGAAAAATAATATTTTAATCCGGCTGAGGAATAAAAAATTATTATTATTTTTAGCTCTCAGCTACAGTGCACATCTATGGATGTGCACTGTAGCAATGGAGCTAAAAAATATAGGTTTAGCTCCACTGCTGTGTGACTTTTTTGGTGTTTTGGTGGAGCTAAAATAGCAATATAGCTATTTAGCTCCACTGCTGCAAATGCTCTAAGCCCCTCTTTTTCTTAGGTGATGCTGTCCCCTTATCTTGAGGTCAGTTTTGCGTAGGGTTTCCGTTAAATATTTGTTGTAATATAATGGCATCACTAAGTTTACCAACATCTCTTCAAAAAAAATATTTTAAAAATTCCCCAACATTTATTATTGTTAAATTTGTTTCTCCATTAATGGGTATCTTAAGAACACATGTTCAACTATTGGGCAAATACATTTTAAACCTTATATTGTAGAATTGGTTTCAAATTACACCTTATAGTTTCAAAAGGTAATTATAATATTAAAATTGATATAAAGTAGGCTTTATAATTTAACCAGTTTCAAATTTGGTCTTAAAATTTTAAAATCATATAACTTTTTGGAGTTTGATTTGGGGTTATGATAGATGGTTTACATTGATACGACTTTAAAAATTCAGAGTTCAATTTAAAATTAGATAGAACTATATGATTTAATTTGTAACAACCTTAAGTTTTAAGGTTTGACTTAAAACACCTTCCCCCCCCCCCCGGCGGGCGATAATTCGATAGTTAGGAAAGTGATTTGATTCATTTGAACCACAAACACTTATGTGTAACAATCTTAAGGTGTCAATTGAACTATATTACTTTTGATTATTAAAAATTGAAATCTTAAACTTAATTTGTCCTAAAACACACTTATTGGTATAAATTATAAAATAGTAGTAATAATAAACCTATGTAAGGTCTCACACTTGATGTTGAGATCCCATCGCCTGACAAATGACAATTAATAATTCAGTCTGAACCTAAACCATAGTGTCCCTAGTTTATAAGTAAGTGGCCATTATCCTACTTGACTGTTTTCTACGAAAAATAAAAAAATGTCATTATCTTTCAAAAAGGTTAATATACGTCTTGAACACATGAAAATGGGATCCGATCAATAATTTTGTCTGAACCTAAGCACTAGGGTCTCCATTTCTCTTAAGTGTGTAGTGCCCCTTTTGCCATTCTAGAGGGGATTTTTTTTTTTCAAAATAACCAAATTCCTCAAACAATTTCATCAGTTAGCAAGGTTTTGAAACTATTTAGCGATCTAACAAATTGAGTCTATCATTCTCGATTTTGCTATGTTGGAAATCGAGTGTCTGACACTCGAGTTTCATACTCAAGAGTTACACACTCGAGTTCCATACCCAAATCTCCCATAGCAGAGAGTTCCATACCCAAATCTCCCAGAGCAGAGCAAGGCAAACTTCCCAAATCTCCCTACAGCCATGCCCCTTGATCTTCCTCATGCGAACCCAAACCCAGGCGGCGACAAGGCTCCTTCTTCCTCATGCGAACCCAAGGCGAACCCAAACCCCGGCGGCAAGGCTCCTTCTTCCTCATGCGACCCACGGCCTTTGATCTTCCTCATGCGACCCACGGCCTTTGATCTTCCTCATGCGAACCCAAACCCAAGCGAAGTTTCTGATGAAGTTTCTGGCATGGAAATCGAGTCGTGGAGACTCGAGTTCCATGGAACTCGACCTCTTCACACTTGATTTAGCACAACAAAATCGACTTCTTTGCACTCAATTTGTTAGATTGCTAAATAATTTCAAAACCTTGCTAACTAATGAAATTGTTTGAGGAATTTGGTTATTTTGAGAAAAAAAAATCCTTCTAGAGGCCATAACTCATAAACTCACTAGAAGATTGCATTTCTTTCTCTGATAATTTTAATTTTTACCTAACAAAGAATCCTTACCCAACTGCCTTTGCATTTTACAACCCTCTCCAAAGCAAGAAAACCTGAAAATCTTACCAACCAATTAGGCAGCAACCAATGTAGGTGGGTAGGTACACCATATGTTCAAAAATTTCATCGTTTGTAATTTTTTATGTTATGTTTTCATCTTTTAGTAAATGTTGGAATTTGAATGATAATTATTGTAAATTAAAAAAATTCATTGATCCAATTGCTACTCATTAGCTTCCAAGAAAAAAAGGAAAACATTTATAAAAAATATAAATAAATACGTAAGTTGCTAAGCAAATATTATCAAAAAAATGTTGCTCAACAAAAATGAATAATAATTATAAAAAACACAAAGAAAAAGCAATTCATTGGTCCAATTTCTACTCATTAACTTCCAAGAAAAAAGGGAAAAAAATCATAAACATGAATAAATAAGTACATAAGTTGCTAAGAAAATATTAAAAAAATATGGCTAAGCAAAAATGGATGATAATTATTTAAAAAGAAAAAAGAAAAGAAAAAGCAATCCATTGGTCCAATTGCTACTCATTAGCTTCCAAGAAAAAAGAAATCATAAACAAGAATAAATAAGTATATAAGTTGCTAAGCAAATTCTACCCCAAAAAAAAAAAAAAAAGAGTTGCTAAGCAAATATTTTAAAAAAAATGTTGCTAAGCAAATGTTATTTGGTAATTAAGAAAAAAAGTGTTCTTAAATTTCATCCACATCAACCGAAAGCTTATAGTTAAATAAAGGATCTTGATTTTTGCACTAAAATGAAGATCCTCTTTCATAAAAAAAAAAAAAAAAAAAAAGATCCTCTCAAGTCTCATCCCTGTTGTTTTTTGCTACCTGTGTGGAAGATTGGACCATGATGAGAAGGAGTGCTTAGTTTGGCTCCGCAGTGCAGGGTCGATCAACGCTGAGGACAAGCAATATGGTCCTTGGCTGCGCGCTACCCATGACCGGCTACAGAAAGCGCATGTGGTGTTTGGGCAGCGAAACGGGGAAAGCGCTTGCCCACGGCAGTTGGGGTCGAGGCTGATGGAACAGACCTGCAACCAAGACAGCCATCGGTTGTCTCCGATGAGCACCGCCAACCCCATGAAGCAGCAGAGTTTGACCGTGAAAGAGATGACGTGGAAAGTGGGGAAATGGAAGGTGAGGGAATCACGGAAAAGCTGACTGGGGAAAAGCGAAACTCGGACTTCGAGGAGCAGCTGAGAGAGCTTGATGCAGAAATTGCAGGCAAAGCTGACACGGGATGTAACATGGAAAAGGTTTTCAAGACACGGGTTCTGGAATCTGAGGTAAAAGAGTCAACGAAACAGAAGGAAGAAAGAGGTGGTAAAGCTGCCTTGGGATGTAACGTGGAGAAGCTTCTCCAGGAAAGGGATATGGTACCCGAGGTGAAGGTGTCAGAGAACCAAAAAGAAGAAAAGGAAGGTGAAGACTTAATGTTAGGCCTTGGGAGTGGGCCAAGTTGTTGTGGGCCGAATGGTGACTTGGGCCGAACTGAAGCCAATTATGGACCTGCGGAACTTAAAAACCCACGTGCTCAAGTGCTGGAGCCAAAAGTCTTCCACGTTGGGCCGAAGTTACCAGGTATAGCTGAAATTGGAAATACTAAAAAAAAATAAGAGCCCAAGACGGAAAAAGACTCATGCACATGCAGGTAGAAGCGGGAAAGAAATTGTGGGGGTGGGTACATCCGAGTTACAGAAAGTGAATGCCATGAAGGAGATAACTCGTATGGAGGTGGAAGAGGTAAATGCGGGTCCAAAACGAAAGTCACGGGTTCCATTGGAAGAAATTATGGAGATTGCTGAGGTTGGGAAAAGACCCAAACTAGAAGCGGAAGTGGCTGCTTTTGGTAAGTTGTTGGCTACACAAATGGGATCGGCGGGGCTGCACCGCAGCCCCGCCGGGAACAATGAGTGCTTTAGTTTGGAACTGTTGAGGGCTTGGGAACCCTCGAACAGTTGGCACTCTCCAAAAAGCAGTTTTGGAGGAAGATCCCACTTTGGTTTTTCTCATGGAAACCAAATTTAATGTAGAGGAAATGGTGAGTATTAAGCGTAAATTGGAGAGAAGACAAGGCATGATAGTTCCTAGTGTTCATCGGAGTGGGGGTCTGGCCTTCTTATGGAAAGATTCGATGGCAGTGGATGTGCAAACTTTCTCTCCTAGACACATAGATGCTATTATTATGGAGGACGGAGGGAATAAGAAATGGCGTTTTACGGGGTTTTATGGCCACCCTGAGACTAGCAAAAGAGATGAGTCTTGGGCGTTGCTAGTGAATTTGAGTACAAGGAGTGTGCTTCCCAGGGTCTGCATGGGAGACTTCAATGAAATATGCCACAAGGGAGAAAAAGAAGGAGGAGGGGAGAGACCGGAATGGCAGATGAGAGCTTTCTCTTCAGCTATCAACAAAAGCAATCTTAGAGATATGGGTTTTGTGGGGCCAGAATTCACTTGGAGTAGGCGGTTGGGGGCACGTGGGTGGGTCCATGAAAGATTAGACCGGGCTTTGGTCTCAACAAATTGGTCCTCATCGTTCCCTCGGGTAAGGCTTTACAATGTGGCCACTTGTTCCTTAGACCACAATATGCTGATACTTAAAGCTCTCCCCCCAACGAGCAGGAATAAAAGAAGGCAGCGGTTGTTCAGGTTTGAGGCCATGTGGATTAAGGAGGAAGAATGTGATGGGGTAGTTAAAGAGGCTTGGGAGAGAGGCCAGTATCTGGGAAGCCAAAACCAATTTGGACAGTGTATGAATGAGTGTCGTTCCTCTCTGCAAAGCTGGAATAGTACTAACTTTGGACATGTAGGCCGAAAAATAGCCTCTCTTAACAAGAAGCTTCAATGGCTTGAATGCTTACCAGGGGGTGGGGACAACATGGAAGAGATTCATGCGACAAAAATGGAGCTAAACAGACTGCTCTCTGCGAAGGAAGTGATGTGGAAGCAGCGGTCTAGGAATTGCTGGTTACAGTTAGGGGATTGCAACACTTCCTTCTTTCATGAGAAAGCCTCTAAAAGGCATCAACAGAACACCATTACTAGGCTTCTGGATTCTTGTGGTATCTGGCAAGAGGAGGAAGAGGTGATGGGTCATATTCCGGTAGAGTATTTCCAAGAACTGTTTACTTCTTCTTGTCCAACGGTTAGTGAAGAACTGGTGGAAGCCATACACCCTAAAGTTACTAACAGAATGAATGAGGTTCTAGTGCAGGATTTTCGGGCGGCTGAGGTTGAGAAAGCTCTCAAGCAGATGCACCCGCTGAAGGCGCCAGGTCCTGATGGTATGCCTCCTTTATTTTTTCAACATTTTTGGCCTACTGTAAATTTTGTTGTCATACAAACGGTAGTTAACTTTCTCAATCACAGTGTTGCCCCCCCTAAGTTTCATGAAACCCATATTGTGCTTATTCCTAAGACAAAAAATCCCTCTAGAGTTACTGACTATAGGCCTATTAGTTTGTGTAATGTGGCTTATAAGATTGCTTCCAAGGTGGTGGCCAACCGAATGAAGGTTGTCTTAAAGGATATAGTATGTGAAAACCAGAGCGAATTTGTGTCAAAGCGGCTCATCACAGACAATGTGCTAGTGGCCCATGAATTAATGAATCATATTAATAAGAAGAGGAAGGGTAAGTATGGTGAAATGGCCCTAAAGTTGGACATGAGCAAGGCTTATGACAGGGTGGAATGGGGGTGTCTGCAAAAAATTATGGAGAGGTTGGGGTTTCATGAGCGGTGGATTCGTATAGTAATGGCATGTGTGTCTTCTGTTACATATGCTATTAGACTCAATGGCCAACCCTGTGGGATGATCACACCAACCTGTGGCCTTCGACAAGGAGACCCTCTCTCTCCATATCTCTTCATTCTTTGCGCGGAGGGCTTGTCGGCTCTGTTACACAAGGCATCTCGGAGAAATGAATTGAAAGGAGTGGCTGCCTCGGCTAGGGGACCACGAATTTCACACTTATTTTTTGCGGATGATAGTTTGATTTTTTGTAAGGCAACGGAGAAGGAAGGGGCTGAGGTTCAGAGAATTTTGCAAGTCTATGAGTCCTCTTCGGGTCAACAACTGAATAGAAATAAGATGGCTCTCTTCTTTAGCCGAAATACTCCCACCCGCACACAGGCTGCCATTAAGTCCATGTTTGGTGCCTAGGTTATCAAACCCCATGAATCCTATCTTGGACTACCCTCGTTGATCGGTAGGTCAAAGAAGAACACATTTGCTCAGTTGAAACATAAACTTGCATCCAAACTTATGGGTTGGAAGGAAAAGCTTCTGTCGAATGCGGGAAAGGAAGTTTTGATTAAGGCAGTCGCCTAGGCCGTTCCTTCGTATACCATGAGCTGCTTCAAGCTCCCTAACGGACTCTGTGAGGAGATGACAGGAATGGTGAGACAATTTTGGTGGGGACAGGTGCAGAACGAGAAGAATGTGGCTTGGATGAGTTGGGAACGAATGTGCCTTCCGAAAGAAAAAGGGGGGTTGGGTTTTAGAGACTTGAAGTCCTTTAATCTAGGCCTATTAGCTAAACAGGGATGGCAACTCCAAACTAATTCCTCTTCCCTTTTCTCGCGGGTTTATAAGGCTAAATACTTCCCTAATGGTGATTTTGTGGATGCTGAGATAGGGAAGAAAGCGTCCTTTGCCTGGAGGAGCATAATGGCTGCACAACATCTGGTCAAACGGGGGTTAAGATGGCAGGTAGGCGACGATCGAAGCATAAGGATATAGAAGGACCAGTGGCTCACTACCAGGAGCACGTATAGGGTAGTCACTACGGAGAGGCCTGGAAATCAAATTAAAATGGTTAGGGACTTGCTGCATGAGGAGGGATTGGAGTGGGATAGTGAACTGGTAAGGGGTCTTTTTTTACCCCAGGACGCAGAGGCAATCCTCAGTATCCCCATTAGTGAATCGGTTGCAAAGGATAGAATGGTATGGGCTGAAGATAAGAAAGGCAATTTTACAGTTAGGAGTGCATATAAGTTGGCTTGGGACATTGAGGTAGAGGGGAGTAATATAGGTTGCTTGGACCCGTCGAAAATGCAAGGAATTTGGAGGGGGGTGTGGAGTATGAATTTGCCAAACAAAATTAAACACTTTGTTTGGAAGGCTTGCAACGGTATCTTGCCCACCAAAGAATCTCTTTTCCGTAGAAATATTACGAACACCAATATATGTGAGGGATGTGGGAGACAGGTAGAAACAACCATGCACATGCTCTGTTTTTGTAGTCATGGAACAGAGGTTTGGAGTGCATGCAAACTCTCTCTGCCTTGCATGGTTCTTGAGTCATGGAGTTTTATGGACACGTTTTGTAGACTCCGAGCAAGCTGGGAAGCCCAGCCGGGACAGTTGGAGAGGTGGGTCTCGATCTGTTGGGGCATCTGGAAGAGCAGAAATGAGGTCCGGTACGGAGGGAAGAGGCGACCTGGCCCGGTAATTGTGAGGTGCTCGCTGAAATTGCTGGAGGATTTTCAGTCAGCTAATGAGAGGCCGTGCAAACCGAGAATTGAAGACCAACCCAGCGTCACTTGGAAGCCACCACTGCCGGGTTCTTTCAAGGTCAACGTTGATGGGGCTCTGTTCTCAAAAACAAAACAGTCCGGCGTGGGAGTCATGGTGCGCGACGAGGAGGGTAATGTGATCGCTGCCATGTCTAGAAAGTTGGACTTACCCCTCGGAGCACTAGAAACGGAGGCGAAGGCACTGGAGATTGGGGTGAAATTTGCTGAGGAGGTGGGGCTCAGGGACGTCATTTTTGAAGGTGATTCACAGCTAATTATCAATGCCGTCCAAGGTATCGGTGTGGCTGCTGCTTCGGTGCAGAACATCATCCACGGTGTGCTTCAGAAGGCCCAGTGTTTTAGAACTTTTGACTTTTTACATATTAAAAGGCAGGGGAATGCCCCTGCCCACTTGTTAGCTCAGCATGACCAATATGTTGAGAACGTGGTGGTTTGGCTGGAGGACTGTCCCAGTAAAGTGGCACATGCGTGTGCACATGTTGTATTTGTTTTTCAACGTTCTGAATGAAGTTTAAGCATTTCCCATAAAAGAAAAAAAAGTCTCATCCCTGCTTTGCCAACTCCCTCGCATGCTTTCAGACCTGAAAGTCAAAAATACCCTTTTATTTGCTTTGTCGACTATAGTCTAAAATCTAACACGCTGCAACTTTTCCGTGACAGCTATTTGGACCCGTCGAATGCTCGTATGGGTCATTTTATAACATATATAAAGGTTGAGCTTATTTTAGGGCCACAATTGTAGGGGCGTTGGGTACACAAGTTTAAAGAGTCTTTTGGCTGAATATTGCTGAATCCGGAATTTATTTACGTTATGGGCACTATTCCAACTTATTTGGGAAAATGAGGAGAGAGAGGGAATTTCGGCAACACCGTTGCCGAAATTCCAACAAAAGTATGAGAGAGAAAGAGAAAAAGTGGGAGAGAGAAAATGTTGAATTTCGGCAATGGTATTACCGAAATTCTTGCTGCCCAAAACGCTGACCGAGTGAGTGTGAGAAGTGCCCAAAGTAAAGCAATTGTGGCAATGGCATTGCCGAAATAGGGGGGGAAAAATTTGTGCCTATTGTGGCAATGCCATTGCCGAAAATGGGAGGGAAAAAAGAAAAAAAAATGGTGGTTGCCGAAATCTGGGAGAAATTAAAAAAAAAATATAATGTGCTATGCACACAATATTTTTACAATATTTTCACAACAAATCACAGGTAATTAGTTATTATTAGTTCAAATTTAAATTTAACACTGAGATTACTTTTTTAATCCAACAATAATAATCAGTAACAACCTGCCACTTAGAATTTGTTGTAAAAATTGTGTGCAATTATCATTTCTAAAAAAAAAAAAAAAAAGTGTAATGGCTTTGTGGCAATGCCATTGCTGAAAATGTGAAAAAAAAAAAAAAGGTGCCACAATTTTTTTTCCCCACATTTTCGGCAATGGCATTGCCACAAAGCCATTACACTTTTTTTTTTTTTTTTTTTTTTAGAAATGATAATTGCACACAATTTTTACAACAAATTCTAAGTGGCAGGTTGTTACTGATTATTATTGTTGGATTAAAAAAGTAATCTCAGTGTTAAATTTAAATTTGAACTAATAATAACTAATTACCTGTGATTTGTTGTGAAAATATTGTAAAAATATTGTGTGCGTAGCACATTATATATATTTTTAATTTCTCCCAGATTTCGGCAACCACCATTTTTTTTTTCTTTTTTCCCTCCCATTTTTGGCAATGGCATTGCCACAATAGGCACAAATTTTTCCCCCTCCTATTTCGGCAATGCCATTGCCACAATTGCTTTACTTTGGGCACTTCTCACACTCACTCGGTCAGCGTTTTGGGTAGCAAGAATTTCGGTAATACCATTGCCGAAATTCAACATTTTCTCTCTCCCGCTTTTTCTCTTTCTCTCTCATACTTTTGTTGGAATTTCGGCAACGGTGTTGCCGAAATTCCATCTCTCTCCTCATTTTCCCAAATAAGTTGGAACAGTGCCCATAACGCAAATAAATTCCGGATTCAGCAATATTCAGCCAAAAGACTCTTAGTTTAAATATTGTTTTCAGTTTTTAAATAACATTACACATTTTTTTACACATTTTTTTATTCACACATATTTTTAAAATATACTAACAACGTTAGCAAACGGCCCATTTAGTTTTTAGATTTTAGTGTTGTTTTTTTAATGAAAAAATCAAGTAACTTTTTTATTTTTTATTTATTTTTATTTATGAAGATAAATTTAATACATCATGAGCTAAAACAGGCTAAAAAAATATTAAATTTTCTTCTATCCAAATTACATAAGAATTTAGATCTCAAATTACTCTATTTTGTTTTAAGTTGAGTGCGTGAAATTTCAGATCTTAACAAGAATTGTAGTAAATGGTCTTATAGGCAAATATTTTCAAGATTATGTCCACCAACTAGTAAGTGCTAAGTAGTAACTATTAACTACCACTAGAAGTCCCAATTTTGGTTTGCAAAAATGGCAGATACTGAAAAAACATGTTATTGACCAATTTTTTAATTTTTTTTTTTTATAAAAAAAGTGTTACGTCTACAATATTTTTACAACAAATTATAGATATTAAATTGTTACTAGTTCTAATTTAAATTTATAACTAAATTACTTTTTCCAACCCATAACAACCAATAACAATTTACCATTTAAGATTTGTTGTAAAAATATTGTGAACATAGTATTTTTCTATAAAAAAAATGTTACTAATCACTGCCCTATATATTGAAAGATGGACACCATTAAGAACTCACCAAGGTCAAAAGGAACTTTTTCTAAACTTGTTTTTTGGATTCAAACCATAGTTTTTCCAAATGAAAAAGACTAATGCCATTGAGTCATAAATTCTTGACAATGATGATGCCATGAAGTTCAAAAATTTAGGATTCAATTATATCACCAAACTTGACTGCCCATAAACTTGACCGCCCATAACACCTTCCTACTAACTTCCATCATTAACGCGTATAGTATACATTAAAAGACCCCTAAAAGTATAGGAAGTGCCTTCCTTGTCACGGGTGTTCCCATTTTCCATGCTTTTCTGTTTTCCATTATGCCATAATATTCTCGACCCTGGCAAGCACAAGGAAACTAACCTCGAGACTTAAACATGCATCTCACGCTGCCCTTGAATGTAATTATCTATAGCCTATAAGTCTACCTCTCCATTCGGTGGACATTAATTAATCCATGAGTAATTCTAGTACCATGAACTAAGTTATAACTATTTTGTGAGAAAGATTGTGACCGACTCACAGACACGTGAATGATTGTAACAAAAATTATTGCTTAGTTTTTGGTACTAGAATTTTTGTGAATTCATATATATGAAAGGTAAAGGCTACTCAACTTTTCTAATATACAGATAGAGTAATTATGCCAACAAATAATATAACATGTTAAGTAAACATCTCATAATTTAGTCTTTAACAGCAAGTAGTATTTTTTTAAGGAAAACAAAAGAATAATTATTCAATTTTTTAACTAACTGATTTTTTTTATACATTGCAAATCACATGTATTTGTACATTGATTGATCTTGAATATTGATCAAATTATAAATTTTAGTCAGGCCCATGAATCTAGGCCAATTTAAAATTTGAAATATGTTTGGGTCATGTTAACAGTAGCGCAATGATTAACAAATTATTTAAGAAAAAATTTTATATCACATTTATGAGAGAAATTGAAAAAACTGTTAAAACATTAATTTTTTTTTTCTCATACAAACTTTTTAAAAAGAGTTCATTAATAAATACCTTTAGGGTATTCATTAAATTTTTTCAATATATTTTTTAATTTTTAGAATACTAAGTATTTTTTACCATAGACAAAGGGCATTGTCATATTTACTCTGTATCAGTGTATTCTTTAAGGACAAAGTGAGGACGCTGTAAAGTCTACAGTACTAAATACAATCTAGATCCGAAGTTCCAAACAATGGAAAGTCCTTTTACAAAACTCAAGTAAACTCTAATATATAAAGGATCCGGTTAATGTATGTCTTTAAGACACACATCATTAAGTTATACTTTTTTAATTCTTGGGAAAATGTTTTCAAAAATAAATGACTTAAATACATAGTTATATTCTTTTGGTGAAATTTAACAATTCATTTAAAAAAAATTTATGAAAAAAAAAAATATTTAAACTATTTTTTTGCATTTTTCATAAAAATAGTATTAATTTTTTTTTTAAATGAATGGTTAACTAATACCTCGTGTATAAACACACAAAACACGGCCTTTTGTATTCTTCTAATGAGATTTAAAAGTTAAACCCCATTCTTTAGTTCTTTTAGGCATACGCGTCTCAAGCCCCTATTTTAAGGCCATGATGCACCTCTCTCACTCACTCTTCTTGAAAACCAAAACAAAAACCACATAGAAAGAAAAAAAAAAAAACACACCCAATAAACCAAAACTCACAAACCCTCCAGATCCAACCCAACAACAACAACAAAAATGATAGAAGAAAGACAAGCTGGTGCACCCCATGGTGTTCTACTAGCTGTAGTTGTGGCCATGATACTAGCTGTGCCACTCCTTGTTGGTGACCAAGGTGAGGCCATCACTGAAGCCATTTCTGAGCTCTTGAGCCCAGTTGGGCTTCTTCTCCTCCCAATAATCCTCCTCCTCACAATCCAGTTCCTCTCCTCCGATCGTGGCTCCTTCATCTCTAGCTTCTTCTCAACTGGTGAGCCTGACACAATCCATAGGGTTAGTGGGTCACCCTTTGGGGTTGCGCTAGTTTTGGTCCTCATTTTGTTTCTCTTGTACAATCGCTTCTCAATCTTTGGTGGTGGTGATGATTCCGGTGATTAAACATGGTGTATGGATCTGGGTTTAATTTTTGAGGCTGTACTTTCTTTTGGTTTTTTTTTTTTAATTTTTATTTTTGTTGTATACGGTATAATTGCTACGTAGATATTTTACTTTTTGTTTTTTTTTTTTTTAATTTAAATTATGTGTATGAACATCGATATGGGGTGGTTTGTAATTTTAGGTAGATTTATCATGTATTATTCTGATCATTGAGAAATTTATGTAGTGTTACAAAATTACCCTTGATGAATTTGTTATGTTAATTATTATGTTTATTATGTTCCTCAAAAAAAAAAAATGATTATGTTTATTATGAGTGAAGGGCATTACTGTCTTGTTAATTTGAATTTGTACATAAAGTTACGTACAGGGCTGAGTGTGAAATGACATGTGGTGGTCAGCGGAGCCACTGTCGGTGCTGGTGGCGCAGTGGTGGCTGTGACTCTCTCTCTCTTTCTCATTGCTTTTTGTCGTTTATTGAGGCTCCTTTACCGCTTTTGTTGGTGTTTTGCTCACGCTTGCACGTGGCCTCACTTTTTTTGCTGAATTTTGATATAAATAATAATTAAATATGTAATCAGTCCACCAAAACAAAACTACTCTAATATAGAAATATATATATAAAAAATCATTTACTTTTTTGAAAAATAAATAATTAAATAGTTGTAGTAGTTTTGATATTGATCTTTGGGTTTAGGGTTTAGGAGAAAAGGGTCATGGGTGGTCGATTTGATGGGCGAAGTTGATAGAAATCATTGGGTTAAGAGAGGGGGCAACCACCCAACCATACACACTCTGAATTCTCTTTCTGAAACTGATGAGAGTGTAAATAGTTGTAGTAGTTAGTACAAAAGTTGTTGAGGGAAAACAGTGAGAAATAGTGACCACTCAAACCAGAAATAATGTCACCGTACTAATGTAGACCGTGGAGTGAATACATCAATATTTTTTAATGAAATATTAAAATTTGATAATAAATGTCGTTAGTGTCGCGTTAATAACAATGAAAATAAATTTATTAATAATTTTTGTTTTATATGTAGGGTCCGGTTAATGTGTGCTCTTAGCTATTTATTTTTAGAAATATTTTTTCGGAAATTGAAAAAACTGTCAATACATTTTCAATTCTCGATGAAAATTTTTCCAAAAATAAAAATTATTGCGTGCCTTTAGGGCACACATTAGCAAAATTCTTATATGTAAAGTTAATACAATTTAAAAAAAAAAAAAAAGTATTCAAACTTCTTTGTCCGAAAATTTATATTACCGCTCAAAACAATCCTAAACAAAATTTTACTTTTTTTTCCCCTTTCCTGCGTTCTGTTTTAACTTTTTTTTTTTTTTTTGAGAAACTTCTGTTTTAACTTGATTGAAGAAGGTTTTACTATAAAAAATTACAATAAAACTAAGAATATCAAATTAATAAATCTTTAAAACTGTTATTATAATTTGTAGTGATTGGAATATGAGAAAAAAACACACTAACAATAAAATAATGTGAAAGCAATGTTGTTACCTTTCAAAAATAATCAATATTGACTCGTTAATGTAATGGACATTGTGGAAAATAGTAAGTCTAAGTTGTTAAGGCCACTATACTAATTATTAAGGTGACAAATTGTGTATAAAAAACTATATAAAAAATGATGTTGTATTAATTATAATTTGTTGATATTCCTCTTCACTTGCCAAAAATTGTGTTTTTAGTATCAATAACCCATGTACTCAATTTTATAACATGTTATAAGGTGTTAAAATATAATTAGAATAACAGAACTTTCAGATGAATATATCATTGATAGATACTACTTTTATTTTTTATCATATATCAACATCTATGTTTTGTTTTTTTTTTTTGTTTTTTTGTTTTTGTTTTTGTGTGAGATTGAGTGAATACTTATACTTAAGGGTAAATTATAACTTACTTACCTGTGGTTTGGTTTAAATTTAAGTTACGTACTTACAATTTGAAATTTGACACTTTATCCACCAGAGGATCTCATGATGCAAGTGTTTTTGGAAGAGAAATTACATATTAAGCCCTGTTTTTAATAGAAGTGAGTTATGGAACTCTAACGAAACTAATTTCAGGTGGGTAAAATATCAAATTTCAAACCATAAAAGAGTAAATTTTAATTTACTCTATAATTAACAACTTATTGTTTTAGCATTGATGTGTGAGAAAATATAGGAAAAATGTTCCTTCCCTCCTCTTTTTGTTGTATCATATCATGTCATCAGTGGTGAGAAAAGAGTTTTTTTTTTTTTTTCTCGAAAGAGGGAAAAGTCATCCTTTTGTTTTTCTGAAGAGGGAACTCAGGGAAGAGGCTGGGGGTCTCGGTCAATCCAATTTCTCTATTCATCCGAGAAAAAAAAAATGTTGCTGTGAAAATGGGATCTGCAGAGATTTGATTCTAATTTTTTTAGTTGTTGAGCAAAGCAGAGATTTGATTCTTTGGGTAGTAAAATGACAAAAGTGAAAGATGTCAAGGTGGGAGCAGTTCTGAGTTATGACTCTCAAACAAACTGAAGCACTTCCCACGAGGCATGAGAATGACTCATGTTTCCATGGCTTCACATAATTAAAATATGAAAAATATATCACCCCTGGAGTCCCTGAAGCGTGGGCTCCACACTTATGTGTGTGTGTATTTTTTCTTTCACATGACATCAGTGATCGGTCTCTCTTCTCTTGCATCTGGCATCCGCGTGTCATTTGGAGGTTGATATACTAACTCACACTACTAGGCTTTTGTTTGGTAGGGCGGACAAGTGTAAAAGTTTTAGAATTTGAAAAAAATATATATTAAGGTGTGTTTGGATATAATTTATTGTTGAAAATTGAAAATTAAAAACTGAAAATGGTATAACAAAATAATTTTTAAATATGTAAATAGTACTGTGGAACTCAGTTTTAAAGTTTTTTTTGTTGAAAAAATTACTTGCAAGTCCAGTGAACAGTGCATGAGACCTACTGAAAAACATGGGACGCAGCTAAAAAGTGTTTTTCAGCACTATCCAAACATACACTAAGAGAAAAGAAACTTGAAGAGAAGGCAGTGTTTAATTAATTCATAAAATTAATTAGGTAAAAATGTAAAACTAACCTTTTAACTTTCACGTTTTTTCATTTCAATCATTAAATTTTAAGTTTTGTCATTTCAGTCCTTTAACTTTCAATTTTTGTCAATGCAGGACTCCATTACAACTCAGTTAGTGGCTGTCATTAGAACTCCTAAAACAACGTTGTCTTGCATTTTTATTTTTTTAAAATCGGAATTACCCTTCCCCTGAAATCAAAACAAAGATTTGAAGAACACTTAAACCATACAAATCACAGAAGCTGCTCAGGTTTCTTATTCTCAAACAGGAAGTTACTTTGTTGGTTGCCAAGCTATATATATATAAGAAGTAGAAGACAGACGAGGAGGTGCTACGGTAAGGCAAGGTAGAGCAGTGAGAGGGTGGTGGTGGTTTACACGGCGAGCAGAGCAACGAGCGGTGGTGGTGGTACTAGTGATAAGACGACGAGGTACGACGAGGGACTCAGTCCTCAACTCAATCTCTCTCTCTCTCTCAAATTGACCCATTATCCCCAAATTTACACAGTTAGGGATTTGGGTGTTCTTCAGATTTTTTTTTTTCCAGATTTTTCTTATTTTCTTTTAATTTTGGATTAAAAAAAAAAAAAACACATGCAAAAAGGCGCCGTTTCAAGAGTTCTAACAACAGCTACTAACTGAGTTATAACAGAGTCCTGCAGTGATAAAAATTGAAAGTTAGAGGATTGAAATGACAAAACTGAAAGTTAAAAGACTGAAATGAAAAAATGTGAAAGTTATTTGCATTTTTGCCAATTAGTTTTATAATTTTTAGAAAGTTACTTTTATTTTTTTATGTTCTCATAATTAAATATTAATTTCTAATTTATAAAGATAAAATAATAAACTAATTTTTAAATATTTTATTTATTTTCCGTTATTTCTTTTCTTCTCATTTTTTACCTCTAAACAGTAAACACACATAGGGAAACATTTTCTCCCCTCTCCTCTTTTTGTTTTCTTCTCTTTCACTTTCATCGTTCTTTTCTTTTTTCTTCCCACCCCTCTAGATAGAATGAGTTTAGTAGGGGGATCGAGATTGGTGTAATACACAGTATCGTATTAGAGCAATTGAATTCCAAATTAACTTTTTTCTTCTATCAATTGATTAAATACAAAAAATTTAAGAAAGTATTTAAAACTTTTTCTTCTTCTTCCATTAAATCTCAATCCAGCCACCGAAAAAATCAAAATTCCTTTACCATTCAGTCTACTTTAGTCCCACTACAATACAACAACAAAATGAGTCGATGCTTTTTTGAATAAATTTTACGTGCCTCTAGACTTTTTGAAACAGTGTATGAAACCAAGTAAACAAAAATGGGAAAGTCTGGATCTTAAGGGTAAGGAAAAGGAAAAGAAAATATTTTCCTTTATAGATTTAATTGTTTTAATTCGAATTTTTTTTTATTTTTTATTTTTAAAGCTTATGATATCTACTTTATAATGATTGTTCTTTTGAGTGGAGTTGTAAAAGAAAAAAAGAAAAAAGAAAGTTACCAATATGTTTTTCTTGGTCTAAACGAGATTCAAACCTAAGTATTTCATTTAATCGTATGAGACATTACCAATTATGATAATTAAAATTGATATTTGTTTTCACTCTCTTTCGAGTGTCTTTTTAATCACATGTTAAAATTTACTGTAGATGTTATCATCTGAGTAAGAATTATGTGGAATCAATAATTATCAGTCTAAAAAGAAGATTTTTTTATTGATTTGAAGACCCAAATAATGACCTGTAAGGTAACATAGGTAATATTTTGTGTTTCTAAGTTTCTTGTATCTTGTTGCGCTAAGACAAACTTCTTGAAAAGTGATCAATTGTCAACAAAATAAGGAACATCCAACTAATATGCATAAAGTCCATAGAATTCAAACTAATTAAGAGTGTATAGCTTACAATCTCATAGATGATTAGTAAATGTGATTACTTTCAAGGCATGTTGCGCTATACTCTCTCTCTTAAGATTATATTCTTTTTTATTTTTTTATATATATATATATATATATATATATTTATTTGTGAGCATCTCTTAAGATTATCTTTTTTGGTCTACTAGAGACTAGAGGTCAATTGTACATATGGACACACAATAAAGGATAGTACCCTTCCTTTCCTCAAAACCTTCAATTCAATCCCTAATAAACTGTTAAAGATATGTTGGACTTATGGGATACACAATAAGAAATGATCATCTCCCTTACCTTAAACCCTTCATTTTTTAGTGTAGGCAAGATTTGATCCTTGACACCTTTGTTAAAGATAAGTTGACACAACTGACATATACTATATGTTTTAAGAGTTGTAACTTAAATAGTTAGACATATACCATCTGTTTTAAGAGTTGAAACTTAAATGGTTAAAACATTCAGCCACCAAAAAAAAAAAAAAAAAACTTAAATAGTTAAACCAAGCCGAAGAAACTTAGAGTCAATCCTGTATTGCCAAACTCAGTTCAAAGGCCTCTGCTTAATTACCCAGCCTCTCTCCATGAAAGTTCTTGTGAAAAGCATCTACTGCGATGAATTATGGTTTCCATGTCATTATTTCCATGAAGGAATCTTCTGTATAGATTCAATAGAATGCTAAACCACAAGAGTCAAGACAGAAACTTTAGATGTCAAAAAGCTCAGGAAAGCCTATGCATAGCCTAAAAAATTACCAAATTGCCCCTAAAACTTGAAAATGACCAAAATACCCCTGAAAACTAAAAATTACCAAAATACCCCATAAACCTAAAAAATGACCAAAAGACCACCAAAACCTAAAAATTACCAAAATAACCCCTAAACCTAAAAAATGACCGAAAGACCACTAAAATCTAAAAAATGACCAAAATACCCCCGAAACTTAAAAATTACTAAAATACCCTCAAAACCTAAAAAATGACCGAAATACCCCCGAAACATAAAAAATGACCGAAATACCCTTGAAACCTAAAAATTACCAAAATAACCCCTAAACCTAAAAAATGACCGAAAGACCCCCGAAACATAAAAAATGACCGAAATACCCTTGAAACCTAAAAATTACCAAAATAACCCCTAAACCTAAAAAATGACCGAAAGACCACTAAAACCTAAAAAATGACCAAAATACCCCCGAAACTTAAAAATTACTAAAATACCCTCAAAACCTAAAAAATGACTGAAATACCCTCGAAACATAAAAAAAATGACCAAAATACCCCTGAAACCTAAAAATTACCAAAAAACCCCTAAAACATTAAAAAAATGATTGAAACACCCACGAAACTTAAAAAATGACCAAAATACCCCCGAAAACTAAAAATTACCAAAATAACCCCTAAACCTAAAAAATGACCGAAAGATCACTGAAACCTAAAAAATGATCAAAATACCCCTGAAACCTAAAAATTACCAAAATACTCTCAAAACCTAAAAAATGACCGTAATATCCCCAAAACATAAAAAATTACCGAAATACCCCCTGAAACCTAAAAATGACCAAAATACCCCCCCTAAACTTAAAATTACCAAAATACCCTCTAAACCTAAAAAATGTTTGAAATACCCCCAAAACCTTAATATTACAAAATACCCCCTAAACATATAAAATGACAAGAATACCCCCGAAACCTATAAAATAACCAAAATACCCCCCTAAATCTAAAAAATGACCAAAATGCTCCTAAAACCTATAAAATTACTAAAATACCCCGAAACCTATAAAATGACAAAAATGCCCCTAAAACCTATAAGATGATAAAAATACACCCAACCCTAAAAAATGACTGAAATAACCTTGAAACCTAAAAAATGGACAAAAGATCCCAAAACCTAAAAAATGACCAAAACATCCCTGAAACATAAAACATTACCCCTAAAACCTTGAAATTACCAAAATACCTCTGAAACCTATAAAATTACTAAAATAGCCCCAAAATATAAATTTTTTTGAAATACCCCTAAAACCTAAAAAAAGAAGAAGACAAAAAATGCCCCCGTAATCTAAAAAATGACTGAAATACCCTTAGAGTCTAAAAAATGACCAAATAACCCCAAAACCTAAAAAATTACCAAAATTCCCTCAAAACCTACAAAATGACTGAAATATTCTTAGAACCTTTAATCTTGACAAAAATACCCTCGAAACATCCAAAATACCCCAAACCTTTATTTTGGTAATTTAAGAGGTTACAGATGTATTTTGGTCATCTTATAGGTTTAGGGGTATTTTAGTCACTTTAAAGGTTTCAAGGGTGTTTTGGTCATTTTAGATATTTTTTGAGGGTATTTGGTTGTTTTAGAGGTTTAGGGCTATTTTGGTTGATATATAGATTTTGGGGTATTTTTGGTAATTTTAGAGGTTTGGGGTTATTTTTTGCCATTTCAGGGGTTTTGGGCATATTTGGTCATTTTACAGGTTTAGGGTGTATTTTGGTCATTTTATAGGTTTGAGGGTATTTCAGACATTTTTTAGGTTTATGGTGTATTTTTACCATCATAAAGGTTTTAGGGGCATTTTTATCATTTTATAGATTTCAAGGGTATTTTGGTCATTTTATAGGTTTTGGGGGTATTTTTGGTAATTTCTAAGGTTTACGGGGTATTTCGGTTCATTTTTAGGTTTTGGGGGTATTTTGGTAATTTTCAAGTATTAGGGGTGTTTTAGTAAGTTTTTAGTTTTCGGGGATATTTTGGTCATTTTTTAGGTTTAGGGGTTATTTCAATCATTTTTTAGGTTTCGAGGGTATTTTGGTAATTTTTAAGTTTCAAGGGTATTTCAATCAGTTTTTAGGTTTTGGAGGTATTTTTGTCATTTTTTAGGTTTAGGGGGGTATTTTTGGTAATTTTATGTTTCGGGGGGTATTTTAGTCAAATTTTAGGTTTCGGGGGTATTTTGGTCATTTTATAGGTATAAGGGGTATTTTGGTAATTTTTGGGTTTCAAGGGCATTTTGGACATTTTTTAGGTTTCGTGGATATTTAGTCATTTTTTAGGTTTCGAGGGTATTTTGGTCATTTTTTAGGTTTAGGGGATATTTTGGTAATTTTAAGTGGTTTTTGAGCATATTTAGAGATTTTGGGGGTATTTTGGTCATTTTAGAGATTTCATGAGTATTTTGCTTATTTTAGAGATTTTGAGAGATTTTGGTCATTTTAGTGATTTTTGAGCATAATTAGTGATTTTAGAGGTTTCATGGGCATTTTGCTCATTTTAGAGATTCTAAGGATATTTTGGTTTTTTTAGTGGTTTTTGAGCATATTTGATGATTTTATAAAAATTGGGTTTGGGTAGGGTATGGATATCCATGGGTAAACAAACTGGGTAACAATTGGGTATGGATACTAATTGGGTAAGGTAATTGAGTATCCATGGATAAATTAATTGGGTTGGATATATCCATACCCTACCCATACCCTACCCATGGCCATCCCTATGCATAGGTTTTGGGCATATCTGCACACCTATCAAACGTTTATACATTAACATAATCTGAGAAAATTCACACCCAAAAAAAAAAAAAAAAAAAAAAAAACTTGTTTGACTTCCATTATTCTTTATAACCATTCTCAGTCTACTAGGAGTGTACAATTTTTATATTGCACTACTTTATCACATTTCCTGAAGAGCATAGTTTCATGACATGATAAAGGTATTGAAAATCCTCATAAATAACAATCCCGGACCACTTGGCGTACTGATTCATGACCAAACAGTGGTCTTCAAATAAAGAAGGAAATCTCAGTAACATCCATGGAATACAACCCCACGATCAGCCACATCCACCAGCCATTACTATTGAGTTCAGGCTCATCATCATAAACTATCATTGAAGCTCTCTCCCAGATTTTACCAATATATCCTAATCATTAGAAAACAGATGGAAGCATTATTTCAACTGGTACATCATCATACCTACAAGCACAAGCACACAGGAAATTCACCATTTGTTGACACCAGTGTAGAGAGAGATGCAACTTTTGCAGAATATTTTACCATCCAAAATGACAAGAAAATTTAACACATGCATAATGCAATCTTAAGTGACAGAAAACCATGTAACTCAAACTTGTTAAGAATTCACAATGATCCTTAATGTATTAATTCATCAGGGTTGATATCGAGCACCAAGAAGAACAAGCTCCATGGCATAATTACTTCATTAACAACATAATTTTAGTTAATAAAACTAGATCAGTTCCATGTTTAGACAATCAACAGAGACCTTAGTATCTAAATGATTTAGGTTGAGAATGGCTATTAAATATGTTATGGAGAACCACAATATTAGCCATTTTTATCTTGGATTTGATTATGCACAAATCAGGGTAGAAAGAGGCAGCCATTGCTGATAAATTAAGGTAATGGATGAAGTGAAAATGTTAATGTGAAGCACGGCATAAAATAGTGTCTATCAAGTTTTATTTATTTTCAAAAACCTATGTTTGAGTCAATAGTCATAGGTGGAAGACTGGAAGGTGTATTATGTATGACAGGAAAAAGAAAAAGAAAAGGAAAAAAATAAATAAAACAAAATTATAGGAAAGAAATCTGACTCAAGAGAACATCAATTCTAAAATAATTCTTTGTCTGTCAAGTAAATTTAGTTATGCTGTCCATATGGGAATAAATTTAGTCATGCTGTCAATACAACAGCAGAAAGCATACATCCCCTTCGTGCAGATAATGTTGAAAAAAGTCACCACAGTTTAGCAAATTCAAGACATGTATAGTCGACAACACAGAACTAATAACAATATAAGTATATAACCATCTGTCACCCAGAAAAGAGAGCACTTTAGTTTACCTTCATGCTACTCCAAAGTTACGTAGCTTATCACAGTGAGGAATTGGCAGATTTCTATTCCAATGATGCCTCTGGAGCTCTATGTGACAGTAGCGGCCAAGCATATTTTTGTAATCCCTGATCACATTGTCCTCAATGTTATCTCGGGCAGGACTTCCAAGTGGATATTTATTCTCAAACGCTGATGATTTGACAAAAAATTCCACTTCATGTTTTTCAGTCATCTTAGGAATCTGGTAAGAGTAATTCTTATGCAAAGAATAGTCGGGCTCGGAAAAGGGCAGATATGCAAGCAAGAAAATGATCAGAAAAGGCAATAATTGAAGGAGGATAAAAAAATTAGGTCCTCGTTGCAAATTCTCCCTCTGATGACCATCCATTCCTCTGGTCCTATAAACACGGCTTCCTCGAAACATGTCTCCCTGACCAAAAAAAGCCCTGAATATCTCATCAGGATCAATATCGTCATCAAACAAGTCATGTGCCGTTCTCCTCCTTCTCCGCCTGACATTGTATTGCTGGTTGTGCTCAAATTCCTCAACCAAACCCGTCTGATCATACTGTCTCCTTGAATCACTTTCACTTAAACACTTGAACGCCTTACATACTTTCTTAAAGGCCTCTTCAGAACCAGGAGCCTTATTCTTATCAGGATGAACTTTCAATGACAACTTCCTATATGCCCTCCTAATCTCCTCAACCACACAATTCTTTTCCACACCAAGAATATCATAATAATCCTTATTCCTCTTAATCTGCCTAATCAATTCAACATGTTCTTCAGTATAACTGCGCTCCCCATTTAATCCCTCATCAGATTTTGCAGGACCAAACTCACTCTTATCCTCAGTGACAACTTTTTTATCCACAGAAGACACAGGAGAACCCGAATCAAGCTTCTCACATGCAGCCAAAAGTTCATCTGCTTGCAAATTCTGGTTTAAGCGTTGCGCAATCTTAATAAATTTCAGAGCACGCTCTTTATCACCAGACGCAATTGCTTCTTCAGCAATACGAACACATCTCAACGCTTCATCCTTATTACCCTCCATTGTCAAAAAACACACTTCAGTTCTAACTCCAACACCAAAATTTCAATTCCAAAACATCTAGAAACAAAAATTCATAATCCCAACAAGGTGAGTCTCAAAATTCCTGCTCCAATCCAATAAAACCCAGTTCACCAAAATCGCCAAATATTCAATCCCAACAAAATTCACAGTTTAAAAGAATCAGAATTCCCAACTACATAAAAAGCTCACGATTCATATCCCAATTACCAAATCAACGAACCCAGTGCCACCAAAATCCCAAAATTCGTGTTCTGAATCAGAAATGAAGATCTGGGTTCGAAAAAATTCGAACCCTTTAATAGGAAAGTCACCTAATTGATAAAAAAGGACATGTAAACTAGGGTTTTTGATCTAAAAGCCTAAAACAATATAGATTGATATTAAGTATATTGTATATAACATTCCTATAACACAAATTTGAACTAATAAAGTTAAGAATTTTAATTCATTGAGAGAAAAAAAACCAATACCAGAGAGATGGCTGGAACAGAGATCGAATTCCTTTGCAAAATCACAGATAGAAAAAAAATAAAAAATGTAAGTCTTCGTTTTTCAAAGGTGTGCAAAAAACGTTGTCGTTTTTTAGATAAGGGTCTGAGTGGGCTCAAATTTTTTTTTTTTTGATAACAGTGGGCTCAATTTCATTTTTGACAGTAGTGGCCCAAATTCTGAGAGTCGATGTGAAATCTTATTTATTATGCGAGTAATTTTTAAGTAAAATTGTGCAAAGTTGACACACGCACACACACACACACATATATAGTTTAAAGAATCAATATACTAATTGATGTGAATACTTGAGAGTGTAATGAGAGGTACCACAATTAACTTAACACGCCCACAAACGCATACATTTCATGACAAACCCAAGTGTATCAGTTATTAAAAAACACATAAATCTCATTGTTGACTTCATAAACCCCTAATCGAGATAAATGAAAAGTAATATTTGTTTAAAAAATATAGAAAAATTCTAAGCACATGCAACACAAGTGCAAAGGGACTAGTATAGATTAAAATCTATGATAATGAGAGATTCTTTAATTGTAGTTGGGTTTTATAAAGCTTTATTAGCATGTGACATGCTCGTGCTCTTATACCTTCTTTTTTTAATTTATTTTATTTCCATCTTTTCAAGTCAACTTGTGTGGGGTTCGAGGATCAAGAAGTCCCAATCCAGGATCAGTGTGCCTAATCCAGGTCGAGGAGGATAAGTGAACTTCGAAGATTCTGCTTACTCAAGGAGAGTAAGAAAATTAGGACAATGGATATCCCTTAAAAACCCAAGGAAAGGAGAAGAGACAGCAATGAAAGGAGAAGAGACAACAATGAAAGGAGAAGAGACAGCAATGAGGGTAAGGAGGGTGGGGGGGGGGGGGGGGGGGGGAGTTTCCTAAAGGATATGCATCCCACCTCAGCATTCAATACCCTAAACCAACCTTATCAAGTGCATTAATGTAGAAATGATCCCTAAACAGTAGCTTTATAGGTAGCAACTCCTTCTACCATCTTAAGCAGGGTCCTAATGGGACAAGTATCTTGAAAAATGCTTTGAGACATACAGGCAGAGGATTGAGATGAAAGAAAAAAAAATGCTATAAAAGGAAAGGAACCCCCAAAAAAAAAGGGATGAACATTTTTTCTAAGGACCAATAGAACAAGAAAGAGAAAAGTGGACTTGCTTGAGGAGGACATTATCCTCAATTGTTGTTTAAATTGCACATATCTATTACTCTGGGCTCTTCGACCTTAGACTTGGACTTAGCTTAGAATTGCACTTGAGTTAGTTTCTCACTTTCTTTAAAAATTCTATTGTTTAGGCCTAATTTGAAGGACAAAGTATCACTGATCTAAGTGGATTTGGGCCTTTATTTTTTGAGTCTCTACAATTGACGCCATCTGTGGGAATCATCTACAGTCTTCTTCTTCTAAGCCATGGCTAACTCCAGACAAAATAGAGAGGAATCCGTTGGCTCGCAACGTGTGGACCACTTTGTTAGTCTAGAGCGGAGGAGAGATCAAGAGTATGATCGAACTCCAAGCGTAATGTACTAGTAGGAGCCATTCAAGAACTAGAAGTCATGTGTCCCATGAGCAAGAGACTCGAAATCTCAGGTCGGAGATTGATTATATGTGCAAAAAGTTGCGCCGTAGGGCACATGATAGGGGGGGGGATCAAACTCCCCCATCAAGCTCAGGGTCTACAGATGGTAGTTATAGACCAAAGTCAAGGACTCCCCTTAGTGAATCTTTTTTTGCATCTTCACCCTTGGATAGGGTGGAGAAACATAGTAAAAGGCAAGGTGAGAGCGCATTCCCTAGGAGCAGGGGAAATGATGCAATGAGCAAAGCTTTACACCAAATATCTTAGTCACCCTTCACGTGAAGAATTGATAGAGCCAAGCTCTCTCATCGTTTTACTTAACCTACTTTTACTATTTATGATGAAAGGACCAATCCCGTGGAACATGTGAGTTATTTTAACCAAAGGATGGCAATCCATTTGAGGAATGAAGCCTTTATATGTAAGGGCTTTCCCTCCAGCCTCGGGCCTATTGCCATGAGATGGTTCGATGGGTTGGAAGAAGGATTAATAGGTTCTTATGAACAGCTGACTAGGGCTTTCGGAGCGAGGTTCGTGACATGTAGCAGGGTTCCTAGGCTTTTGGACTCACTATTGTCCATAGTGATGAGAGAAGGGGAGATGCTTAAAACCTACTTTGACAGATATTGAGAAACCTTTAATAAAATTGACGAGGATTTCAAAGATGTTGCCATAAGGACCTTCAAGGTTGGACTTTCAACAGAGCACGATTTGAGAAAATCCTTGATTATGAAACCTGCCTAAAGCATGCGTCAGCTCATGGACCACATTGACGAGCATAAGCAGGTTGAAGAGGATCAAACCCAAGGAAAGGGAAAAACCAAGATCTTCCCTCCTGAAAGACGAGGTCCTTGGCTAAAAGGGTATAATCACAGTCGACCTAGGAGAGAGTTTTCTAGCCAATCATCAAGGGCTAACGCATAAGTGGTCAACTTGGTATTTAAGGAGCCAGTGAATCAGATCCTCAAGAAAATAAAGAATGAGCCCTGTTTCAAATGGCCCAATAAGATGGGAGAAGACCCATCCAAACGGAATCAGAGTCTTTATTGTCAGTATCATCAAGATAGAGGACACATAATTGAGGATTGTAGGACCTTGCAAGATCATCTGGACCAATTGGTGAAAGCTGGGAAACTGAAGCAGTTCATACACCAGTCTTCTGGGAAAGTGAGTCAGACTAGAATAGGGTACTAAAGGGAAATTCCTACTTGGCTATCCTTGGGAACAATCAATGTGATCTTTGCCACTCCTAGCCGTGATGCAGGTTTATTTTCGAGACCTATCAAGGTATAGGCTAACTACTAACCTATACTTGTTTTGTATGTTGTTACCCTTCTATTAATTGAGCATTAACTTAGTCATTGAGCTTTCCTAATGTCAAATTGCATTATTTACTATGTAAATCTAATGCAGATTCTATTCACACTATTAATTTGTATGTTCAACAAATTAATACTCTTAAAAGTTCCATTAATTAAGCATTAACTTAATCCCTTGAGCTATCCTAATGTCAAATTGCATTATTTACTATGTAAATCTGATGCAAATTCTATTCGCATTGTTAATTTGTATGTTCAGCAAATTAATACCCTTAAAAGAAAATATATTCTGTTGAAGAATTGAAACGGATACAAGGGAGAGACAAAGACAAGATAAATGTGCTAATTTTGATGTTTTTGAGTGAGATACAATTGGAGAAGAACATCATCAATTTTGCCAAAGCTAAAATTGGACACTAGGTGTTCAGTAGAGGCTAGCTACCAACCATTAACTTAATCCCGATGCAGATTTTATTCACACTTATTTGGTAGCTGAAACTTGAAGGATTCAAATACATTGGATAGTTTAGGCTTGGAAGGTCTTTGTGTATTCTTGCACTCCAACTTATTAACTAGTGGATTATTTTTAGTTTGGAAGGCCGCCAAGAGGTTTTTATGCCAAATTTTCCAGTTTTCATCTTCGATAGAACATTAGGTATTATCTTGGGTTTTCATCTTTTTCCTAACTGCCCTTTATATTATTGCATTATTCAATTATATGTACATCCATGCAATTATTTGGTGGTTCGGTTAATTAATTGGCTAATTACGTGTATTTTACTTTAATTGTGTTTAGCCTAAAATTAATTAACCAAAATTAAAATTGGGGTTTAAAAGACTAAAACATCTAATAATTAGGCTAAGTGCACTTTTAGGCTTCAATTCAAAAACCACCCACTTGTGTGAGAATTACTTCACCTTTGATCGATGTTTATGGTGGGTGGTAGAGGTGTAGATGAAGATGCTAATGCTATCATCGAGAAGTTTATCAAACACATCGAAAATGATTGTTAGGTATGTAATAAATATTATAATCACATGTTAGTTATACATATTTAAATTTATTCTTTACATGAAATCTACATTTATTTCACATGATTTGTTTATAATAATTCTTTGAAATAAATATTCACATGATATGTTATATGTAAATAAATATTATATATATATATGGCGTAAATGCACTTTTAGTCCCTACATTTTGACTTTTTTTCCATTTTATTCTCTACATTTTATTTTTACCACTTTTAGCCCCTAAAATAATTAACGCAGGACATTTAAGTCCTTGAAGCACCATTCCGTCACCAAACTAACGGGTAAACTAACAGATCAATAAAATAATAATAAAATGTCTAACCTTCTTATTTTTTAAAAAAAGAAAAGAGAAGAATTAAATTAATTTTGTTTCTCTTTTTTTGGGAAGAACATGAAGAATCTAGAACATGTGTTCTTCCCCGTTAATCATGTTCTTCATTTTCTTCCCAGCAAACCTTGCCCAGAAATTTAAAAATCAATATTTTGTTTTTCTCTTTTCTTGTATTTCCTTAGCAACGAAACCCATAAAATCAGTCAGATTTACAAACACAAAGACATGCCCACAGATTTACAAAACACAAAGACATTCAACAATTACTCTTTCATTATTTCACATTCCCATTACAAACACAAAGACCTAATTCAAAATACCTTCAACAAACCCAAAGTCCTTACATGCCTTAATTCAAATTTATAGACCCAAGCAAACCCATATGGAAAAAAATAATAATAAGTCTGGTGGACGACATTTTTACACCATCCAAGATATTTTTTTTTATTAATCTGAAAATTTCAAATTTTTTAAAAATATCTCAAACGCACAGAGAGAGAGAGAGAGAGAGAGAGAGAGAGAGTGAGAAACTCTGTGAGCGAGTGTGAGTGAGAGATGGAGAGAAACACACCAGTGAGAAAGCCTCACACATCCACCACTGATCTGCTTACCTGGTCGGAAGTCCTTCCGTTGGAATCTCCGGCAATCGTTTTTGATGCTTGCTCTCACCAGGTACCAACGCTTTCTCTCTCTCAGGTGAGAAATGTATTGTTGGGTTTGTTTACATTTACTCATTGTGTGTGTGTGTGTGTCTGTGTTTGCATTCTCAGCCGTCTGTTAAGATCACCAGGTACCAATCGATCACAGCATCTCTCTAACCCAGATCAAGCCGATCTCAGCCTTTTTCTATCTCAAATCCATTGCACCCGATCTCAACCTCTTTGATTATGGTTTGGTTTGGGAGTGGATGAGTTGGGTGCTTCGCTGGGTTTCTATTCTTTGGATGGTTTGGTTTGGGAGTCGTTTCGGTTGATGTGGTAGAGGATGATTTGATTTGGTGGTGGTGTTTTGCTGGTTGCTGGGTTTATATTCTTTTGCTTGGGTAAGATCTTCATGTTCTTTGATTCGGTAGTGGTGATTTGGGTTTTTTTGTGTGTGTGTGTTTGTTTGCCAAGAAAATTTATGGGTTTGAAGGCTAAGGTTTGCTTTACTGGGGATATGGGTTTGGGGTTTGGTTAGGATCTGGGTTTAGGGTTTGTTTTTTGCTGGAGATTGATTATAGGGAAGAACACAAATACATTTAATTAATTTATTTTGTTTTGATGTGTTTGGTTATAAAGAAAGTACAAGAAAGGAAAATAAAATGATAAGAAAATAAGGATTAATTTGGTAAGAATATGAATCCTATACGGGGAAGAACATAAAGAACATGAATATGTTCTTTTGAAAAAAAAAAAGATTGGAATAAAAAAAATTCATTTTAATTAAAAGAAAGTAAAATTTTTGTTTGAAAGAAAATAATTTATTTTGTTTGTTTGTTTTTTTTAATTAAAATTGAGTAATTAATTTTTTTATTTTAATTTTGGCATTTAAAAAATGCCAAATAATATTTTAATGCCCACGTCAGCCACGTCAGCTTTTTCTATTAGTTGGCTGACGGAATGGTGTTTCAAGGACTTAAATGTCCTGCATTAATTAGTTTAGGGACTAAAAGTGATAAAAATAAAATGTAGGGACTAAAATGGAAAAAAGTCAAAACGTAGGGACTAAAAGTGCATTTACGCCAATTGGACACGATCCGCGAACTCAACACGACACAAAATTAGCAGTTTATGAGTTGAGGTTTAATGGGTTTGTGTCATCTTCGAATTGACATGATTGATCCGTTTAATAAACGGGTTGGATTAGTATTCAATACATGGAATCCCTTTGACTTGTCTGATCTGTTTAATTAAATGAAAATTTACCAGTATACTCTTCAAACCTAGGGTATATAAACTTATTAGTTGTTGTGGTTTATTTTCTTTGACATATTGTAATTGATTATTTGTGATATTGGGACATGCTTTAGTTTTGAATGATTATTTGTGATGCAGTTACTCATTAGTTTTAAATTTTATATTAAAAATATTTATTTGTTTGTTTTTTATAATTTTTTTTGTTTTGATAAAATCTAGTAAATAGGTCGACACGACTTACTCGATTAATAAATGGGCCATGTTAGGGTTAAGGAATCTTGATCCGTTTAATAAAGATGTCAGTAGGGGTGTTCACCTAACCGCAAAAACAGCACCAAAACCGCCCACAAAATGGCATAACCGCACTGCACCACACCGCATGGTGCTGTGCAGTTTGCGGTTTTATAATAAGAAAACTGCACAAACCGCACCGCACCACACCCTCTCTATATATTAATATATTATTTATTTTTAATATTAAATATATTATTAATAGTTTAATAACCCTAGTTTTCCAAAAAAAAAAAAGTTTAATAACCCTAGCAAGTGTTAACTAGAAAAGCCAACTCAAAATAAAGAAAAACTAGCTTAATAATTTAAAACTTGGCCCAAAAAAAGGGAAAAATTAGTTTTGGGCTGAGTAGTAAAAGCCCAAAATTTGAAAAATATACTGACTTCAAATCGCATCTTATACATAGTACCTCACATGTGACCGCAAAAATGAGGTGCGGTGCGGTTATGGTTTTGGCTAAACTCTAAATCGCACTACACCACACTGCATCGCACATGTGACCGCAAAAACAATGTGCGGTGCTAAAAATGGCGCAAAACAGCACCGCACTGCACCACGAACACCCCCAGATGTCAGGTTAGTGTTGACTTATATAGTCGAATACTTATGAGTTGACATGACACGAACTCAACATGTGAACACAAATTGCCACCCACACACACACACACACACACACACATATATATAGTTTGTGCAAAAATCAAAAATCAAAAATCAAATGCCAAATATCTAAATTTTTTCACAATTTAACGTTGGAATTAAAATTAAAATAGCATACTATCCTTTGGATAGGCAGTGTGGGGTACTTAACACCTTTCCCACCCATAATCGAACTTCCAAGTCCAAAATATTTACTTCGAGATTTTAGTTTACCTTAATTAATTAGGGCCTGTTTGGTAAGAATATTTAAATATAGTTTTTTTTTTTGCAATCCTTAAAATAGTGGGGCCCACACTTAAATCTATTGTTTAGCTAATGTTCTCTAAATATAGTTTTCAGGAAATTGTATCATATTTTCCTTATTCAAAATAGGATTTTGAAAACGAGAGAGAGGTTGTTTTCAAGATACAAAAAAATGTTTTTAATGGCATAGTTGTAAATAAATTGAAAACAGTGGATTTCACATATTTGTCCAAATTTTTCTATCTGATAATGATAAGGCAATAGAGCTCATCATGTACTCTTTTTTTTTAATGATAAGTTTCAAATTTGAAGAGTGTGAATTCTTTTTGTGATAAAGATAAACTTTTTATTTTAAGAGATAAATAAGTTATGTGGGGTCCACTGTTTTCAATTTATTTACAACTATACCGTTAAAAATATTTTATGTATCCTTAAAACACTCTCTTAGCCATTTTCAAAATCCTATTCTAAACCAAGAAAATAGGATACTGTTTTTTGAAAACTGAATTTAGAAAATATTAGCCAAACAATAAATTCAAGTGTAGGACCTATCATTTTATGGATTGCAAAAACAAAAAACTATATTTAAATACTCTTACCAAACATGACCTAAATTACTTTTTTGTGGATAATGATAAGGGAATAAAATTCGTGCACCTTTTTTATTTTTTTTTTATTTTTATAATAATGATAAGTTTTAAATTTGAAGCGTGAGAATTCTTTTAGTGGTAAATTTACAGATTCCACACATTACTTTTTGTAAATATATATATATATATTTTTAAATCTCAAAAATATAAATAGTCTCCCAAAAAATTATTTTTTGTTTTTAGTATTTTGAAAATTGTTCTTAAAAGTGGGAGCCAAACACGTAAAATATAAAAATTATTACCTAAAAACTAGTTTCAAGTTCAATTTTTTGAATTTTTTTTATATTGTTTTGAAAACAAAAATAAAAATTCTCCTACCAATCATTCCTTTACAGATTTTACACATTACTTTTTGTAAATTTTTTAAAAATTTCAAAAATAGAAACGGTCTCCCAAACAATATATATATATATATATATATAAAATAGTTTTTTTTAATATTTTGAAAATTGTTCTTAAAAGTGGGAGCCAAACACCTATAATACAAAAATTATTATCTGAAAACTAGTTTCTATTTTAATTTTTTGAAAATTGTTTTTGTATTGTTTTGAAAACAAGAATAAAAATCCTCCTACCAAACAAGCCCTTATTGGTTTTTAGTTAATTAGGTAACTAAAAATGAAATAAGACAAATAGGTGACTAATTACACCTAATACAAAACCAATGATTAATGACGATTTCTAGTCAAGAACCCAATGTACAATAAACCAAAAAAGCTTTTACAAGATTTTTTGGGGCGTCGACAGAAGGGAAAGTAACAAATTCCCTAATTGATTAACAAAACTAGCCAATATATAAGATGAAGCCACCTATAATCTATTTCTCCTATCACTAAATAATTGAATAAAGGGTCCTCTTTTTGGTTTATACTATCTTCCTTCTTTTCTCTTTACACTCCACCTATAGGGTAGATTGCTGGTGTTGATCCTTAGCCCATCAGCACCTTCCTGAAGTCTCTAGTAGTAGCTGTAAGGCTAAAAATTACTGTTCAGGTATCACCTCAACATTAATGCGGCCAGTTGGTTAGGTGCAGAGCATTCAATACGGTGGTAGCAGCTTTCTCTTTAGATATTTTAGAACTTCCCTCTATCTTTTGCTTCCATGATACTTATCCGTATCAATAGAAGCAGCTACGACTTGTATTTTATATTTACAATAGAGGAAAATGACATTCTTGTAGAAACTTCATCTTGATTATGCGCTGCAACTCCATTTTGTACTTGCTAATTCACTCTTCAATCTTTGTATATCTTGATACTCCCCGGAGCATATATATTATGAATACCCATTTTGGAAAGGAGATTGAAGAACTTAACCTTTCCTAGAGGTTTAGTAAATAGATCAACAAGCTGGTGTTTAGTTGGGATGTGAAATGTCTTAAGAACTCTTGCTTGGATTTTTTCTCTAACAAAATGACAGTCCAATTTTGATGTGGGACAAAATTTACGAAATAATTTTTTGTAATTTTTGGAAATTTATGTAATTTTCATAATTTTAGGATTAGAGTTATTATTTCCTTAATTTTAGGTGTCTCTAATGTTGTTTAGTCAAATTAGGGTTTGAACGTTTTCTAGCACTCTAAGTTTTCTTTTACTATTTAAATTCATTGTAGTCTCTAGGGCAATTCAGTTTTTTAGATTAATAAAAATTCAGATTTTTTTTTTTAGTGGATTCCAAACTTGTCATTTTGTGGATTAAATGAACCCCTCGTGGATTCGAGGTTTACTACTAAAAACTAATAGTTTAATTTTTTTTTTCATCAAAGAGAGCATTGTGTGTGCTTTCTTCAGACTTCTGTGACATTAGTTGGTATCAGAGTCTTGAATTGCCCTAGTTTGATGGCTAACCGGCGTGATGGTAGCCACCACAATGACGATAATGAAGTTGAAGACATAGTCCCCACTAGGGTTGAGTTCTACCAATTTCGTGAAAAGATTCAATAGTTTTGTGAAGAGGGACATCAAGATATGCGTGAAATTCGGCAAGCGATTGCTACTCTTCTTGTTAGGAAACCATCTCACTACAACACTGATCAATATATTCAAAGACGCACTCTAAAATACAAGAAAATTCCATTCTTTGATGGAGATGCGTAAGTTGGATTTTATTGATTGCTTCTTGATTTGGAAAAATATTTTAATTTTTGGAAGATTTGTGATGAAGAAAAAAAATACAATTTGTGTTTAATAAATTGGATGGTGAAGCAGGAATGGTGGGAAGACCTTCAAATCAATAGAAAGCGTTGAGGTAAGCATTCGATTCGCTCTTGGAAAAGAATGAAAAAGGTGTCAGTTGATTTATGGTTTCCGCTTGATTATTATGATATACTAGCTTATACAAGTGTTAATTATAGATCTATATATTCAGATGAAGAGGAACATTTTCAAAACATGAAAGGCAAACCACAAAACCAAAATGATAACATCCAAATCCATGTGTCAAGAAAAGAAAAGGGTTTGAGGGTTGACAAGATGTAGTCAATTTCTAAAGAAAATTTTAAAGTGGTTGAAAAAGATCAAGACTTGCAACAATTTGTTGAATTGAAGCTCGAAGATACCACTTTTCAAAATTTTGATGATGAGGTCAAAGAAAAGAAGATTGAGTTGATTGTGGATAATGGTGAAAATCAAGAGATGGTAACTATTGAGAATATTATGGAAGATCCATTTTAGGTCAAATATGAGGATGAGTTCATGATCCACAGTCCCAGGTTCCAATTGATTTGCTGAAAATGATGACTACACAATCTGTTGAATGTCTTAAAGTATTAAGTTTTAATTTTATTGTCAATCCTTTGTTAATTGATGTGGCAAATAAATTGCAGGCAGTTGAGAAGAAATTTTATGCTATACTATATGAAGGATGTAGGTTTCAAAATCGGATCAAGTTACTAAAGCATTTGAAGTATTTTATTTATTTATTTGGAACAGAAGATTTTAGATCTCAAATATCAACTCAATGGCGAGCCTTTTTTTTTTTTTTTTTTCAAGCACAGGGATCTGATGTGGGACATAGTCTATAAATTAATTTTTGTAATTTCTCATTTTTGATAATTTATGTAGTTTTTAGAATTTAAGGACTAGAGTTATTGTGTCCTTAATTTTAAGTTCTTTTAATGTTGTTTAGTCAAATTAGGTTTGATGTTTTCCTAGCAGCCATAAGTTTTCTTTTACTATTTAAACCCATTGTAGCCTTTAGGGAGATTCAATTTTTCTTATTAATAAAAATTCAAAGTTTTTCTTGGGTGAATTCTAGATCTATCACTTTGTGGATTTAAGGAACCCTTCTTCGATTCGAGGTTTACTAGTAGAAACTAACATTTTAGTTTTTGTTCTGTCAAAGAGAGCATCTTGCATACTTTTTTTAGGCTTCCGCATCATCAAATTCAATATGCTTCTTCCTCTCGTGAAAGACTGGATTGGCATCAATATGATGAGTTGTATTGCTATAACAATAGAGAGAGGCAGGCTTTGTGTGTTTGATTGTGAAAACCTTGGAAGAGCAATCAACCATCACTTATGACAATATGGTCATAGATCGATACCTTGATTTAGCGGAAGATTGAGACACCACCTGTTGTTTCTTGCACTTCCAGGATATCAAAGATTCTCCCAAAAATATCCAAAAACTTGAAATGGATCTTTTTGTCTATGGACAACTTCCTCAATCAGCATCACAATATGACTTTAGCTGTAAACTTGAAGTTTCTGATAAAAACAATGACTTGTCCTGGAGTGCTCTTTGGATACTTGAGAACTCTATAAGCATATTGCGAATGAGGAACCTTTGGACAAGACATGAAATGACTTAGTTTGTGAATACTATAGCTAATGTCGGGTCTTGTTAATGTAAAATAGAGGAATTTCGCCTCAAACCTTCTGTATAAGGAAGGGTCAGCTAGAAGAGGTCCTCTAGAAGTAGTAAGCCTCTAGTGTTGCCCCATGGGTGTACGAACTAGTTTGCTACCCAATAAACTTGTTTAAGATAATAAGAGTTCTAAGGTGTATTTTCTTTGACATAGAGAAATATGCTTGCCACCTCCATTCCTAGAAAGTATTTCAAAGGACCATGATCTTTGAGCTTAAACTTATCATTTAGGAATTGTTTGAAAGCATTCAATGTTGCTTCATTGTTGATGGCAGTCAAAAATTTCATCAACATATGCTAAAATGAGGATGATTGAAACTCCCTAAACTTTGGTAATGATAGAGTAATCTACCCTGGAATGAATGAACCCTTGACTAAGTAAGGTAGTACTAGTAGACAGTTTTGAAAATCACTGTCTACTGACCTTCTTAAGTCCATATAGGGATTTTGTAAGTGCACACTAGATTAGGCTCCCTTTGCTACCAAATTCAGGAGGAGGAAGCATATAGACCTCTTCATCCAAGTTCCCAGGCAAAAATGCATTATTCACATCTAACTGTGTGAGATGCTACCCTTGTATAGCTACCAATGCAAGAATTGTTCAAATAGTAACAAAATTTAACAACTGGTGAGAATATCTCACAATAATCTAGGCCCTCAATTTGGGTATATCCTTTGGCCACCCACCTACTCTTATATACCTTTCAATTGATCTACTTTAAGCTTGATTTTGTAGACCCACTTACACCCAATGGGATGTTTACCAGGTGGTATTTTGGTCATAACCCAAGTGTGATTGGCCTTCTAAGGAAGAGATTTCAGCGTCCATGAATTGCCTTTGTTGAGTTTATAAGGGAGGCCAAAATCAAGGGAACATGTCAAAAACTTTATGATCCCATCAGCTTCGAATTAGTGTAGTCAGTGTGAAGTTTCCTATTGAATTACCTCCTTGCAAGTGTCCTCTTAATGATTTTGTGATGCATACACAGTAGCTTGAGATAGCCGGTGGCGGAGCCATGAATTTTTCTTAGGGGGCCAAGCTAGTTATAAAATCAGTGTTTTATTTCATAAATTAACTTTACTCAACAAAGTTACCTTATCTGCTTTTATGCTATTGAAATCATTAATAATTGATTTTTAGACTCAGATTATTTTTAATCCTAACTTCTATTTTAATATGGTTCAACTTTGAAATGTTCAACAAGTCGATTAATGGAGATATTAGTAGTTGTAATCCAAGATCACATTTTAAGAAAACAATATCTATTTCTTTAGGTTCACAACTTTAACTCTTTCTAGGGGTTTCAACATCTGAAATTTCAGCATTTGAAATATATGAAAGTGATAACCTTCAAATCTTGAACACTTTTTTTTCTTCATATATGAATATGTCTACACCAATTATAAAATCTAAATAAAATTTTATAATCTAGTTATATAGTCTTAAAAGAAAATTGTAGAACTAAATAGCTCTCAATAACAAATACACAGGCTAGTATTCGAATATAATAATATAAGCCAATCAATATGATCAAATTTGGAATATAAATAAAATATAATAACTTTTTTTGTGTGAAGGCAATGAACTTACTTCAGTGCTTCATAGAAAAATAAAAAGCTCAAATGTGTTAAACCTAACCAAAAAACAAGTCAGTGGAAAAAAAAGCTCGGTGCAAACTAGTTGTAACCCATTTACTACTTTTAATAATGGGTCATACTAACGAGTGCCCTTAGAGCACTCATTAATAATCAATTTCAGGAAAGTTTAGATACCACTTTTATGAGAAATGATAATCTAGAAACTACAAAAGTTAAAACTTAACACTAGAAGTGAGTAAACTTAGATAATATCGCCAAATCTAAAGACTCTAAACATACCCACTGGCAGCACAGTCATAGAGAGAGAGAGAGACAGGGAGAAAGAAAGAAAGACACCACTAGAGTTGGGCTGAGGCTAGAGTCGCCAGCCATCTTTGCTATGGGTTTCCATTCTACTAAAACTGAGAGGATAACATGAGGCTCACACAATGAATCGGGGTTTTATCACACAATGAATCGGGGTTTTAAGCCAAGTAGCAACGGCGCCGTAAGGTGGATTTATTTTTTGTTTATTTATTTATTTTTTTAAACGGCTAAAATGCGAAACTGACCTTCTAAGTTTCTTTAGATTTTATTTCAATCTTCTAACTTTATTTTCGTTCATTTTAGTCTTCTAAGTTTCAAATTTATTCAATTATGACTTTTCTATCAACTTTTATTAATTTTTTTTAAAAAAAAATCAGAAAAATATTTTTTAATCATTAGTTGAATTTTTTTAATTTAAAAAATTTGATGAAAAATTTAAAAAATTGAAAAATTAACCACGGTATATAACAAAAGATGATAGAAAAGCCTTAATTGAATAAACTTGAAAGTTGGAGGACTAAAATGAATGAAATCAAAGTTAGAGGACTGAAATGAAATCTGAAGAAACTTAGAGGGTGAATTTTGCATTTTACCCTTTTTAAATTTATTTTCAGTTTTTGTTTTTGAGTAAACAACAACTACTGAGAGGTGTTACGTCTACAATATTTTTATAACAAATCATAGGTGGTTAGTTGTTATTAGTTCTAATTTGAATCTACCACTAAAATTACTTTTCTATCCCACCAATAATAACCTGTAACAACTAGCCATATAAGATTTGTTGTGAAAATGTTATATGCATATCATTTCTCACAACTATTAGCTATAGCTACAAGGATTTTTTTTCCCCATATTTGGAGGAATCCTAATACATTGAATAGAGTCCTAAACATTTAAGTTTATTTTTGTTTTTTTGTTTTCAATATATATGGAATTGGGAGTGGCTTTGTCACCAAGGAATGGGCGGGTGTTATTTCTTTATTAGATTTTTCCGAACCAAATTTTAAAATTTGAAAGAGACCAAATGGAATTTTGAAAGGGAATAATCTGTTTTGAATTTTTTCTCAAAATATTAGGGGGGGCCGGCAAGTAATTTTAAAGATCAAATATGGTTTTGTTACTACTATTAGTGGAAATTTTGCAAAGCTAGGGGAGGCCATGGCCCCAAAGTGGCTCCGCCTATATATATGGCATATTCCAAGCTCGCCCTGTGCATGCATGCACGTACATAATCTTAGGTTATAATTCATTATAGTTTCAAAGACATTACTCGCTGAAGCTCACTATTTTAATTAGAAAGTTTAAAACCTTTTTTTTAATGATATGATAGGATTTGAACTAATAACTTCCATTCTATTTGGAATCCACAGAAAGTGTAAGCTTTTGAACAAACTTGATAAAAGCTTAAAATGACAATTTTGTCACATATATATTACTTAATAATAAAGACTCACAAACGTTTTATTCATTATTAATGCAACGGTCACATAGCTTAAACAATGAACCAGAAAAAACCGAAGCTTGTTTTCTTGTAATAAAGTTGTGTGCATAATTAAAGTAGATGAGATCTGGCAATGCGACCATTGCCTCCTTTTGGATAGAATCCACCGGGTTTTTTCTCATCACCAGAGCCATACACAATCCTCAATATCTCTTCTGCGGTCCTGTCAAATGCAACAGAGTCTGCATCTCCAGCAAGCACGTTTCCACTGATCTTTCCCTCAGCACCTTCGGCTAGAGGAACCACAAGGCCTTCATCTTTGTGACCTTGATGTCCAAGCCTATCTCTTAGTTCTGAAAAGTGATTTGTAAACTCTCCCACAGTTATTCCATATGGTGACACTATCTCCTTTGCATGCTCGTACAGGTATGCTCGAATAACAGCATCTTGGCCTGATTCCACACCTAAAAGGCCTGCAACAAGCTGAACATATACAAGTCGACATTGTTAGAATAATGGTTTGATAATTTTTGGACAAGTAGTAATTTATTATGATATTAAAGTAAGTGTTGTGAATGTACTCCTGTCTCTGTGCTCTACCGATCTACTTCTCAAATAATAAAAAGGGTTGGGTTTACATTAAATTCGGTGTAACTTTTATCAACGTTACACTACTCAATAACTATATATATTAAATGCAAAATTTTAAAAATCCATTGTTAAATAACTTGAATTACATTGTCTCCTTTTATCTTATATGTATGCAAAACATAAAGATTATTAGAGATTAATTATTATCTCATTTATGAAATGCTTAAAATTAATTTTTTTTTTAAATTTTAAAAATAGTTAGAAAAAATGATACTGCTAATTAAAAAGTAAATTATATCTAGTTGATACCAAATTTGGCTTGTACATTAAAAATATAGAAAACATATATAATTCAATGATAGGATTTTTAAAATTTTAATATAATAAAAAAATTATTGGGTGAGTTATATGAAATATAACTTGATTATGGACCATTAAAAGAATTACAAATTTTATTTGTTAAGCTTTATCATTTCTTAGCATAAAAAAATAGTTTATTCTACAAAAAAAAAAAAAAAAATGGTAGTATATAACTGTGTATACACACACACACGCGCATAGAAGCAATAGATTATTTATACTGCCTGTTTTGTAGAACATTATTATGGATCAAGTTTAAATCTTGATTACCCTTCTAGAACTAGGGGCTTTGAGTTTTGGAATTGTTCCAACATAGCCAGTAAGTCCAACATAAGGAATAAGGTAAGATGCAAGGAGGAAGTGAACTCCACTGTAATAAGGATCAAAAGGTGGGGACAACTTTTTCCCTATTGCAGCATCAACTGTTTTTGCAAATGATTCTTTACTTAAGTCTAATAATGGTCTTGGAAATCCTTTAACCACTTTTTGAATGGCCCTGCATCAAGAATTTAATAGTTAGTACCATGATAATTTTGATTATCAAAAAAGTACCATGATAATTTTTTTTAAAATTTATAGCTATGATAGGATTTAAAATCTATAGTATCTACATTATGATAATTATATTAATTGTTTATCATTATGTTAGGACATCAATGTGTTTCTATTCAATATAGGTGGTATTCAAACTCAAATCTCTTATTTAAGGCCTAAAATATTTATCAATCAAACTAACTGGAACACATTAGCCATTAAACCCAACAAAAAAGCCCAAAAGAAATTGAATAAAGATTTTAAAAGAGAAACCTCAAGTGTCCAACTTCTTGGTAAGCAAATTGCAGGATAACATCTTGGGTAAAATGATCTAAATTTGCCTTTTTAGCACCAAGGGGTGTTGGGCCTCCCTTGGTTAGATTTGGAGCAACTTTATCTAAGCCATAACCCAAAGCACCATACAAAAAGAATTCAGCTTCAAAGAATTCTAAATTTAGAGGAAATTCCAAAAGATCCACGTCTGCTTTTGCAAAACGTATATGGTGATGGTCTATGGTGAATTCAGAAGAATAAATTTTGGGGAGGAAGAAGAGGGAGATTAGTAAAGTGGTGATGGTGGCTGTGCTAGTAGAAGTTAGTGCCATCGTTTTTTTTTTTTTTTTTTTTGCTAGCTAGTGGGTAGATATGTTTTTTTGTTTTTGTTTTTTTGATGCTAATGTTTGTATTTATATATAATCTCTAGATAGTTATATTTAGCAAAATTCCACACGGCTAAGTAACATTATTGTTTATATTTAGAATAATTCCACATGGCTATCTAACTTATCTACGTACAATCGTATTATTCTAGATTGATGCTGATGCTATTGTTTATATTTAGAATAATATGGACATTGTCTTTGCATGGTTAGGTGACTGTTGAATGGGTGGTGATTTGAAAAGGTAAAACTAATTCTGTATTATTTGAGTTGCGAACTTATGATTTATTGATACTAATGTGGACTTTGTAAGAACCAACTCTAAAAGATAAATCAGCCCTTGCATCATATATAAAAAATAAATAATTTCATAAAGGACATGTATATTCTAGATTCAAATCCTATTAGTAGTAATCTGTTAAAAAAATAGAAAAAGATGAATTCAAATCCTATTAGTAACAATTTGTTAAAAAAGAGAGAGAAAAAGATGGATTCAAATCCTATCAGTAACAATTAGTAACTTTCAGGTCCCATACATGATTTGATGGAACAAATAGGTTCTCCCTTACGGTATAAGTCTAATTATAACCAATTCGATCTACCATATTCAGTCAAACCTACTAGATAATAGATTTTGATCTTTTATTTTATTGTTAATTTATGACTTCTTTTAAATGGAACTTAATGGACTTCAGAAATTTGTTCCCATCTTATTGGGACTTAGAGAAATGGACTTTAGAAATAAAAATTCTTAATAATGTAGTATCAGATACAAATATACAATGGGAGCACCTAAGTGTAAATGAGCCCTAGGTAAAGGCTTTATGATTATGTGAGAAAAAAATAGGAAGCGATTGACTCCTAAGGTAACGCTCCATTTATAAGCTCGGATATTTTGTTATAAAGAATGTAATTACTAATTAGGCGGAAAAAATTGTAGTGTTTTGTCTCATTTCCCAAACTAATTAGAGAAATGCCCCTCTTTTGTAACTCGATTTGAGATAAATCGAGTTTAAAAAAAAAAAAAAAAATTCTGGAGCCCTATACCGGCGTTTTAAGGAGCCTATAGTGACGTTTTAAGGAGCCTATAGTGACGTTTTAAGGACCTATAGTGGCGTTTTGTAACTCAACTTCCATGAAGTCAAGTTATAGGCATTTTAATTTTTTTTTTTTTTTTTAACCTATAATTCGACTTCATGGAGGTTGAGTTACAAAATGCCACTATAGGCTATAGGGCCTAACTCGATTTATCTCAAATCGAATTTCAAAAGAGGGACATTTTCTTAATTAGTTTGGGAAAGGGAGCAAAACGCTACATAATTTGCGCAAAAAAGGCATTTGCCCATTTTCTCCCTAATTAGGCATTTGTAATTAATTAATTTATAACTCAAATGACAGGACAAGGAAAATACAAAATGCAGTCCGCTGCTAATGCAATACACTGGTAGTGTTTGTCTTATTTTTTTATTTTTATTTTTTTATAAATAATTTTTTCCTTCTCTCTATTACTCTTTGTCTGTATTTTATTTTCTTAGCAAAAACATGCAAGCAGTTAAAAGTAATTTAGTTTATTAAGTAAACAAACAAACATTAAAGGTTGAGAAGAACGCCAAAAGTTTCAAATCTAGTCGTATTTATGTAAAAAAACAAAGGTGAATTCATCAATGAAACAATCATAGTCCTGTTAGTTGTGGCTGCTGTTAAGAGAAAAATTTTCCTTTCAATTAGGACTTAGAATTTTTGTTTTTATTTTTTGGGAATTAGGACTTAGAATTAGTGTATACTTTATTGAAATAAAGAAAAGGAATTAGTGTATGCTATTTTAACAACTGTAATATAATTGCCCAGTTTGTAATGTAATATCAATGATCCAGACACAAAGAATGCATATTTGTAGAGTCTATTTTTCATTTAAAAACAAGATTAATTTTTTTTAATCGAATTAATCTGATTGTTTTTCCATTCAATAGTTATTTTTAATAGTGTCCTTTCTTATATTATCTTTCATCATTCCCATAGCCCATCCTACACTTATTCAACATATATATAGTGCTGTTTCTCAAAAAAAAAAAAAAAAAAAAAAAAAAAACTCGCACCACATTTAACTAGTTGCTATGATTCAGGAAAGAAAAAAAAAGTAATAGGCAATTACTTTATGAATCTTATTACAATAGATTGCAAATAATTGACAGAACTAATTTGGTTCAAATTATTACAACTATATGTAATAGACAATTGCTTTATATTTGTTATTGCAATAAATTATAAAATAATTAATATCATGTTATTGCAATAATATATTTATTTTTATGTTTGTCATTATAATAAATTGTAAAATAATTTATATCAAATTATTGCAATGACAACTTCAATGCATTAACTATAAGTTCAAAATTTTCATTGCAATAAATTACAAAAATAATACACTCCTCAGTCCTCACTCAATCACTCACTCAACCAAAAGCACTATCAGTTCACTCATAACACTTATTCTAACTCTCCCTCTCTCAACTACAAATCGCTTTTGGCTACTCCAAAGCTAATTGTGAGTGGACTTATTACAATGGCAATTGCCGTATGTGCTCACAAACCTTCAGAACTAATTTGAAATTGAGAAATCATTTAAGGACTCACAACCAGATGAAATTCAAATGCTTCAAATGTAAGCCCCCGTTTCGAGACCGAACCTAAGTGAGAAGACAATGACTTCCAATAATCCTCTTAAAGAATTATCTGTATATATATATATATATATATATATATATATATATATATATATAGAGAGAGAGAGAGAGAGAGAGAGAGAGAGAGAGAGAGAGTTGCACTTTGTCAACTGATTACCAATGTTCCAACTTTGACTAAGAGTAGGACCCTAATGAGGAAGAAAGTGCATGAAGTAAAAAAAAAAAAAAACATTATTTCTTCAAATATCTTGTATTAATAGTGAAAGTTCAAATAACGTATAAAACACTATGAATGTTTAGACCCCCAATTACAAAATTATCAATTCAAGCTTAATGTCAAACAATATATGTGTGGAAAATGAACATAAGCTAATAACAGAATTGATAAACAATCTAAACCAATTAAAATCACATCCATAGCAGAAATTAAATGGCAAAGATTAAGGGAAGAGAGATGCAAACACAAGGACAACACAACGATGTGTTATCGAAGAGGAAATCGAAGCCCTCGGCGTAAAATCTCTCCGCCACCCTCCAAGTGGTCAATAATCCACTAGAAAATGTAGTTAGGATACATGAACAACAATAGACCCTTCAAGCCTAATCTACCCAGTGTACTTAAGCCCTCCAAGCTTCTTGCTCCAACGAGGTTACGCCGAACCTTTGTCTTTTCTTACTTACCGAATTCTGCTATAGCCCATAGTATTAACCAATAACCATTGGTCCCTTCCTAACTGCTTCCTAAAGCACTAAATAGCCTTCTCACAGATATGGGTATGGTGAGAATAGGATTTGGATAATGAACCTCTCAAGGATGTAACAATGGAGAGGGTGAGAGTAGAGGAATTTGAAGAGTCACTATGTAAAGATTGTGGATGAGTCAATCTTGTTTTTCTCTAGGGTTTCTCTCTCAAAATTCTCTCTGGAAGGTCTCTATATTTCGTGGGTATAAGAGGAATTTATACTAGGGTGAGAAAGGAATACGAAGAGTCAGTTTTTCCAAAACAGAGCTGGTTGGTGACTTGGCCTCGTGACTTGACTAATTCGCAAGTTCAAGCCGCGAGCTAATTGAATGGCCAATCTGGACTTTTTGTCCTGTAGTGCTACAGCTGGCATGACAGTTCAGCTTATCTACATGCTTCACTCATGTGCATCATCTAGCGGCTTGCCAGTCGCGAGCCACCCACGAGATCCAGTCGCGAGTCCCTGCTTCACTGCACAATCTTGAGCATTTCTTCACACTCTTTCACACGCTACCCTTACATGATTCCCACCTAAATACAGGGTTTCTAAGTGTTGAATTACAAGAAAATTGGCATGGAATAAAGCCAACAAGATGATTGATTAAATTCAACCTTACAAATAGGCTATTACTTTACGAAACTTATTACAATAGATTACAAATAATTGACAAAAATAATTCGGTTCAAATTATTGCAACAATATCTTTGTTGTAATAGATAATTACTTCATGTTTGTTATTGTTAGAAACTGAAAAGAATATGGACAAACACCCAAAGTGAGCATGTCCCTCTATTTGCCTCAGAATGATTGTAACATCCATGAGTTATGGAGTAATGGTATTGGACCGTTACTCTACCCCACTAAGTCCATTATCCCACTCAATATTAATGGAGTGGTGTGTATATAAATACCAAGAATGGTACCCAATGAATAGTGAAAGAATTCTGCATTTCTCATAGTGTTTATAGAGTGTTGTGAGGCTCTTAGGTTGTGGGTTATGTTTGCATCACTCTAGTAGTGTGCAACATCTTCGGAGAAACGTTTTTGGTTCGTGGGTTACACAAACTGGAATTCAAAATGTGTTTGGATAGCTGGTCTACTTGGAGGCTGGCTCTAGACAATGTAGAACAATCTCAAAACTCCTGTGTGATCACCGATTTAGGCCAAGAAAGGTATGTCAAAAAACCGATTACTTGTATTCCGCCGCAAGTTTCTATTTCTAACATTGGTATTAGATCATTCATAGGTTGTTCTCAATGTCATAGGCATATATGATTAGTTCTTAATGTGTTTTATGTTTTTGTGATATGCTATGAATTTCTATGCACCTCACATGGCCTTCAATGGCAAGTTTTGATTCTGAGCATTTCGTGCCTTGAAATTAATATATGTTGTTTATATTACATGTATTAATATCTGATAATCCTGGAAAATCAGTGGGCTGAAAGTCTCCGGGCTTCGTTGATCTTGAAGGCTAAGTCCTGAAAAATCAAATTCAATCAGAGAAAGACCGGTGGAGGCCGGTCTAGGGTCCTCTGATGGTAAAGTCAGTGGGCTGGAATCAAGAGAGATATTTCTCAAACTTTCTTTTTGTTCTGTAAAAAAGTGTTCTCTGAATCCCTTACCTCTTCGTAGAGAAACGTTTATATAGTGCACATGGAACGGTTACTTGCTCTGATAACCGTTCCTATTGTTGAGGAATTCATCAAAGTCGGAGGTAACTTCCATAACTTCCAGGGAAGTTACTTTATTTGGACCGGTGCTTCATCGCGTATAATGGAGACCTTAGTTCATAGATTAGAACTAAATTTGCAAGTTCAAGATATTCACCTCGTCCGTCCTTAACTAAGGATGGACGAGCCTTGGTACAAGCTGAATGTTTGCATCGTCCGTCATTTGGGATGGACAAAACCTTGCCTCGTCCTTAATTTATGACGGACGAGGTTTGATGGGGACGAACGACTTTTTCGCTGCGCACTTCCTCCATGATTAGTCCAAGGACGAACCATATGGACGATCTTGGAAGTTGCATTTTATAACATCATCAGTTGCCCCCTTGTCCATGGGTCGTCCAAAGAGACGTAAGACGTGTGTTGGTCGCAGATTGGTGTGCCACGTGTCATGATTTCATTAGTGAAAAATCTCGTCGATTGATTTAACCGAGGAGTACGCCACGTGTCTCTTGTTGATTTGGTCATGTCGCTTCAGATGCTGAGGTTTATTCCCTATAAATAGTGGAATACCTCCGTTACCCTCTTCATTTTTGAAATTTCTTTCCTTGTCCTTCCTCGTCCTAGATCTTCGTCTAGAAGCTTCTCGCGTCCATAGCTTTCATTCGTCCTAGATCCAGGTATTCCTCTTCTTCTCGTCCTTAGTTTTCCTGTTAAGATGGCTGATGTTGTACTTTCCTCGTCTAGCGATAGTGTAGATAAGGCCATAGATGAGTACAATGATGAGAGTAGCTACAACAGTTCTAGTAGCAGTAGTGATAGTAGTGGGGGGAACACCACGGACGAGGAGTATGTTTCTGGCGTCCCTGGGCTTCCTATAGAGGTTGTACAGGAGCAGCTTAGGAAGGCCTCAGGGTCTCAAGCTGGTACCTCATTCACTGCCCCTCCTTCTGGTCCTTTGGACGAGGAGGAGGTTACTGTTTATAGTTGTGTAGTAGATATCCCTTCTAGGACGGACGAGCAAAGATTAAAAAATCTTAGGGAGTGGTACCAAATTCCAGACGAGTTTAACCCTAGGTTGCCCGTCCGAGGAGAATGGTGTTGCAACCCTCACTTTGGGATAGGCGTCTATGAGGCTTATCTTTTAGGGGGTTTAAGATTTCCTTTAAACGCCTTTACTAGGGAGTTGTTGATTAAGTTAGGTTTAGGAATATGCCAATTCAACCCAAATGCATGGAGATTAATCATCTCAATGCAAATTTTATGGGGTAAAGTATTTGGAAAGGACCGTCCTCTTATTGTGGACGAGTTCCTTTATTGTTACAAACCTTCAGAGATACATCAATCCCCTGGCTTTCATCAATTCACAGCCAGGGGTAAAGATTGTAGATTGATCAAGTCCCTGGCCTCGTCTGACAGAAAATGGAAGACGGAATTTTTCTTCGTCTCCGGCTTCTGGGCTGGGAGTCCTGTAGACGTTGGCCAGGACACGTTTGGTCGTTATACCGGGGACCTAGGAAACCTTCGTCCTGAAGGTAAGTTGCTCCCCTTTTTCTTTTGATTTTCCCTTTTCTTCTTTTGACATTAACGATTAATTAAAAAATTTCCTAATTGTTTCATTTCAGCTGTTAAAAGACCGTCTTTGAGCAAATTTCACCGTGACCGCGTCCACAGGGCTCGTCTTCACGCGGATAAGGACTTCCATTCCTTGGTCTCGCTTGGACGACTTGCCAAGTGGGGATTGGGCCCTAACCCATCTAATGAAGCAATTGCACACAAAGTCACAGTAAGAAGAAGTAAGTCTTAAGTTCCAAGCGTCCTTGCACATTGTTTGCTTTGTTTTAATTCTAAAAGTATTCTTACTTCTTCTTCTCTTCTTTTTTTTTTTTTTTTTTTTTTTTAGGAATGGCAACAATGAAAGGGAACAAGGGAAAAGAGGTGACTGTTGAGGGGGATCGTCTTGAGACTGAAACTCAAGCTCGTCCTGCGACTGGGGAGAAAAGGAAGACACTGTCAAAGAGTTTGGACTTGGGAAATCTCCCCAGTCGAAGAGGCAAAAAGGCCAAGTCTGGCTCGTCCCAGGTAGTCAAGCCTATCCTTCCCTTGTCCTAGCAACCTGTACATATAGTTGACGTAGACTCGTCCATTCCAGCTGAGACCACTCCGTCCCAGACCACTCCGTCCAAGATTGTGTCAACCCTGTCTCAGCCTTCTCGAGCAGTCCCTTCAAATATCATTGAAAATGAGGACCTGTCCTAGGAACGTTTCAAGAAGGCTGTGACTGACGAAGATATAAACGTTTGCTATGATATGTCCCTTAAGGATTTTGAACACTCTGGTGTTCATGACCTTTTCAAGGTAACACTCATACCTCGTCTTGACCAAGGATTTTCTCTTTCCTTCTTTGTCTCTCCTTTTTTTATTTGTTGATGTGTTTCTTTTTTGTAGGGCATGTCAAAGTTTATAGCGGTGTCCAGACAGGCCACAGGGTTGGACAAGACGAGGATCCTGCTTGAGACGAGGATCCAGGAGTTAAAGGTCGAGGCTAAGCAATGGGCTGAGGTGGTTGCCAAAACTACGGACGAGGTGAAAGAGTTGAAGACATTGGTTGAGGAGTTGAAAACCAGTGCTGTAGAGAAGGACGCTCGTCTTGAGGTCCTGCAGAAAAAGAAAGATGAATATGGCACTCTCCTCTCCAAAGCGAAGGAAGATGCAGTGGCTGAGTTTAAAGCATCTAAGCAATACACAGATGCTATGGACACCAACTATGCAGTAGGGTTTGAAGACTTCAGGATGGACGCTGCTGAGAAGTTTCCTGATGTGGACTTCAGCTCCATTGTGCTCAATTTGAACCCTGCCACCACTAGCTCTCTCCTTGGTCTTGACTCTGAGGACGCCAACATAGAGGACGATGCCACGACTCAGCCTCAGGACGACCCCAATCCGGATGCCTCAATTTAGAACATACCTTGATGACTTAGTTTTTTTTTTTTTTTTTAAGGATATATGTAATTTGAGTACATTTAGTTCGTCCATGTTTAAGGACGAATTTTGATAAAACAGTTAAAAGGGTGTTTAGGACGTTTCTTGTCCGCCCTTGAAAACAATTGAATGAATATTGTTTGTCTTATGTGCATGGACGAGTGTTTATCTCCTATGCTTGATTTCCTGTTTTACTCGTCTACATTTCATACACAAACTCAAACCATTTTTATTGGAATTCCCACTTGAGTGTGATTTGTCCATGTGAAATGGTAACAAAAACTTCACTTGAAATGGTTAAGTAAATAAGCATTACTCGTCCTTAGACTTGTCTGGGCTTTTGTCTTGTCCATGAGATGCCCTCTTCTTTAAAGTAGGTGATTTAAACAAGTTCAAAACGCCCGTGTTTTTCCTCGTCCATGGTATGGTTAGGTATTATGTTCTACCTTGCCCCATTTTATGGACGAGCATGCCTTGGTTTTGCTTGTAATTTGATCTGTACAAGCTCTATCTCGTCCTTTGCTTTGGACGAGCATGCTTTATCTCATCCTTTGCTTAGGAAATCTTGAGATTACATCTCTGTGTCCAGAGAATTTTCTCGTTTTGAGCTTTTCAGCTGTTTTCAAGTCAATATGAACAAAAAGCAGTACTTGAATCATGGACTCACACAACATTATGTACATTCCACAAATATTATTCACAATACAGACATTGTTCATAGACGAGGCATGTTTTAAGAAACTAATGCCTGCCTTAAAAGAAAAACAAACACAAGCCAAACCATAATCTTGTCCTTAACATAATAATAAGACAAATAAATAAATAAAGTCTTTTATGTAGAATAGTTTTTTATGTAGATAGACAGCCTCCAGACTCGTCCAAAGTCATGTTCATCTAAGCTTGCGTTTTACTGATAGTACTTCCTCAAGTGCTCCACATTCCAAGGATGCTCTAACTTCCTCCCATCAAGGGCTTCCAAGTAATAGGACCCTTGTCTTTTGCAGTTGACGACTCTGTAGGGGCCTTCCCAATTTGGTCCCAACTTCCCATGGGCTGGGTTCTTTGTTGCTAAGGAAACCCTTTTTAGGACGAGGTCCCCTATGTTGAATTGCCTTGGCTTTACCATTGCGTCATACCGCCTAGCCATAAGGTTTTTATACCTTGCCATCCTTTGCTCAGCATCCGTCCTTACCTCGTCTATTAAATCGAGGTTCAAACGGAGTTGTTCCTCATTAGCTTTGTCCTGGTAGGTTGTCACCCTATGATTGGCCATGTGTACTTCCGCAGGTATAACTGCTTCAGTTCCATATGCTAGCTTGAAAGGAGTTTCTCCTGCAGGAGTTCCTCCTGTAGGAGTTCTCACTGTCGTTCTATATGCCCATAGAACACCTGGTAGCTCATCTGGCTATACTCCCTTAGCCCTCTCAAGCCGAGTCTTGATTATTTTTAACAATGATCGGTTTGCAACTTCTGCCTGGCCATTAGCTTGTGGGTGGGCTGGTGAGGAGTAGTGATTTTGAATTCCAAAATGTATGCAAAAATCTTTGAAAATTGCATTGTCAAATTGTCGTCCGTTGTCCGATACTAGCACCCTAGGTACTCCAAATCTGCACACAATGTTTTTCCACACGAAGTTCTTGACATTTTGCTGTGTGATGTTGGCCAAGGATTCCGCTTCTACCCACTTGGTAAAATAATCAATACCAACCACAAGGAATTTCATTTGCCTTATTCCCAGTGGAAATGGACCCAGAATGTCTAGTCCCCATTGTGCAAAAGGCCACGGGGCCGTCATTGGAGTCAAGTACTCTGATGGTTGCCTGGGGACGTTGCTAAACCTTTGGCATTGATCGCAGACCTTGACGTAGGCCTTAGCGTCAGCTTGCATGTTTGGCCAATAGTATCCTGCACGGACGATTTTGTGGACAAGGGACCTAGCTCCTGAGTGATTGCCACATGCTCCTTCATGAATTTCTCTTAGTATGTAGTTCGCTTTGTCTGGAGCCAAACACCTAAGATAAAGCTGGGAAAAACCTCTTTTGTAGAGAACCTCGTCCATAAGAATGTACCTGGCTGCCCTTGCCCTCAGCTTTCTTGCTTCGTCTTTTTCTTCTAGGAGTCGTCCGTCTTTTAAGTACGACACAATTGGAGTTATCCAATTTGCTCTATTTTCCACCTGTTGTACTTCTGGGATGTCTATACTTGGCATGTATTGAATTTCATCAAATTTGTATTCGGCTTCACTCGCTGAGGCTTCTTTCGCCAAGGCATCAGCTTCCATGTTCTCCTCTCTTGGGATTTGAACGAAGCTAACTTCTTCAAACTTCTTTATAAGGCGCGTCACTTTGTTTAGATACTTCCTCATTCGTTCTTCTTTAGCCTCAAACATTCCATTCACTTGGCCTATGATTAACTGATAATCCCCCAAGACGAGGAGTGACTTCGCTTCTACGGATTTGGCCAATTCCAGCCCTTTGAGAAGAGCTTCATATTCAACTTCGTTATTAGTTGTCTGGTACAGCAAACGAACTTTGTGTTTTAGTTTGTCCCCCTCTGGAGATTGTAAGACCACACCTATTCCTCCTGCGTACAGTGTAGACGAGCCATCCACATGGACGACCCACTTCTAGTTTTCCACTTCACCTTCTTCATCACAACTTAGGGTAAACTCAGCAATGAAATTTGCCAGAGCTTGAGCTTTTATGGCATGCCTCGGTTGATACTTTATGTCAAACTCACTGAGCTCGACGGCCCATTGGATCAAACGTCCCGCAGCCTCTAGTTTGTTCATTGCCTTCTTGAGTGGGTGATCTGTCATGACGTTAATGATGTGAGCCTGAAAATAATGCCTTAGTTTTCTGGAGGCTGTTATCAATACAAAAGCCAATTTCTCCATTAACGGGTATCGTCCCTCTGCTCCCCTCAATGCTTTGCTGGTATAGTACACAGGTCTTTGTACCTTACCTTCTTCCCTCACTAGTGCTGAACTCACTGCATGTGGGGTGACTGCCAAATATAAGTACAACTTTTCTCCTTGCACAGACGGGCTCAATAATGGGGCTTTGGTAAGATATATCTTCAAATCTTCAAAAGCTTTCTGACACTCGTCGGTCCATTCAAATGCTTTTTTAAGAACCTTAAAAAATGGCAAACATTTGTCAGTAGTTTTAGAAACAAACCTGTTGAGGTCGGCAACTCGTCCGGTGAGGGACTGGACTTCTTTAACATTGCTCGGAGGCTTCATATCCAATATTGCTTGAATTTTATCAGGGTTTGCTTCGATTCCTCTGTAGGAGACCATAAATCCTAGGAATTTCCCTGATGATACTCCAAAAGCACATTTGTTAGGGTTCAACTTCATATGATACTGCCTCAGTGTATCAAATGTTTCCTGCAGGTCGTCCAAATGCCTCTCCTCGTCTTGAGTTTTCACCAACACATCATCTATGTAGACTTCCATATTCCGCCCGATTTGTGGACGAAACATGTGGTTGACTAGTCGTTGGTATGTTGCTCCAGCATTTTTCAAACCGAAAGGCATCACTTCATAACAAAATAGTCCCTGACTGGTGATAAATGACGTCTTCTCTTGGTCAGCCTCATCCATCCTAATTTGATTATAACTAGAGAAAGCATCCAGAAAACTGAGCAACTTGTGACCGGCAGTAGAATCTACCAACTGATCAATGCGCGGCAACGGGTAACTGTCCTTAGGACAAGCCTTGTTTAAGTCAGTGAAATCAACACACATTCTCCATTTTCCGTTCGCCTTCTTGACCATAACCACATTGGCTAACCAGTCAGGATAGTACACCTCTCGAATGAACTTCGCCACAATTAACTTCTGAACTTCCTCCTTAACAGCATTATCTCTTTCAGGGGCGAACACCCTCTTCTTTTGTCGCACTGGCTTGGAGGAAGGGCATACACTCAGACGGTGGGTAATGATATCAGGATCTATACCTGGCATGTCTTCGTGGCTCCAAGTGAACACATCTCTGTTTCTTTTTAAAAAACAAACGAGGTCCTTCTTAATCTTCGCTTCCAGATCTGCTCCAACCCTGGTACACCTCTTAGGGTTATTTTCATCTAAGTTAATATCTTCCAACGCTTCCATGGGTTCTGCCACAACTTTCTTTTCTTCAATAGTCATTGTTTGAATTTGCTCGTCCGTAGCCAGCATGGCTAGATAACACTCCCGTGCTGCTAATTGGTCTCCCTGTACTTGGCCTACCCCATGTTCCGTCGGGAACTTGACTGACAGGTGGTAGGTAGATGTAACTGCCTTCCACTTGCTTAGGGTTGGCCTTCCAATTATTGCATTGTAAGATGACGAGCAATCTACTACTAGGAAATTCACATTGGTAGTCAACTGTCGTGGATATGCTCCTACCACCACTGATAATGTAACAGTACCTACAGGCTGTACCTTCATTCCTCCAAAGCCTACTAGAGGCGAGTGCACTGGACGGAGCTGGTCTTGTCCGATCCTCATCTGCTGAAAGGCTGGGTAATACAGAATATCCGCTGAACTTCCGTTGTCTACCAGCACTCTCCTGGTTATGTAATCGGCAATAAGCAGGGCGATAACAATAGCGTCATCGTGGGGATGGTGGATTCTTTCAGCTTCCTCGTCCGTGAAGGTAATCGCCTGCTCGTCCATGGGCTTTGCCCTTGGTGATTGCCCAGAAAGTTGGACACTCAGCACTTCCTTCAAGTATGCTTTCTTTGCTTTGGACGATTGTCCAGTTATACTTCCCCCTATGATGACTCTTATTTCCCCGAACGGTGGTCGTGATGAATCCTCTACCTTCCCTTTCAATTTCTCGTCCTTATGGTCCTGTCCAAGGAAATTTTTCAGCTTCCCTTACCTGATAAGATTCTCAATCTGCTGCTTCAAATCAAAGCATTCGTCCGTGTCATGCCTATGGTCTCTGTGAAAGCGACAATACTTATTCCGATTGCGCTTGTTGGGATCTCCTTTCATTTTCTCCGGCCACTTCAAGGAAGGCTCGTCCTTGATTTGCATAAGGACTTGCTCAAGTGGCACATTCAAAGGGGTGTATTGTTGATTCCGCGCTGAAGGGCTTGCCTTCTTCTCTCGGTCTTTCCTATCTTCTGTTCGACCCTTCTTAGGACGAGGACCTTGTTCCGACTGACGCATTGGGTTGGCTTCCACTCTCTCAACTCTCTTCCTCTTCTTGGCTATGATGGCATCCTCCGCATTCATAAAGTTCTGGGCTGAATGGACTAGTTCAGCCATGGTCTGAGGCGCCTGTTCATATAACTTGTGGATAAGCAAATCAGAGTGCACCCCATTATGGAATGCTGCCAGAAGGAGCTTATCATCCACCTCGTCCACTGCCAAGGCGTCCCTGTTGAACCGCGTGATGAAGGATCGTAAACTTTCATTCTCTCCTTGCTCTATGGTCAGCAAGCTAGACGAAGAACGTTTGTGCCTCTGTCCTCTGATAAAATTATTAACGAACAACTTGCTTAACTCCTTGAAGGACGTCACTGTGTTAGGGGGTATTTTGCTAAACCACACTCGCGCGGGCCCTTTGAGGGTAGTGGGGAAGGCTCTACACATTATCTCATCAGGAACCCCTTGAGGGTGCATGGTAGTCTTGAAAGTGGCGATATGGTCAAAAGGGTCTCGCGTTCCATCATACGAATCCAAGGAAGGCATCTTGAATTTCGGAGGCAAGGGATGGCCATTGATAGAGGCTGTGAAGGGAGAGTCAGTTCGGTGAACCAGGTCTTCTACAGGATTAGTTCTCCTCATGTTCTCCCTCATCTCATCCATAACTTTCCTCATCTGATCCATTTCCTTTTCCAAATGTGGTACCCTTCCAGGAATGGTACCCCTTGATTGGCTCTCCGGCTCTGCACGTCTTCCATCCCCTTGACTCTGTCCAAGGTCTTCTCCATAGGCCTCATGTTGTTGCCTTTTAAAGGTAATCTCTCTCCTCAATTCTTGATTCTGGCGAGTCAACTTTGCCATAGTGGCAGCCATTGCTTGGACGTGTTGGCTAGAAGGGGGTTGCATGGCTGGTGCAGATTGTTGGGCGCGATGAGGATTGCTGGAAGCGTCTCTACTCTCTTGAGGGCCCGGACTGGCAGCCCTTGATCTGGTCCGAACCATTTCGGCCCTTTGTCGGAGAAAGAAAACACGGAACTCAACAAATGAAGTTCAAGCGTGAAATAATTCTTTCCCACAGACGGCGCCAACTGATAATCCTGGAAAATCAGTGGGCTGAAAGTCTCCGGGCTTCGTTGATCTTGAAGGCTAAGTCCTGAAAAATCAAATTCAATCAGAGAAAGACCGGTGGAGGCCGGTCTAGGGTCCTCCGATGGTAAAGTCAGTGGGCTGGAATCAAGAGAGATATTTCTCAAACTTTCTTTTTGTTCTGTAAAAAAGTGTTCTCTGAATCCCTTACCTCTTCGTAGAGAAACGTTTATATAGTGCACATGGAACGATTACTTGCTCTGATAATCGTTCCTATTATTGAGGAATTCATCAAAGTCGGAGGTAACTTCCATAACTTCCAGGGAAGTTACTTTATCTGGACCGGTGCTTCATTGCGTATAATGGAGACCCTAGTTCATAGATTAGAACTAAATTTGCAAGTTCAAGATATTCGCCTCGTCCGTCCTTAACTAAGGATGGACGAGCCTTGGTACAAGCTGAATGTTTGTATCGTCCGTCATTTGGGACGGACGAAACCTCGCCTCGTCCTTAATTTATGACGGACGAGGTTTGATGGGGACGGACGGCTTTTTCGCTGCGCACTTCCTCCATGATTAGTCCAAGGACGAACCATATGGACGATCTTGGAAGTTGCATTTTATAACATCTTCAATATCTACTTTAAGTTTCGTAGCAAATCTCTAAGTGTGCCATGAGATATAGTTTAACAAAACTTAGAATACCGAAACTTTAAGGACAAAACTGCTCTTCTATGATTTCTGTTTACAAAATATGATTTCATATTATGAATCTATATGTTATAAGCTTTAAATTGGTATATGGTACATTAAAAATGGACTTAAAATGAAGAAGATATAAAACTTTGAAGTTCATGTCTGAAACTCATTTTTTGGCTAAAAGAAATTGAAAGAAGAAGGTTGAAGACAACCTGCACATCACGTGGGCTAGAGTGATAGCAAATAAAAAAATAAAAAAGAAGGAGGTCCCACAATTGCTTACTTCTCAAACACCTATTTGTAATATTTTTTTCCTTTTTGCTCTGTTAGCGTGCACTGTTCAGTTTGCACATGTGCTCCGTTTGGGGTCTTTGATCTTTTTGAGTTTTGTTTTATTCATATTAAGCCTATTGCATTGTTTTACCATTATTTAAAGAGGCGTAAGTACATGACCAACTTTATATCATGGTCAGTGATATATTTGCAATAATTTATTTGGATTAAAACTATATTAAATCTATTCAATTATTTCATTGAAATGTACTATTTAGCCTAGCATTTATTTCTCATGAAACATAAAAGGCATATGCTTCAATGATATGAAATTGATTTAATTTTGCAAATTATTTAATTCTATTATTATTTCTTAGTGAAATATGGTATTAAAATATATATATATATATATATATATATTTATTTATTTATTTACACAACGTTAAATATTATATTTAACGCGACAAAGAAATAATTATTTCTTAGTGAAATAATGAGATGCCTATATGAATTGTTCTCATGAGTTTAAATTGTAATAGCATGTTTGACTTAATAGTTAATTAATAATATTGGTGAATTATTTTCAATACATATATTTTGTAAATATGTTTAGAATTGAAATATGGAATAGTGGGAGTATGGTTGAGTTGCGTTATCTCCCATACATAATTTTGCACAAATAGATTAAAATTAAGCTTAGTAATAAGTACTAGTGGCGCAAGAGATGATTAAGAAGCTTAGCAAATTTTCGATCTTGTGATGTGTGTTGATTATCTAAGTTTATTTTAGATCGAATGTCAAAATTTTTGAAATGTGTGTGTAATATCCCATTTGTAGTGAAATGGCTTTCAAAGGTATAGTTGTTGATCTCAATAAAGGAGAGAAACTTGATGGTGAAAATTACAATATTTGGCATTGCAAAATCTAGTATGTGTTGAATGAGCAAGAAGTCCTAGAGACTCTAACTCATTCATTGAGTAAACCCGATGAGGGAATCATTGAGCAACACCAACGTGATCTTGCTGCCTATGAAAGTTGGTGCAAGAAGGATTTGTGTGCGCGCTTTACAATGCTAAGCAATATGCATAATGACTTGATTGGTGAATTTGAGCAGTATACAACTGCACAAGACATGTGGAAAGCTCTAAAGCTAAGATATAAAGGGACATTAACCACTAGACTACGTCGCTTAATATAAGATGCGCTCTGAACATGCGATGAAGCAGCATCTTAGGGTGATGTCCTCCATGATTCGAGAGCTCAAATAAGCTGGAAACAATCTTATTGATGAACAACAAGTTTAGGCAGTGATTCGTTCACTACCAAGTTCATGGGAGACGATGTGTCAAAATTTGACACATAATGAGAACATCAAAACATTTGATGATGTGGCTCATCACTTGGAACTTGAAGCTGAGAACCTTGAAGCAGCCAAACTGATTAGTTCTGTGCACATGGCTGAGACTAGCTTGTGTAAGGCATTTAGGCCTAAACGCAAGCAACCTGATTACGCTCCTAGACAAGAGAGACCTAATCGGCCACCGCCTAAGAAGGCTAAGTTTGTCAAGCGCAATACTAGAGGAAAGTGCACAAAGAAGGACAAGTCTAAGTTAACTTGTTATAATTGCAGAAAGAAATGACATTTTGCTCGTGATTGCATTGAGCCAAAAAAGGTAACACCTAATCCTATGTCCCACCATGTTTTTGTAACTAGTCATGTCCTTGTTGCTAATTTTGCTCCTATGTGGACTGTAGACTTAGCAGCAACAGAACATGTAGCGAGAGATAGAGTGGGATTTGTGGAGTACTGTTGGATTCTTATTGGGAGTAGAGACATCAAGGTGGGAAATGGAGCTAACGTGGAGGTACTTGGAATTGGTACCTACAAGCTAGAGTTGCGAGGTGGTCGCACTCTGTTACTCCATGACGTATTGTATGCTCCAGAGATCCGGAGGAACTTACTTTCTGTAGTTACTTTGTTAAGACTTGGTTTCCGGTTTATTTTTGAGAATAATTATGTTTTATTGCATTTTGGGAACAGTTTATTATGGCCGTGGTTTTATTTCAAATGGTTTTTTAATTTTGGATATTGAATATTATAATAATGATAATTCAGTTTTTTTGACTTCATCTGATAATGCTTTTGATAATTCAATTATATGGCATGCTAGGCTTGGCCATATAGGGCAAGAGAGGATGACTAGGTTAGCTAGAGAAGGCCTTATGGGCAATCTCGCTAAGGTCATTTTGTTCACATGTGAACATTGTCTTATGGGAAAGTCAAAAAGAAAACCATTTGGAAAAGCCACAAGGGCATCTTTTCCATTGCAACTAATCCACTTTGATATATATGAACGGTTTTAGACCCCTTAAACCAACCAGATTAACCTAGTTAATTAGCCAAGTGATTAACTTAGTCAATTTAAGCAATTCTAGGTTATCACAAACATACAATCATATCAAAAGTATAAAGCAGCGGAAATATAAATAGCACAATGATATGATCACCCAGGAAACCACACGGTAAAAACCTAGGGAGGATTTGACCTAGCTATCCTCAAGGTAAACCTGAATCCACTATGCGAAAGAATCGAAGTTCATACAAAAGGACTTACAAGCTCCCCGCTTGACTTCCTAATGCTACCCACCAGTAGAACTTACTGACATGACCACGTGCAAGCTCCGAATTCACGGACTCCTTCTTTCTTGGATTCTCCAATCAGCTACAAGCACCCATGCTTGTTATTCTTTAAGCTCCAATGGCAGCAACCGAGTTGATCATCAAGATGTTGATACTATCTCTACCTTGAAAACCCTAAGCTTTGTGTAAAGGAAAGCTCCTTTAGATCTCACAAGAGATTTACACAAAACAGAAAAGTATGAGCAATAATACAACATGAGCAACCCCCAAAACGTGGCTAGGGTTTTTCTTTATATACCTAGGGTAAAAACAGAAAACCCAAAACGTTTAATAAGTTAGGGCTGAGTTGGAAAATTCTACAAAAAAAACATTCTGCCTGAGATTCGATCGATCGAGTCTTTCTTTCGGTCGATTGAGCCAGGCCGAAATGCACCAATGCATTTGCAGCCTCTCGATTCCAACTTTACATGAAAGACACAACTTTGAGCAAGCCTAAACAAGACTAAACAACTTGTTTTGATTATGGTTTGCCAACAATACAAATTAGAGTTCTAAATACATAAATCCCTAAAGATTTAGAACCTAACAATATATGGTCCAATGAATGTGAGGGCAAGGCATGGAGGTTTCTAGTTCATCACATTTATAGATGACTATACACGTTACAGTCATGTCTATTTGATTTCTCATAAGTCTGAGACTTTAGATTGCTTTAGACGATACATGACATACATGAGATTAGTTGAGAATCAATTAGACAAGAGCATTAAGGCTCTCAGAACTGATCGTGGGCGTGTGTATCTATCTGAGCAATTTAAGGAGCTCTGTGATGAAAAGGGAATTGAAAGGCAGTTAACGATGCCTTATACACTGCAACAAAATGTTGTGGCAAAAAGGAGAAATCGAACACTGCTAGAGATGGTTAGGTCAATGATGGTGCAAGCAAACTTACCAATTTGTATTGGGGGATGCACTTTTGACTGCAGTCTATATACTTAATCGAGTGCCCTCTAAATCAGTATCTTCCACACCTTATGAACTATGGACCGACAAGAAACCTGACTTGAATAACTTACGGCCATGGGGTTCAATAGGTTATGTTCACAATACTTCTCATAGATATGGGAAGTTAGGGCCTAGAGGAAAGAAGTGTATATTTATAAGATATTCTGAGCATTCCAAAGGCTATGTGTTGATAGGTGAACAACCAAATGGAAGTGTGACTGAATTGGAGTCGCGTGATGTTAATTTCATTGAAAGTGAATTCCCTAACATAGGTGAGGCTGAAAAGAACTTGACTCTTTATGAAATGATGGATCAAGAAGGAGGCGCCCCAAGTAGACTAGTAGAGGACAAGGAAGAAATTCCTGAAACTCCTAGAGACAGTGGGAGCGACTCACAACCTAGTGGGAGCATACCACTAGAAGTTGATCCATAACAACCTCAGCCACGTAGAAGCAACTGTGGTAATGTTCCTCGTCGTCGTTTTGAGATTGAGGGGGAAGCTTTCATGATTGCTTCACAGGATGATGATGAGCCAAAAACTGTGCAAGAGGCTCTCTCATCTTTTGTTAGTGATGAGTGGATGAGAGCAATGAATGATGAAATGAAGTCTATGAGGACTAATCAGGTCTGGGATCTGGTAGACCTACTATCAGGGCGAAAAGCAATTGAGAACAAATGGGTTCTTAAAATCAAACGCAAGGCGGATGGGTCAATAGAAAGGTATAAAGCTCGATTAGTGACAAAAGGATACACTCAAAATGAGGGTGTTGACTACAAGGAAACCTTTTCTCTGGTTGTGAGGTTTGCCTTTGTTCGACTCATTCAGGCCATTGTTGGAAACTTGAATTTGGAGTTATACTAAATGGACGTTAAGACATCTTTTGTTAATGGAGAACTAGATGAAGAAATCTATATGGATCAACCTATTGGCTTTGTGAACAAAGGTCAAGAGCACAAAGTGTGCAAACTTAAGCGATCCATTTATGGTTTGAAGCAGTCATCTAAATAGTGGTATCTGAAATTTCATTGAGCCGTTCTATCGAATGGGTTTATGATGATCGAAGAAGATCACTGTGTCTACGTAAAACGATCCAAGGGAAGTTTCATTATTTTGTCATTGTATGTCAATGACATATTACTGGTCGGTAATGTCATGGAGATGATTATCGCCATAAAAGGGTGGTTGTCCTCTAACTTTGAGATGAAAGACATGGGTGAAGCAGATTATATTTTGGGGGTTAAAATCCTCAGGGATCGCACAAAGAAACTTTTAGGTTTATCACAACAAACATACGTTAAGAAAGTTCTTGAGCATTTCCAAATGCATAATTGCAAACCCATAGATACTCCAGTTGCCAAAAATGAGAGCTTAAGCTTGGATATGTGTCCTAAGGCTAAAGATGAAAAAGAAAAGATGGCTTGTGTTCCCTATGCTAATGCAGTTGGAAGCTTGATGTATGCAATGATGTGTACTCGACCCGATATATGTTATGCTATTGGATTAGTCAGCATATTTTAGTTTAATCCAGGACTTGCTTATTGGAAAGCTGTTAAGAGGATATTAAGGTATCTTAAAGGGACAGTGGACTACATCCTTTGTTATCAGGGTTCAGATTTGCATATGATAGGCTATAGTGATGATAATTCGGGTAGTGACCTAGATGAATGCAAATCTACATCTGGGTATGCTTTCTTGCTAAATAATGGCGCCATCACTTGGAGCAACAAGAAACAACCCTGTATAGCATTATCAACTATGGAAGCAGAGTATGTAGCATGTTCAGCAGCTATTTAGGAAGCAGTTTGGTTGAGGAGGCTCTTTCAAAGTCTTGAGGTTGTCAAGGATGCTTCGGATCCCGTTATGGTACATTGTGATGGCATGGTAGCATTTGCTTATGCTAAAGACTCTAAGTATCATGGTAGAACCAAACATATTGATACACGATATCACTACATTCGAGACATGGTTGCTCACAATGAAGTCGTTTTAAAACACATTTCTACAAGCCTTATGATTGTTGATCCACTAACAAAGCCTATAGGAAGGGATGCCTTTTAGGCTCATGTTTGGTGTTTAGGGCTACGTAGAATATGATGATATGTTGTTTTTAGTTACCATTTATTGTACTCTTTTGGGATATTTTGTTTTAATTGCATATGATGTTATTCAGTTAATAGTATGTATGTTTTCACACACATATACCATACGATGAGTTCTGTGGTATGAAAGGTATGTTGGCAGGCTTAGGTCAGCTCACTCACACGAGCGATCGCCTTTGGCACTGAGTAGTGAGCAGAGATGAGACATTGTGTCATTTAATGCTTATGTAGCATATATAGATGGTTGACATAAACAAATGTCGCCTTAGTTGGAACTAAGATGAGGTCTAGAATATATTTATTTTAATTAGACTATACATGGAAAGCCCATGATCCATGTAGCCTGTGGTTAGCTAGATGCAATACCTTAATTTGATGCTTGAGGTGGCAAGCAAATAAAGGACCCGAGTTAGGCACTTGAGTAGCGACTAGACTAAGATTTGAACGGTGTATTGAGTTAAGAAATACGCTCTTACTTAAGAGAACTCCACCGTAGCATGTATCTCATACTACATGTGCTTGCTCAACCAAAAGCGGAGGTGAGAGAATAAATCCTTGCTTCTTCACTGTGTGAGTCCCATGCATATTTCATTAAGATCCTACTTATGCCCTTGTTACCTTTGACTATGTCATGAAGCTGAGGTTTTGATGTATGCTACTTTGGCATGTTACCTATGGCCATGTTGGATTTAGTCTAAAGGGACATTACTAGGAAAGCGATTGGACCAAAGTTAAAGGACATGAGTGTAAAGGGAAGACTATTTTCGTAACACATCCTTATATTTGTACTCACTGTCAACAGGTTATAACGCTTATGGTAGTGAAATAATTGTGAGTACATCTAGATAGTTATGATGGATTAAGCATAATTCTGAGTATTAAACTCAAGAGGGGTTTGAGATGCTTGATTCGATGTGTTAGTATATGTCTAGGGCATAATGAGACACTTTAGGGATGTTGCTATGCTGGTCTTGGTATAAGATTTAGTATAGTGCTCCCAAATATGTTTTTTTTTCCAGGTGTGCTTGGCGGTCCTACAACCTATTTGCCAGTATGAACACATTGAGAAACACATTGAGAGATGTATAATAGGGTCATGCACACATTAAATGAGTGGGAGATGTTAGAAACTAAAAAGAATATGGACAGACACCCAAAGTGAGCATGTCCCTCGATTTGCCTCAGAATGATTGTAACATCCAGGAGTTATGGAGTAATGGTATTGGACCGTTACTCTACCCCACTAAGTCCATTATCCCACTCAATATTAATGGAGTGGTGTGTATATAAACACCAAGAATGGTACCCACTGAATAGTGAACGAATTCTGCATTTCTCATAGTGTTTACAAAGTGTTGTGAGGCTCTTAGGTTGTGGGTTATGTTTGCATCACTCTAGTAGTGTGCAACGTCGTCGGAGAAACGTTTTTGGTTCGTGGGTTACACAAACTGGAATTCAAAACGTGTTTGGATAGCTGGTTTGCTTGGAGGCTGGCTCTAGATAGCGTAGAACAATCTCAAAGCTCCTGTGTGATCATCAGTTTAGGCTAAGAGAGGTATGTCGAAAAAATGATTACTTATATTCCGCTGTAAGTTTCTATTTCTAATGGTCATTGTAATATATTATAAAATAATTGATATTAGGTAATTGTAATGATATATTCCAGTTTTGTGTTTGCCATTGTTATAAATTGTAAAATAATTTATATCAAGTTATTACAATCATAACTTAATTGCAATAATCTATCAATTCGAAATTTTCATTGCAATGATTGCAAAAATAACTTGGATTAAATCGACGCAATGCTCCACTAATTTCATTTTTAGGGAAATCATGGCCAAGAGGTTGGCATGAACCTCTTTGTAAACATGCTCTTCTTATTTCATCCTAATCATTAGGATGAAAGATTAGATATTTTCTCATAGCTTAGATCTGAAAGAAGATTATTCAAGTGCAATACAAATTTGCTTAGAAGATAAATCTTGCAATATAAGTGATTTCCTTTAAAAAAATTTGTTCATAGTGCTAGCAAAAGAATAAAGGGTAAACTATAAGTTCATTCAATATATTTAACTTCAGCATTCAATCATTACATAAATCATGTTCAATAAATTATTTAGGTATTACTTTAGTTCATATGATATATAAATTCAACAAATTCAGCTAAAGACTAAAGTAAGCACTAACAAACTAAAGATTTGAAAATGCACATTTTTTAGAAAAAAAAATATAGTGATTTAAAAATTTGCCTTTTGAAACACAATATAGAAAATCACAATTAAACATTTAATTTGGGCTTTTGGGCTAATTTGTATTTTTTTGGGCAACTTTTGAGAAATGCTATGTCCACAATATTTTTATAACAAATTCTAAATGGTAAGTTGTTACTAGTTCTAATTTGAACATACTACTAAAATTACCTTTTTGACCACTAGTAACAGTTAGTGATAACCTACTACTTAGGATTTATTTGTGAAAGTGTTGCGAAGATTTTATTTTTAATGGGCTCAAATTTTTGTTGTAGGATGTTCACTTTTTTTTTTTTTTTTTTTTTTTTTTTTTTACGGTGGTCAATATTTTTTTTCTAGAGTAGTCAACAACCTATATTAATTTAAAATTTAATTTTTTTAAGGTATATATAAAAAAAATTTCAAATAAATAACAAGTAGATCCACCCCTTACCCTCAATATTGCGAGAAACTCACCCTTAGGTAATCCCTAATTAAGTACATTTTTACATGATCTCAAAACAAGAAAAATAAAAATACATTTTTACATGTGCTTCTGTTGCATCATTTGTTTTGCTCAATTTTTTGTCTTCTTTTCTCTTGATGTATTGGATAATTTCTCCGGGAAGAGAGGATTCAAAGCTTCATTTGAGATTGTGATCTCTTTGAAGAACTTCGGGTACTAACTAAACCTGTTATCTTTTGCCACTTTTCTTAGTCCACGAACCCAAAGCCATTATCTAGTTTACTAATGTACTATATGCAACCATATGTAGGGGTGTTCGCAGTGCGGTGCGGTGCAGTTTTGGGCAATTTTTAGTACTGTACTTTGTGGTGCGGTTTTTGGCTAAAATCATAATTGCATTGCACCTTATTTTTGCGGTCACATCAGGGACGGACCCAGGTGCAGGGCAAAGGGGGCCCGGGCCCCCCCTGGGTCCAAAAAAAAAATTTTTTAGTATGTAAAATTTAAAAAAAACAGGTTTGGGCCCCTTGGTTTTTAGCTTGGGACCCCCTTGGTTTTTAGCTCAGGCCCCCCAGCCAGCCAACCCAAGAGTTTTCAAAAGCCCATGAAAACCTTTAAAAAAAAAAATATTGTATAAATCTATTTATAATAATAATAATATAATATATAATAATGTGGTTTATATTAGAATATTAGATTATCTATTTATATCTGATAATAGTAGGAGGACAAATAATTTTTTAATTGTTTGATTTGATCTAATTGCACATAAATAGTAATTTGTACTTCATTGCTCACACTTTTTTTTAACAAAAATTATTGTATAAATCTTCAAAATTTCATACCTATTAATCAATTTTTTATCCTAAATGCTGAAACATTAGATGTAACTCCTTAGAAAAGCTCTAAAATGTAAAAAGGTAAGTTCAAACCTATTAACCTAAGTACAAATAATTTAGTATAGTGAAAAAATGTAGACACAAGTTTACTTAAAGTTAGTTTGTGAAATAAAGTAATTTAATTTTGGCCATAATTTGAGCCAAATTAACTTGAGTTTTTTGCATTTTGAGCCAACGTAGGCTTAACCTATTAACACAATGTAGGCATAACTAACTTGCTCCTCCTAAGAAAATTTCCTGGCTCCGCCAGTGACTATATGGATGTGCGTTTGAATTTTTTTTTTTTTTTTTTTTCGCTTATCTCCGGCCCCCCTAGCTTGAAATCCTGCGTCCGTCCCTGGGTCACATGTGCGGTTTAGAGTTTAACCAAAATCATAACTGCATCGCACCTCATTTTTGCGGTCACATGTGCGGTGCTATATATAAGATGAGATTTGAAGTAGGTATATTTTTTAAATTTTGGGCATTTCCTACCCATCCCTAAACTAATTTTTCCCTTTTTTTGGGCCAAGTTTTAAATTATTTAGCTAGTTTTTCTTTATTTTGGGTTGGCTTTTCTAGTCAACACTTGCTAGGGTTATCAAATTTTTTTTTTTTTTGAAAACTAGGGTTATTAAACTATTAATAATATATTTAATATTAAAAATAAATAAATATATTAATATATAGAGAAGGTGCGGTGCGGTTTTCTTATTATAAAACCGTAAACTGCACCGCACCATGCGGTGCGATGCGGTGTGGTGTATTGTTACTTGCGGTGCGGTGCAATTATACTATTTTGCGGGCGGTTTTGGTGCGATTTGTGTGGTTTAGTGAACACCTTAACCATATGATTTCAAAAACCATATGATTTCACGGTTTGGGGTGCAAAAGGTGCTGTCGTTAATAATTGGCCTAAAGCCATATGTGTACAGTACTAGCGTTGAGGTTGAATTCAGGGTTTAATCGTTCATGCGATATGCCTACTTATATAGCATGTACTGTGAGTCAATGGGGTCAAAAGCTAAGTCCAGGCTGTGCACGTACGAGAAACACTCATGTTATGCGTGAAGTTTCTTAGGATAAAATTAATTTGTGTAAGTTTGAAGTAATTATTCAGGCAAAATATTAATCAAGACAATTACAAAATGCCACATCAAAATTTAGTGGCAAATTCTAAACTTTTTTGTCATTAAATTAAATAAATCAAGTGTTGATATGTGTCATCCAAGATGTTATCATATTGGCAAATTAAAATTTGCCACATGTCATTTGGCCCATAAGATTGAGATAAATATCCTAATTAAATTGGAATGATAATAGTTGATAATTATCTCTATTAAAATAAATAAAAATAAAGATAATTATCTACAAGTAATAAGTTTTAGTGAGACTCTTTAATTTTGAGCCAATTAGAATCTACTACTTATCTTCAATGAGATCAATTTAGAGTGAGACTCGTCCTTTCAACCACGATAAATAGAGAGCATACATTCTCTCATTCTACACAATTTTTTAAGAAACCCGTTTGTGGCAAGATCTTCTACATTGTAAATTCTTTATTGTAAATTCTTTCTTCTTTTCTTTTTTTGCTATTTCACAACTAAGAATTAATTTTTTTAGATTTATTACTTTGTCGAAGAGTGAGGAAAATAGAAGACAAGCCGAAAGAAGCACAAAATGATAGTATATGAAAACGTAGTTAAAGCTACAGAGGAATTCGATTCCAAATATTGTATTGGAGTAGGGGGATATGGAATTGTTTACAAAGCTAATTTGCAAACAGGTCTAGTTGTTGCTGTTAAGAAACTTCACCCACTACGTGATGGCGAGACTAACAATCACAAAACTTTCATGAGTGAGATTCATGCCTTAAGAGAAATAAGGCATCAAAACATCGTGAAGTTGTAAGATTTTTGTTTACATCCACAACACTCACTTTTGGTATATGAGTTCTTGGAAGGAGGAAGCTTGGTGAAGTTACTAAATAGTGAGGAAGGAGTAAAAGCATTTGATTGGAATAAGAGGTCAGCATCGTCAAAGGTGCGGTGAATGCTTTATCTCATATGCACCATGATTGCTTGCCTCCTATAATTCACCATGATATATGAAGCAAGAATATTCTATTGGATCTAGAATATGAGGCTCACGTCTCTGATTTTGGCATTGCTAGGCTTATGAAGCTTGATTCTTCCAACTGAACTTCACTTGTAGGCACCTTTGGATACATGGCTCCAAGTATCCAAAGTAGAAGTTTTCAATTTGTTATTTTGTAGTCTGTCATAAAAATTGGAACTGTGGGGTGATGTGTAATTAGAATTTCCAACTTGCTGACTAGATAAGTCAATGGTTATTTCAAAGGGGTTGAACCCATTGTGTAGGGAGCACCCAATATCAAAGTATAGATAACTAGCTAAATATTCTTTCACACTCATTTATACCATTACTTTACATACATACATACATACATACATACATATATATATATATATATATATATATCCACAATTTTGATGTGAAAATATCCCCACTTTTGAAATGTCTATATTTTAACATATACAACTAGGGGCATAAGACAAGGTGATCCCATTTCTCCCTACCTCTTTCTTCTTTGTGCCAATATACTCTCCATTGCCTTAATCCAAGCTGAAAATAGGAAACAGATCAAGGGTATTGCAATTGGAAGGCAGGGGGTATCTTTCACTCACCTTGCAGATGACTCTTTTTTCTTCTTCCAAAATGATAGTTTATCCCTTACTAATCTAAAAAGGATTATTATGTGGTATTGTTCTATCTCGGGTCAATGCATCAATTTTGCTAAGTTTGACCTTTACTGTTCTCCTAATATTCCTCAAAATAAGCAAATTACCATTGCTAATTCTTTTCAGGTCAATCTTGTCCAGCAACCTAGTAGGTATCTTGGCATTAATTTTAAACTTAGAGGTAGGAGAGTTTGTGACTTTCAGGACTTAGTTGACAAAGTCCAAAATAAGCTTAAGGGGTGGAAGGCTAGACTCTTGTCTCAAGCTGGGAGAGCTACCTTAATTTCTTTTGTTCTACAGTCTCTACCCCTTTATACTTTCTCATGCTTCAAAGTTCCTGATTCTGTGTGCAAGAAATTGGATATCATTGTTAGGTCTTTTTGGTGGGGACATGAACCTAGTACTAGGAAGCTTCATTTAGTTAATTGCGGTAAGTTGTGCAAACCTAAGAGATTGGGTGGTCTAGGGTTCAAAAACTTTAGTTTTTTCAACCAAGAAATGATAGGAAAACAGTATTGGAGACTACAAGATAACCCCAATTCACTTCTGACTAGGACCTTCAAGAAAAAATACTTCCCTACTTGCTCCTTGAGAGAATACCAACCTAAACCCCATCACTCTTGGATATGGAGGAATATCACTGAGACTCAATGTTCTTCCCTTCATCATGGACGCTGGCTGATTGGAAATGGAAGCTAAATTCCACTCTCCCACCCAGATTGGTTTCAATGCTCAAACCATGTCCTTAGGGAGTATGGTCTGCATAATAGCACAGTGGCAGACTTAGTTGATGCTCATTCTAGGTCTTGGAAATGTGAACTAATTAGGAAAATTTACCCACTTCCCAAAGCTAAGGAGATACTCCAAATTCCTCTTCCTAAATCCCAAGGCAACAGTGACAAATTGATTTGGAAATACTCTACATCTGAAGCATACAAAGTTAGTCAAGCATACAATCTTATTCACCAAGAACAGAACACTCCCCTCCAGAATGCTTCAATCCTAAGGCCTTTTGTTTGGAGTTTTTTCTGGAAAGTGAAATTACCACTGAAGATTCTAATGTTCATTTGGAAATTGCTGCATAATTGCTTGCCTACTTTTAATAAGCTGGGGGAAAGAGCCATCCCAGTGGTAGGAACATGTGTAATGTGTAATGATTTAGAAGAGTTTGCCATTCATCTATTTTTGGAATGTAAATGTGCAAGAGCAATTTGGCATGGTTCAAATCTTGGCTTAAGAACCTCTGATATGGACTGTACCTCTGTTGATCAGCGGCTCAGTCAGTGTATTGTGTCAAGTACAAATTTGGAACAGGGTAGAATGTGTTTCCTGCAAACTATCTTCACCACTCTTTAGAACCATAGGAATATGGTTCAGCATCAAGGTCTATCTCCTAATCCCATTGAAGTTATTCTAATCTCTCAATCTCTCATGTGCAGGTATTAAACAGCTTTCAGTCAATGGCAAAACACCAGACCAAGTGAGAAGCAGACCTTGCAAAGAATTCCTCACCAGAACTGGCAGATACTCATCAAATTGGTAGCTAGCAGAAATAGGAAAACTAAGAGATATGGCTTTGCTTTTGAAGCTACTACTATGGCAGGGGTCACTATGTTCAGAGGTGCAGCAAACAGTGGCAGACAATCAGTCTATATGGTGACTCAAGAGGCAATGGTGGAAGCAATTTTCAAAGCCAAGGATCATGGTTTTAGCAAAATGCTTGTTTTGTGCAACCATAAAAAGCTAGTCCAAATCTGCAACCTGTACAACAAACCCTCATGGCAAGATCAAGCTCTCCTTGCTGACCTTTGGCAATTGAAGCAGCAAAGCTTGTGTATATTTGTCCATTTTGTTCCTAGACTAGTCATGACAAATGTATTTCACATAGCCTTTGTAGCTGCTAATTGTCCTGGTCTTTTTGTAGCCTAAACTAGCCTGCTAAGGCTTAAACTTTGTATTCTCCTTGGTTTTTATAATGTTACGCAGCTGGTAAAAAAAAAAAAAAAAAAAAAAAAAAATACAAAGTAGATGTGAATTTTTTTTTGAAATAGCGGATATGAGAATCAAAACCCAATATAATTTTCAAGTTTAAAGTGAGAAGAACATCTATAGTAGAAGCCCACATGGACACCAAACAGCCAATTGCCATAGTTATACAACCTAGGCCCAACTACTAAGGCTTTTTAGCTATTTCATGTTATACTACATATTAAAGTTCGTACTTGTTAATTGTAATAGGTCTCTGTACTCATAGGGTAAGCCATTTAACTTTATTAAAACCGTAGGATAAGTCTAAAGTTAGTTAAAGGCTAATTATTATTTATACCATTATTAGGTTCACTGTAAAAATCAATTCATATAGAAGAAATGGGTATGTTTGGTAACTGTTTTTTCTTCTTATTTTCTGTTTTCAAAAACAATTTTTTATTTTTGAGACTAAAAAACTTGTTTGGCAATCCAAAATGAACAGAAAACAAAAACTGTTCTCAAAACTCAATTTGTGAAGGAAACTGAAAACATCCAAATTATTGTTTTTAGTTTCTAATTTTCAAAAGTCAATGAAAATACGTATTTAATTTAATAAATCTATCTCATTTGATGAGTTAGTATTAGAGTTCAAATCCTAGTAACAACATATTTTAGTATTTTCTATTTTTTATTCTTCAAAAAACTATCTTTTTAATTTTAACTAACCAAACATGTTTTTGATTTAAAAAATACAAGAAAATTGTTTTTTCTTTATATTTCCAAAAACAAGTTTTTGAAAATAGAAAACAAAAAGTGTTACCAAACATAACCCTAGCCACTCAATGGTTTTTTTTTGGTTAAGGATGTAGACCTTTAAATAATTCCAACATATTCTTAATTGTCGAATAATACAAATTTTGCTACATTTTTACTACATAATAGGCAAGTTATCAGGTTGCATAAATAATAAAACCACGTTCCTCCTATATTTAGGATAGTTTGGCTTGGGCGGAAAAGCTGAAACGTGCGTTTGCGTTTCAGCATTTTTTTTTTTTTTCACGGGTTTCAGTCTTTTTTTTTACTGTTTATGTACTGTTGCGGTTACTGTTCAATGAACAGTAGCCGCAAAGTTTGACATTTCAACCCAAATTTTACTGTTCATGAACCCACAATTTTCACTTTTTAGCAACTTTTTCATTAAAAATGGGTCCCACGATACTATTCACACATTTAAAAATTATTTAGCTACAGTGTTTTTCAGTTTTCAGTTTTCAGCTGTATTCAAACGGACCCTTAGTCTATAGACATGTAAAGCTATCTGATGCTTCAGAAGTAGAACAAGTCCAGTCTAGCAAGCCCAAGCAGAGCAAGTCCAGCAACCAGCAAGCCCAAGTTCAATCTGTCACAAGGAAGAGCAGATACGACTTGTAGTTTAGGGATTAGAGCATCAATAAAAACTTTGTAGCTTAGTAGAATGTTAGTAGCTCAGTTAGTTACATTTAAGCACACGTGTCTCTAATCTATTGTTCATTAGGAATTCTGTTAAGCTAGTGTTTTAGCACCTAAATTTTGTTAGAGGCAGTTATGATACGATTAATTGTATAAGAGTCCTAATCACTTGTAATCTATTCAGTGAGGAATATTCATTTTTCAATACATCATATTCTCTCAAAGATTCTCTCTAGAATTTTCTCAGAAACTCACTTTCTTCCTCAAGACAAATAAAAATGGAGTGGTTTTTAGTCAATTTGGCCAGGTTGGGGTGGGTGTTGTAATTCGAGACCATGAAAGTAGGGTGGTAGCAGCTTTAAGCAAACAAGTTTAACAACCATTAGGACCTTTGGAAATTGAGGCCAAAGCCATGGAGGTTGGGGTTTCATTTGCTTGGGATGTTGGTATAATGGAAGTGATCCTTGAATGTCACTCCAAGATCGTGTTTGATGCTCTCTTAGGTTTATGCACATCACCTATGATTATCTCAAATATCTTAGCTGGGGTATATCATCAGCTCCAGAATTTTAGAGTAGGTCAAGTATCCCATGTGAGGCATCAAGGTAATAAGGCAACACCTATTTTGGCTAAACAAGCCTTTTGTAACCTAGATAGAAGAAAATTCATCGCTGATTGAATCGGCTATTACTCATAATGTACTGAATTTATCTTCGTTAATAAAGTTACAAGTTTCCTATCAAAAAAATAAAAAAAATAAAAAGTCTATAGAAAAATTAACTAACCACTCATTTTATTTGTATTTAGTCCATAGACAACTAAACTAACCATTACCCACTATGTTCTTTGTGAAAATGATTAAAAAGTGACGTATAGTAGTATATCATATGCAATATGTAATATATTGTTGATTCTATAGATAATTAAATTAAACGAGAATCTAGCAATGTCCCCATTGCCGTTTAATATAGTAGTATCACATAATATATCGCCCAAATAATGCAACAAGTTTCTCAAGAACTCTTAACTGGGAAAGCACCTTTGCCAAATACATTACACACAATCACATTAGGAGAACTGGAGAAGTAGTTGATCTCAGAAGCTCCACTATCTAATAACTTGTTTTGTTTGTGTTCCCATTGCCGTTCCTCTACTTCTTCATATACATCCCCTCCTAGTAAACCATTTATCTTGTTTTTCTATATTATGTTTGGTTGTCAAGAATGTATACATCGAAATGCAAAGTTGAGAATTTCTCTAATTTCTCTAATAAAAGAAAAAAGAGTTTTTATTTGAATCCTTAACAAGTATATTCAATAAATTACTCAAGTGTGTGTGTGTGTGTGTGTGTGTGTGTGTGTGTGTATATAGAGAGAGAGAGAGAGAGTAAAAATAACCCCATCCAAAATAACTCTTTCCAATAATAGAAAAATAGAATGCATGGCCAAACTCTAGGGCAACATGATGTACTAAATAACCTTCATCTGTCTCAAGTCTATACTCAAAATATGTCATTTGTTAGAGTTGTTGAGTGATTCAAAGTGAAAAAAGAGAAAATAAATTCTACGTCTTTGCTACTGAAGTACGTTTTTTTACAGTGAACTCAATCCATGGTTTATATACTAGAAAATATTTGGTCAATGGTAGACTAACTCAGGATGAGTTTACTTTTATTACAAGCCTATAATAGGTTTTGGTTTAGGCATTTAAGGCCTTGATATGATTTGGGTCACTTGGACCATTATATCACAAAGGGTTCGTTTGGTTGGAGATGAAATAAGGAGGATAGAAAAGAAATGATAGAAAATGGGTGTGGGAGGGGTGTTTGGTTGGGAGGGGGAGGGAATTTTTGCGGGGCTAGGTATTTTTTGTTGGGCCCACCAAAATCCTATCTCTTTAATTTTGAGAGAAAATAAGAGAGAAAAGATAGCGTTCTTGAGGCAAAATTTCTTTGGAGTTTTGATATTTTCGTAAATACAGTTTCCATTTAAATAATTGTTAAAAAAACTTGTATTGTAGTAGGAGATTGTAGAAGTTGAGTGCAACCAAGCAAATCCAATATTTGCAATGGAGAGCATTTCGTCTGAACTCAACTTTGAGGGGATATGTGTTGGTCATCAAAATCCTATCTCTTTAATTTTGAAAGAAAATAAGAGAGAAAAGATAGCGTTCTTGAGGCAAAATTTCTCCAGAGTTTTGATATTTTCGTAAATACAGTTTCCATTTAAATAATTGTTAAAAAAACTTGTATTGTAGTAGGAGATTGTAGAAGTTGAGTGCAACCAAGCAAATCCAATATTTGCAATGGAGAGCATTTCGTCTGAACTCAATTTTGAGGGGATATGTGTTGGTCATCAGTGGTGGCTCAAGGATTTTTTTTAGGGGGGTCAATAGTGGTTGAGTTAGGAATTTGTCATGGGGGACAAGTAAAAAAAAAAAAAAAATAATTATTATTATTATTATTTTATATTTATAGCTTCCATATTGTATACATTTAACAATAATCTAAAATAGTATTCTAAATATAATTTGGTATAAATATATATCGGTAAGACAATAACTATTGAATGTATAAACAAATATAATTAAATAACTAATCATACACGTAGTTAGTCTCTTGGAGTAGGACTAATGGTAAATGTGAAACTAAGAATAAAAAATAGTAACTGATATAAGTTTTTTACTTTAAAGTATGTGACTTCCTAACCATGCACATGGTCAGTCTCTTAGAATTGGAGCAAACACTAAAAGATTTCTTGGATTTGGAAATCTATAGAGTATTTATCAAACTACTTGATTAAATAGAGAGAAAAACTAAGAAAAAATAGAAGGGAAAAAGAAAGATAGAGAGAATGAGAAAATATTCACAGATATAGATACAGATCTGTTGATTGTAACAGTGGTGTACTTTTTTGTTGATGAAGAAGAAAAGTGCAGGGGAAAAAAACTTTATTTTGCTATCATTGGAAAAAAGGTTTTTTTGTTTTATTATTATTATTATTATTATTTACAAATGAACAAAAATTTGAAACATTTTTTTTTCTTATAAAATTAAATATTTTAAGAGTAGTGCTATTGACACAACACTTTCACAATAAAATTTAGATAAGTTGTTACAGGTAGGAAAAAAGTGATGTTAATTGTGGGTTTTGATAAAAACCAGTTACAACTTACCACTTAACCTTTATTGTTAAATTATTGTAAAATATTGTGAAAATGACATTAAGATGATCATATTCAAACTTATATCAGCTGGATTTAAATAAAATTTAAAGTCAAGAGGTTCAAAATTTTATTTTAGGGGCTCAAAAAAATTATTAAAAATTATATATATATATATATATATATATATATAAATTGGTCAGGTCAAAGGGTTCATTTGAACCCCTGGCCTTAAGGTAATGCCGCTCCTGTTGGTCATGCACGACATTCTATTTACACCCAATATTTTTCCACCGTACTTTTGGTGAAAGCATTACCGTATAATAGACCAACTTCTATAACTGTAGTTAGTCTCATCATCGGCACTCTTTCTTTCTTTCTTTGTTTTTAACTTTTTTTAGGTAAACCCTAATCGGTACATAAAAATTCGTATCTAATACATAAAGACCAATAATGGGTCTTAAAAAAACTAATGGGCCTAATATAAAGATTGGTCATGCTCTGTACAATTGCTTTGCGTGCCATAGAAGGTTTGTCAACCACTGTATCGGTCATGAAGAAATAATTGGTCAGTCCAACTAAAATGTCAATGATCGATCGATAGTGGTCAGTCATGATCGAAACGCTTTCCAATTTCCACGACAATGTTTAAGATGCTTCATAATCATTGGTCATGTTTAACTTTCACACCTGCTTCAAGTTAAGATGGGTCTAATAAGTGTACGTGATTGTTGTTCATTTCCAAGGGCGCAAGGATTTTGTTGCTAATTGCTAGGCTGTGGTTTGGGTAATTACCCAAAAAAAGAAAAAAAAAAAGAAAAAGAAAAATATTATAAACTTTATTACATAAGATTTATTAATTAGCTTTATTACATATTAGATTTATAAACTAATATAACAATAAATATAAAAGATGGATTTTATTAAAATTAAATTTGTTATATATAGTTAAATGCAAATCCTCAAATTCATAAGGACTCCTTAAAAATCCACAAATGATAGATGAGAAAATTTTCTCTATGAATAGAAGAGATTCTAATGTATATGACACTTATGTATGGTATCATATGTAGATCTCTCTTAAAAACTCAAAACTCACTCAAGACGCAAATTTTCAAAGTTGACCACAAAGCACGCCATAAGTGCAATATTGAGTGCAACAACTAACAAGACCAAGGGCGTCGTGCGTGAAACAAATTAGTGAGCAACTTACAAAAATTTGTGAGGTAGCTTAGGAAATCGGACTCATCATCAAATACAATATCATAACAATTTGATTGACGCTACTATCTAAAAGTTACATTATAATATTATATAACTCCACATCTCCTATATGTCATTTTTAAAGGTAGTCAAGCATATTTTTTGACATTTAAACATTTTTTGTGTGCAGTATACCACATTTTACTTAGTTTTGTGATACTGATTTTTTTTTTTTTCTTGTTGAGAAACGACTTTTTTTCTATAAGTACACAGATAATTGTAACATACAAATACTGGAAGTGAGATGGCTATATGTATCCTTCTTCCATAATTAATTTTTTAGTGCATCGTCAAAATAAGTGACATGACATTTAGGTCACATGATCTATTGCCATCCAATACTCCCACGATTATACAACTTAACTAATTTGCTTGGGCATGAAAGTGCTCATGTCAAGCTACACTAGATACAGCACCAAAAAATTGTTCTATGGTCAACCAATGGTACAATGCACGACAAGAAATTGAAAAATTAAAAGTAATCTATGTTTTGTTCTTTATATTAAACCAAAAACAAAAGGCATACATGTACTTTGCTAAATAAATAAGTAAATGCATAAGTAATCAGGAACGGAACTAAAACTTAGAGTTAGGGGGGGGGGGGGGGGCGGCTTTGTTGGTAATTGTGTGCAGTGACTTCGGCCTCTGACATTATTGCTACTTAGTCGCTTAGCTGTTAGTTGTTTAAAATTTTTTAAAGGGTCAGATTATTTGTTTTAGGTAAAATTGGTTGACTAGGCTTAATTTTTTATTATTATTTTTTTTAGGTATACTATTGGTAATTTTTGTTGTTGTACTAATTTTTTTGGGCTTGTATTTCTTTTTTAGATTTTAGACTTATAAATAGTTTTTTAATGGTCTTTAAAATGAGGAAAATGTTTGAATTACAAACTTTTTTACAAATTGCAGATAATGTAAGTGATAGACCCAAATGCGAACTGATAAGAATTTGCTACCTTAATGGTTAGTAAAAATGTTATAGAAAAATTTATGACTATAACAATACTCTTAAAAGAATCAATGATATTTTTAAGGGGATAAAATTGTTAAAATTAGTACCCATATATATAATAATATATTTAAAAAAAAATTTGGGGGGCCATTAACCCCCAAGTCCAACCATGACTCCGTATGTAAGTAATGCATGACAACAAGAAGTTACAAAGGCTCCTAGGATATGATGTGGAACAATATGCAGGCTGAGGTGTAAAAAAATGTCCTACTTTAAATGGGAAGTACTCAAATGGTAACAAATAAAATGATAGTCAAGTCTTGGGATCCTTTTAATTTGCACCCATGTCGCAAAAGTATTTGGCTGTGAAGGTGAAAAGGCATGAATCCTACATAGTCTATAGAGAGGCTAAGAGGAAATAACATTTCCCTAAAACTGTGTTAAAATTTAAATAACTCAAGGCTTCCAAAAGCTAACTGAGTAAGTCACATAACCTTGAAGCTTCAATTTTAAAGAGCTCATCTTGAATCTTTCTCTTAATCTTGAAATGCAATATTTTGACATTGCCAAACTTACAAGTTGACACGAATATATATATATATCTCAAACTAAAAAGACCTTCGAGCAATGTATTGAATATAGTTAATATATATGGATCAAATAAAAACTCTTCCTAGTTTTATTATTAGTGAAATTCTCAATTCTGCATTTAGACTAATACAGCTTACCAATAAAACATAATACAATAAAACAAGATAAATAGTTTACTAGAAGGGATTATATGTGAAGAAGTAGAGGAATGACAATGGGAACACAAACAAAACAAGCTATTAGACAGTTGAGTCTCTGAGATCAACTATTTCTCCTAATGTGATCGTGAATAATGTATTTGGAAGATGTGGTTTTTGAGTTGAAAGCTCTTGAGAAACTTGTTGCATTGTTGAGCGAGATTGGGGAATAGTGTGCAAGCAAGCAATTGCAATCTTTGCAATGGAGAGCACTTCCATTGCAACTCAATTTATTGGAAGTGAAAGGCGTTGGTCCAACACATGTCTAGTTGGATGAATCAGGTTTCAAAAGCCTAGCAGTGCCAAAGTTAGAGATGTGAGCTTCATATTCTAGATCCAATAGAACATTCTTACTTGATATATCCCGATGAATTATAGGAGGCGAGCAATCATGGTGCATATAAGATAAAGCATTTGCCACTCCTTTTACCACATTGGCTCTCTTAATCCAATCAAATGTTTTTGCTCCCTCCTCATTGTTTAATAACTTCACCAAGCTTCCTCCTTCCAAAAACTCATAAACCAAAAGAGAGTGTTTTGGATGCGAACAAAAACCGTATAGCTTTACGATGTTACGATGTCTAATTTCTGTTAAGGCACGAATCTCGCTCATGAAGGCTTTTTGATTGGATATCTCGCCATCAGGTAGTGGGTGAAGTTTCTTCACAGCAACAACTTGGCTTGTTTGCAACTCAGCTTTGTAAACACTTCCATATCCTCCCACTCCAATGCAATATTTGGAATCGAATTCCTCTGTAGCTTCAATGATGTTTTCATACACCATTTTTCCATCATAACTCCATATTACAAAAAGATTATCGTTACGCACTTCTCTTGGCTTGTCTTTTGTTTTTTTTCACTCTTTGGAAAAGAAGAAGTGAAACTCCTACAATGACAAATATAAAAAATAGCGTGCCCAAAAGAGAGATTAAAATTATTACCAAAAATCGGCTGTGCCTCTTAGATGGAGGATTAGGAATAATTTTTGGGCAAGCCTTCAAACCAGCAACATTACCACACAAGCCTTTGTTATTTTTTAGTGCTGCGATTGGAGCCTTGCGGAAGGCCGTGATGTTAGGAATAGGACCCTCTAACTCATTGTAGGATACATCAATGGATGTCAAGCTTGCACTATCATCGAACGAGAATGGGATGGAACCAGAGAGATTATTGTGAGAGAGATTTAATGTTTCCAACATTTTCATGCCTCCAAGCTGTTGTGGTATCTCTCCTACCAGCAAATTCTGACTAACATCAAGACTTTGAAGAGACTGCATGCTTCCTATAGTAGAAGGAATACTTCCATTGAGTATATTTCTACTCAAATCTAGGAACAATAATCTTGAGCACTCTCCAAGTTCTTTGGGGATTGAGCCGCTGAGATTATTTACTGCCATGTTAAAATGTGTTAGATCAAATAGCCATCTAATTTCTAAAGGAATGGTACCTGAAAGTTGGTTATCATTCAAATGAATTTCGATCAATGACTTCAAGCGCCCCAATTCCTTTGGAACCCTCCCAATTAGATGATTGAAGAGAGGTCAAGGACACCTAGCATGGTTGCCTCGCCAAGTTCAAGTGGTATCTTGCCAGAAATCTTGTTGTTGGAGATTTTTAGGCTTGTCAAATTATGACACTGCCCCCACTTTGATGAAAGTTCACCATATAGATTATTACCACTCAAATCGATATAATTCAAGTTCGGATGAATGCTAAAATCTTCAGTTATATTTCCTGTTAGTTGGTTTCCATCAAGCCTAACTCGAATGAGGCTACTACAATTTTTCAAGCTTTCTGGGATGGGGCCTGTAAAATGGTTATTAACGGTACCAAAACGTTGTAGTGCTCCAGCTTGGCATATCCGTTTAGGCAATGGCCCGGTTAAAATTGTTGAAACTTAGTTCCAATTTTATGAAATTGGTAAGATTATTCATTTTGAGTGGAACAGAACTTAGTTCGTTCGTGTGCAAAGATAAAAAGGCAAGCTTGGTCAAATTTCCAATTGTGGTTGGAATTGATCCAGAAAGGTTGTTTTGATGAAGTGTAAGATCAGACAATTCAACCAAATTTCCTATGGAATCAGGGATTGGACCAGTGAGTCTATTACTTGGTAATTGAACTACCCACAGATGTTTAAGCAATCCTAATTTCTCAGGAATGGAACCAGAGATACTGTTGGAATAAAGGTAAAGTTGTTGTAACTCGCTCAAGTTTCCAATGGAAGAGGGAATTGGACCAATGAGAAAATTAGATGACAAATCAAGTTGAGTGAGAGATCTCATCATTCCAACTTCTCGGGGTATGGACCTAGAAAAACTGTTGTTTAAAAGGAATAGCATGGTTATGTTGCCTAACTTTCCAATGGAAGAGGGAATTGGACCATTGAGAAAATTAGATGACAAATCAAGTTGAGTGAGAGATCTCATCATTCCAACTTCTTGGGGAATGGAACCAGAAAAATTGTTTTTTGAAAGGGATAGCACGGTTAAGTTGCCCAACTTTCCAATTTCTCGAGGAATAGATCCCGAAAGTTCATCGTCTTCAAGTTCCAGATAGGATAAATTGCCCAACTTTCCTATTTCGGGAGGAACAGATCCCGAAAGTTTGTTGTGTTGAAGCAGAAGAGCAAATAAATTGCTAATGTTTCCCATAGAAGCTGGGATGGGGCCTCTGAGACTATTTTCATCTAAAGAAAGGTGAATTAGATTTTTCAATACTCCTATTTCTTGAGGGATGGAACCATTGAGCATATTCTTGGAAGCCCAAAAAATTTGACGACTTGTTATTTGGAGTATCTCGGGTGGAATTCTTCCCGAGATACTATTGTGAGTCAGATGAAGAAACGAGAGTTTGGAGAGGTTAGCAATGTTGGGAGTAATGGTGCCAGAAAGATTATTGTTATACAAGTCAAGATGGGTCATGTAAGGTTGAAATTTATCAACCATCTTGTTGGCTTTATTCCGTGCCAATTTGCTTGTAATTTAAGCACTTAGTAACCCTGTATTTAGGTGGGATTATTGTAAGGGTAGTGTGTGAGAAGATGTGAAGAAAAGCTCAAGTATGTGCAAAGAAGCAGAGCTTCGCGGCTAGGACTCGCGGGTGGCTCACGGTTGCAAGTCGCCAACTTCAGGCACGTGAGATGCACGCAGGGAAGCTGAAAGGTCGCGCCAGGTGTCGCACTACAGGACAAAAGTCCCAAGCTAGCCAGGCCGTTATGTCGCGACTTGATTTCGCGACTTGGACAAGCCGCGAGACCAAGCCGCCAATTTACCCTGTTTGGCAAAAACTGTCTCTTCATATTCTCATCTCACCTCACTATATATAGACCCTTATACCCACTAAATTGAGAGAGCTTCTAGAGAGAATTTTGTGAGAGAAAACCCTAGAGAAAAACTAGATTGCCTCATCCCCAATCTTCATCTAAGAAACTCTACAAATTCCTCTACTCTCTTCCTCTCCATTGTCATACCCTTGAGAGGTCTTTTACCAAATCCTTATCTCACCACACCCATGTCTGTGAGAAGGTTTATTTGGTGCTGAGGGAAGCAGTTTGGAAGGAACCAATATACATTGGTTGATGCTATGGTCAAGTAACGGAATCCGGGAAGTTAAAGAAGAAATAGGTTCGGTGTAACCTCGTTGGAGCAAGAAACTTGGAGGGCTTAGATACCTGGGTAGATTAGGCTTGGAGGGTCTTCTGCTGTTCATGTATCCCAACTATATTCTTTAGTGGATTTTATCACCGCTTGGAGGGCGGCAGAGAGGTTTTACGCCGAGGACTTCGGTTTCCTCTTCGATAACACATCGTGTGTTGTCCATGTGTTTGCATCTTTCTTCCCTTTATCTTTGCCTTATATTTACTGCTGTGGATGTGCTTATATTTGGCTTAGATTGTTTATCAATTATGTTATAAGCTTATTATCATGTTCCGCACATTTATTGTTTGATATAAAGCTTGAATTGGTATTTTTGTTATTTGGGGTCTAAATGTTCAAGGGTGTTTCATACCCATATTGAACTTTCAATTGGTATCAAAGTGGGTGCATTCTTTGTGGTTTGATTACCTGAGTGCGATCCTAGACCCCTTGGCTATGGATGCAGCTGTAAAAAGGGTCATGCTAAACTGTGGTTTAAGTGTTTGTGATAATGACTCTATGAGTATGTTTGAAGGATATTCTAAAAATGAACTCTTAGAGCTAATTAAATCCAGAAAACAAGCTAGGATGTTCATTCACTTGCTGAAATACTTTGAAAATAAGAACCACATTCTACACAATAGTCTATGTGAGTCTAATTCTTTGATTGAGAAATACAAAAGAAGAAATAGAACATTGTGTGAAAAGGTTGATAATCTGAAAAAGGAAATTCAATCTAGAAAAAGCATGGAAAATAACAATGAATTTTTGTTTGATGGTCAAGAATGCTTGTCTCATGCTTGTATGTTTGTGCACACCTCATTGAAGGTATTTAACTCGTGCTTATGGTATCTTGATAGTGGATGTTCTCGTCATATGACAGGAGATAAATAACTGTTTAAGACTCTCAAAGAGAAAGCATGTGACTATGTGACTTTTGGTGATGGGAGTCATGCTCAAGTTCTCGGGAAAGGAACGGTTGAAATACTGGGATTACCTCTACTGAAAGAAGTGCTATATATCAAAGGATTGAAGGCAAATCTCTTAAGTATTACTCAAATATGTGATGAAGAGTTCCTTGTCCAATTCTCAAAGAAGGGGTGCATAATCATTGATGAAAAAGGGATTCAAGTCTTGGAGGGAAATAGGACTACTGATAATTGCTATGGAGTAGTTCTTACGGCACCTATTTCATGTAGAAGTGCTCGTGTTGCTATGGAGTAGTTCCAACCCAATTAATGCATGGGCGTCTCCAACCCACGAAGATAGAAGAGATTTGTTTTGGACCTTTGGTTGTCAAGACTGGCTTTCCAGTTTAGAAGAGCTTCTGCTTCCTTATAAAATGCTTTACCTACTTCAGCAGAAGGAGTTCTGGAGGAAGCAAAAGTAGGAAAATGGAGCAAGGAAACCAACAAAACTACAAGGCTACAGAACAAGACTCTAAATGCCATGACTTTTGGTAGCTGTTTGTGTTTGAGGTTGGGCTGTGTGTTTGTGTGTCTGTTATTCGAGAGGAATATTGCGTTTTTGCATGCATGGGTTGATGAAGAATTTGGCTATATGGGTGAGGAATTTATAGACAAAATTAATTAAGAAAACCGAATCTCACGTCAAGGTTTATGTGGTGTTTAACCCTTTTACCTTTTAGACCTTGCTACCGTTCTTACTTCTTATGGCAGGTTGATGTAATTTTTTTTTTTTTTTTCAGAGTAGCTACAAGTATAAACTATTTTCTGATATTTGAAAAATAGTTGTATTTGTAGCATTACTCTTTTTCTTTGGTTGATGTGACTCAAAATAGTCTCTATCATTTTATAAATGCCCTGAACAAATGACTCCGTTGATTCTCAAATATTCTAGATGTTAGTAGATTCTATTTTTTTATTATTAATGGATAAAAATATAATGTTAGTCATATTAAAGGAAACATGGCCAATTTGGGTCAACTTGAAGAAGAGGCCAAGTGGAATTAAATTATACAAAAAGTGGCCATATCAAACTTGCTTAATGGTTCAAGTTTGTGGGATTATCTTAATCCCAAAATAGTTTTTGAACAAGAACCTTACGAATTCCAAAATTATATGAATTGAACAAGAGCAAAAAAAAATTCATAAGAGATGTCAATGTCTTCATTAAATTGCACCAAATGTTCAAACTCAAGAATTAAAACTCAAAAGGCATAAACTGTTTCATGATTTTAATATTTAAAAATGTAATTTTGAATGGAAAAAAAATTGCCAATGGGTGAAAAAGACCAATTAGATTTAATGTTTTTATTCAAAGATAGAGAATATAAGATACTATGCATGTCCAATTACCAAGTTTCCATTAATTCTACTGTGGGGCCAGAAAGTTAGACAACCCCGGCCCACTTCGAACCAGGCCCAAAAGCCCACGCCGAGGATGTATGTAGGGTCCGAGGATGAAAGTAAGAAGCCCAGTGCCCAAGAAACTGGTCCGAGGATGACTCTGTCCTCGGACATCCGAGACCATAAAGTGAACAGGCAACACACCATCAAAGGGGGGTTTTCCTGAATATCCAGAGAGGAAAGAGCAAGTACCATGCGTCAGCAATGGGAGCATGGTGGAGGAGCAGGTCTAGGACGAACAGTCACCTCCACATTAAATGCCCACAACTAACGTCCTGGCCGCATTAATGGGGAGGGGACTCCAGAGCAGTGCTGCCTTGGTTGCTGCAACCCACAGGAAGAATGGGAAGGCGGCTGATGGGACAGGCACTCAAGTAGTGGCCTGGTTGCTCAACAAGTGTAGGGCTAGGATCAGTTGAGAAAGGAGTATATAATGTAAGGAATCCCGCTTGGAAAAGGGGGGAGATCTGAAAAAGAGAACACTGTAGCACCCTGTATTCTCCCAGAAACCCATGTAACCAATCACTAAAGAAGTAATAGAAACTGCAAGCTCCCAAGAGGAGGGCGGAGGAGCACCATTGTTCATTCTAATCCACGAGCAACCATGCATGGCCGCTGCATTCCTCACTAGGGCCTAGTTCTTGATCCCGCTCTCTACAAATTAATTGCAGGGCTAGCTGGGCTTGGGTCCATTCTCTCAATACGTCGAAGAGCCCAAAACCCGGTCCCTACAATTGGCGCCGTTTGTGGGAAGAACTCGTGCATTAGTAAGGGCAACAGCCAGGCATGGTAGGATTAGGCCCTCACCAAAGGAGTTCCCATCGGCATGAACCGGCTAAATTCCAGCATCAGAATAACTATGGTGACACCGGGCACGGCCAAAACGAGGAGAACGGACGATTTCGAGAGGCAAGCGTGCATACCTCACAAACTAGCGAAAGCCATACTCGTAGGGGTGGCCACGTGCCCCAGAGACACGATAATGGCCAGGCCACGCGATCACAAGAGGTTAAGAGTCACGCATCCCAGAGACAGGACAAAAAGGTGGCCATGCAGCGAGAGATAGATGATTTGAAGAGAAAGCTGCGCCATGCACGGTGAAGGCAATCCGAACCCAGCCCTGACTTACCCTCCGACGACGAAAATGATGACGACTACAGGCAAAGGTCGAGAACACCCCCGAGCGAAACTTTCTCCCACCAGGATGAGCGCTACCAGAGGCGTAAACGTGACAGCCCGACTCCTAAGGGCTTAGGAAGTGACGCCATGAGCAGGGCACTGGACCGGCTCTCCAGATCACCCTTTACGCGTCACATAGAAGAGGCGGTTCTCCCTCAGCGGTTCCAGCAGCCAACCTTCACCATTTACAATGGCAAAACGGACCCCGTGGAGCATGTGAGCCAGTTTAACCAGAGGATGGCTGTCCACTCTAAGAACGAGGCGCTGATGTGCAAAGTCTTTCCATCCAGCTTGGGACCTGTGGCAATGAAGTGGTTCAACGGCTTGAGGATGAATTCCATAGACTCGTACAGACAGCTGACCCAGGCTTTTGGTTCCTGTTTTGTTACAAACAGCAAGCCTCCTCGGCCCATGAGCGCGTTACTGTCCCTGACCATGGGCGACGGGGAGACTCTTAAGGCTTACTCGGACAAGTATTGGGAGATTTACAATGAGATGGACGGTAAGTACGATGATGTCGCCATCAATACATTCAAGAACGGACTGCCGATGGGGCACGGCCTGAGGAAGTCTTTAACTGGTAAGCCCGCCACCAGTGTGCGGCAGTTGATGGATCGGATCGATAAATACAAGCGGGTAGAGGAAGACTTGCTACAGTGCAAGGGGAAGGAGAAGGTTATCCCTCAGGAGAGGAGGGATTCCAGGTCGGACCGGTATAACAACGCACGTCTAAGGAGAGATTTCATGGGGCAATCTGGGGCGACAAATGCCCAGACTATCAGTGTCGTGTTCCGAGAACCAGTACACAGGGTGCTGGAAAAGATCAGGAACGAACCGTACATCAAGTGGCTGAATAAGATGTCGGGGGATCCTGAGAGGCGCAATCAAGACCGATACTGCCAATACCACCAGGACCACGGACATGCCACAGAGGACTGTAGGAACCTCTGGAACTACCTGGACCAGTTAGTCCGGGAGGGAAAGCTGAAGCACCTCCTGCACTATTCCAGCGGCCATTAGGGCCAGACCTACCAGGAGCCACGGAGGGACACCGCCATGAGGCAGCTCGCTGGTATGATCAATGTGATCCTGGCTGCGCCAGGGAGAATAGGAACGTGCCCCTCGCGAGTGCTGTCTGTGATCCAAGCACCCGCCGAGGAATCCCAGTCAGGGCCGAAGAGGGCCAGGGGAGGCTTTCACCCAACCCTAAGCTTTTCAGAGGAAGACAAGGACGGGACCACCCAGCCCCACGACGATGCTTTAGTGATCACCCTCAGAATCGACGAGTACGATGTGAAATGGGTGATGGTGGATGATGGCAGTGGAGTCGAGATTATGTACCCCGACCTATATAAGGGGCTGGGATTGAAGCTCGAGGATTTGACACCTTACAGCTCCCCTTTAATGAGCTTCGATGGGAAGCTCGTCACTCCAAGGGGCATGATTAGGTTGCCTATCCAAACTGGCCCAGAGGTGGTGGAAGTGAACTTTATCGTAGTAGACACTTACTCCCCGTACACAACCATCGTGGGTAGGCCCTGGCTCCACACCCTGGGGGCTGTCGCCTCCTCGTTGCATCAGAAGATAAAATTCCCATCAGGGGACCGAGTCCTCGAAATCCCGGGCTGCCAGTCCACGGCAAGGCGATGTATGGTGGCAGCCATCTCGCATCAGCACAATGCAGAATCCTCGGCTACCGCAGCCGAGGGCTTATAGCAATCAAGGACCTCGGCAGCGCATTCTGATGCGGCCGCGGAGGAAGCAAAATGTGAAGGCCTAGAAAAGGTGGCCGTCGACGACGACCCGGAGAGATTTTTTCAGGTCGGAGCCTAGCTGCCTCCCTAGGAGAAGGAGGAGTTGCTTGAGTTCCTCAAGAGGAACATCGACGTGTTCGCATGGGACCCCTGCGAGGCCCCAGGGATTGATCCCTCCTTCATTTGTCACCACCTTAACGTCAACCCATCCGTGATTCCCAAGAGGCAGCCGCCTCGACGCCTATAAAAAAAGCATGCGGATGCCATCAGGGAAGAGGTCAATAAGCTTAAGCGCGCAGGCGCAATCAAAGAAGTTTTTTACCCCGAATGGTTGGCCAACACTGTGGTGGTCAAGAAGAAAAGTGGGAAATGGAGGGTTTGTGTAGACTTCACGGACCTAAATAAAGCGTGCCCGAAGGACCCCTTCCCGATGCCACGGATAGACCAGCTGGTAGATGCGACCGCAGGTCATCCTCGGATGAGCTTCTTAGATGCCTTTCAGGGCTATCATCAAATCCCACTATCCTTGGAGGATCAAGAGAAGACAGCCTTCGTGACACCCATCGGGAACTACCATTACAAGGTAATGCCATTTGGCCTGAAAAACGCTGGATCTACCTACCAGAGGATGATGACGAGAATGTTCAAGCCGCTGTTGGGCAAAAACATCGAGATCTATGTCGACGATATGGTGGTGAAGAGCAAATTGGTGTCCGAGCATCTAGGGGACCTCGGCTGTATATTCGACGTCCTAAGAAGGGACAGGCTACACCTAAACGCTTCCAAGTGCTCGTTTGGCATGGGATCTGGCAAGTTCTTAGGTTACATCATCACCCACCGAGGGATCGAGGTTGATCCCGACCAAATCAGGGCTATCCATAACCTAAGGTCTCCGCAAAACCCCAAGGAGATCCAAAAGCTCGCTGGAATGATTGCGGCTCTGAATCGATTCATTTCCAGGTCGGCTGACAGGTGAAGACCCTTTTATCTCCTAATTAACAAGTGGAAAGGATTCGAGTGGTTCGAAGAGTGTGTTAGGGCTTTCTAGCAACTCAAGGAGTACCTAGCCCGGCCACCTATCATGTCTAATTCGGAGGCCGACGAGGTCCTATACGCATACATTGCCGTGGCGCTCCACACTGTGAGCTTGGTGCTGATACGAGATGACGGTGGTGTTTATAAACCTATCTATTACGTTAGCAAGTCACTACACGAAGCCGAGGTCAAGTACTTACCCTTGGAAAAGGCTATACTTGCCGTGGTCCACGCTACATGAAAGCTGCCCCATTACTTCCAGGCTCACACGGTGGTCGTTTTAACCCAATTACCCTTGAAGTCAGTACTTCGGGCTGTCGATTATACGGGAAGGATCGCTAAATGGAACACGATTCTGGGGGCTTTTGACATTAAGTACATGCCTCGGACCTCCGTAAAGGGACAGGTCCTAGCTGACTTGGTGGTTGAATTTACCGAACCAATCATGGAAGAGGTAGCCGAGAGGAGCGACATGGATGGAAAATCGGTTGGAGCAATCACTTTCCCAGGGCCCCCGTGTTGGAGGATGTACGTTGATGACGTCGCGAACTAGAGAGGATCCGGAGTGGGGCTAGTCCTGTTGTCCCCCGAAGGGTCTGTCATAGAGAAATCACTGAGACTCGGATTCTCGGCTACGAACAACGAAGTCGAGTATGAAGCGTTGCTTCAAGGGATGGTCATGGTGCAGAAATTGGGAGGGAAAGAAATAGAAGTGTTCTCGGACTCTCAGCTAGTGGTGGGCCAGGTAAATGGAGAACTAGAAGCTAGAGACGTGAGAATGCAAGACTACTTGCGCTAGGTCAAATGCTTGTAGTCAACCTTCACCCTCTTTAGCTTATCACATGTCCCCAGGAGCGGGAACACCCATGCCGACTCATTGGCCACGCTCGCCACGTCCTCGGCTGGAGATCTGCCATGGACCATACTTGTCGAGCATTTGGAGAGGGTGAATGGGGAGGCAAGGGGCGCGATCCCCATCTTTGAAATCAGTGTGGGACTTAGCTGGATGGATCCCATAGTGAGATTCCTCAAAAACGACGTTCTGCCCAAGAAGAGGTTAGAGGCAGAAAAGATACAAAGGAATGCTTCTCGGTTCTGGTTGTCCGAGGACCACAAGTTGTATAGGCGCTCCTACTCTGGACCATACCTACTGTGCGTCCACCCCGAAGCAGCAGAATCACTGCTCGAAGAGCTGCACGAGGGAATCTACGGGAGCCACACAGGAGGGAGATCCCTGTCCCACCGAGCCGTCACACAAGGATACTAGTGGCCGGGAATGCAAAAAGAGGCCCTGAAGTATGTCAAGAAGTGTGACCAGTGTCAAAGGTTTGCCCCGAATATTCATCAGCCTGGAGGAGTCCTCAATCCTTTATCCAGCCCATGGCCATTTGCCCAGTGGGGCTTGGACATTGTAGGACCTTTCCCCAAAGCGCCAGGGAATAAAAGGTATCTGTTGGTGGCCACGGACTACTTCACCAAGTAGGTCGAGGCCGAGCCACTGGCTAACATCAGGGATGTGGACGCAAAGAAATTCCTCTGGAGGAACATTGTCACACGATTCGGGGTCCCGCATACCCTCATCTCGGATAACGGGCTCCAATTCGACAGCAAGACCTTCAGAAGGTACTGTTGTGAACTTGGTATCACAAACAGGTACTCAACGCCCGCCTACCCTCAGGGAAACGGGTGGGCCGAGGCTGTCAACAAGGTCATCATCAATGGGCTTAAGAAGAGACTGGATGACGCCAAGGGGAAATGGGTAGAGGAGCTGCCCCATGTTCTCTGGACGTACCGGACTACGCCCCGGCGGTCAACGGGGGAAACGCCTTTTGCCATGACTTATGGTGCCGAGGCGGTGATCCCCCTGGAGACAAACTTCCCGACGCTAAGGACGAGCTCTTTCACTCCAGGCAGCAATGACGAACTGCTCGGGAGGAGCCTGGATCTGGTTGACGAACGAAGAGAATGAGCAATGATCCAGCTGGCCTATTACCAGCAAAAGCTCAAGCAGGGATATGACGCCAATATAAAGCTCAGACCACTAGCACCAGGGGACTTGGTGCTGAGGAAGGTCGTAGGGGCTGCCAAGAACCCTTCTTGGGGAAAGCTGGGACCCAACTGGGAGGGGCCCTACCGAATTACCTCAGTAGCAGGGATAGGTGCATACTATTTAGAAGATTTAGATGAAAAACCTGTACCTCGTCCATGGAATGTAAATAATCTGAAAAGATATTATTATTAATGAAAAGGTTTCTTTTGATTCAGATTCCAAGTCCATTACAGTTATGTATCTAACTACTTCAAAAAGATTCTAAGTGTTAGACTGAACCAAGGCCTTGCATGGTCCTCGGACTCAAGCCTATGGGGAAACTAACTACTTTAAAAGATCCTAAGTGTTAGACTGAACCAAGGCCTTGCATGGTCCTCGGACTCAAGCCTATGGGGAAACTAACTACTTCAAAAGATTGAACCAAGGCCTTGCATGGTCCTAGGACTCAAGCCTATGGGGAAACTAACTACTTCAAAAAGATTCTAAGTGTTAGACTGAACCAAGGCCTTGCATGGTCCTCGGACTCAAGCCTATGGGGAAACTAACTACTTCAAAAGATTCTAAGTGTTAGATTGAACCAAGGCCTTGCATGGCCCTCGAACTCAAGCCTATGGGGAAACTAACTACTTCAAAAGATTCTAAGTGTTAGACAGAACCAAGGCCTTGCATGGTCCTCAGACTCAAGCCTATGGGAAAACTAACTACTTCAAAAAGATTCTAAGTGTTAGACTGAACCAAGGCCTCGCATGGTTCTCGGACTCAAGCCTATGGGGAAACTAACTACTTCAAAAGATTCTAAGTGTTAGACTGAACCAAGGCCTTGCATGGTCCTCAGACTCAAGCCTATGGGGAAACTAACTACTTCAAAAGATCCTAAGTGTTAGACTGAACCAAGGCCTTGCATGGTCCTCAGACTCAAGCCTATGGGGAAACTAACTACTTCAAAAGATCTTAAGTGTTAGACTGAACCAAGGCCTTGTGTGGTCCTCGGACTCAAGCCTAGGGGGAAACTAACTACTTCAAAAGATTCTAAGTGTTAGACAGAACCAAGGCCTTGCATGGTCCTCGGACTCAAGCCTATAGGAAAACTAATTACTTCAAAAGATTCTAAGTGTTAGACAGAACCAATGCCTTGCATGGTCCTCGGACTCAAGCCTATAGGGAAACTAACCACCTCAAAGGAGACCTGTGCTAGGAAGGACCAGAGTCCTACCTAGTCCTTGGGACGTAACGAGTCTACCTAAGCACACACGCCTTCACGATACTACAATCACCGCCGTGACTGGCTGAGATACAATTGAAGTTAAGATCATACAAAAAAAAAAAAAAAAAAAGCCAGAACAAACAAAAGAGAATGGATAACGTGCAAACAAATAAATAGCCAGAACAAATAAAAAGAGGAATAAAACTCGCATTACATTAAGTTCATAAAAGTTACATAACAGAAGTCGCATTACAATGTTCAAAAAAGAAAAGAAAAGAAGGTACAAAGACAAAACAAATGGCAAAACAAAGCAGACAGAGGTGCCAAGGGGCCTATTCCTTTCGCTTAATCTCCCCCCCTAGTGGGTGGCTGGTTCGTGGCAACCTCAGGGTCCTCTGAGATCTGGCTTAGAGGGATAGCTTGTAGAGGCATGGCAGGAATAGCTGCCTCCTCAGTGGAAGAGACCTGAGCATCGGAGGAGGGATCTGCAACCTCTTGGGGCGCCTCCTCGTTAGGGCCTTCATTTGATTCAACTACCTCGGGAGGACTACCCCCTTTGACAGGCTTGCCAGCAAATCCAGCAATCGAAGCTCCCTCACCTGGAGTAGCCCCAACTTCCTCAACAACCTCCTCGGCCTTGGAGCTATCAGGAGCAGCCTCACAGATAGTAGGGGGGTAGTATACACTCTCTACCTTCCACAGGTCAGATGAGGCCTCGACCTCGGCTTGTTTGAGGGCCTCACCCCAAACCTGGAAACAGTAACGCCTGCATACCTCAGGGTCCTCTGAGATCTGGCTTAGAGGGATAGCCTGCAGAGGCATGGCAGGAATAGCTGCCTCCTCAGTGGAAGAGACTTGAGCATCGGAGGAGGGATCTGCAACCTCTTGGGGTGCCTCCTCGTTAGGGCCTTCATTTGATTCAACTACCTCGGGAGGACTACCCCCTTTGACAGGCTTGCCAGCAAATCCAGCAATCGAAGCTCCCTCACCTGGAGTAGCCCCAACTTCCTCAACAACCTCCTCGGCCTTGGAGCTATCAGGAGCAGCCTCGCGGATAGCAGGGGGGTAGTATACACTCTCCACCTTCCACAGGTCAGATGAGGCCTCGACCTCAGCTTGTTTGAGGGCCTCACCCCAAACCTAGAAACAGTAATGCCTGCATACCCCGGGGACTTGAGCTTTATAGGCAGTTTCTGTCTCAGCTACCCCCTCAGCGTAAGCTGCTACCTTGGTGTCCTCCTTAGAAGCCAGGGCCTCCTCCCTACCAAAATTTGCCTCAGCCTTAGCCTTCAGAGCTTCGTCTCTGGCCCACTCAGCCGCATTTCTGGCTCCCTCAGCAGCAGCCAACTTACTTGTCAGATCAGCAATCAACTCCTTTGCGATCTTCAGCTACTCCTCTGCCTCGCCCAGACGCCTCATCTGCTCTTGGGTCTGCTTCTGGGCACCGGCGAGGCCCGACTCCGCACTGTCTCGAGCCCTGGTCATCGCCTTTAGCTCGTCCCTGGCCTTGGCGAGGTCATCCTCGAAGTTCTTGAGGGTCCGAGTGGCCTCTAAACGCCTCTCACGCTCTGCATCCAAGGCCCTTCCTTGGTCGTGGGCCGCCGCCTCTAGCCTAAAGGTGGCCTGGACGGCCTGCCAAACAAAACGAATGCATAATAAGCCAAACTCAGAAAAATAAAGAAAAATTGACGTCAGAAAAATCATGAGTACTGGAGGGCTTACCATTCCCAGGTATCGCTTAAGGCTGAGGAAGACCTGCTTGCTCCTCAAAGTCTCCAGCTCGGCCATATCCGCTGGAAGCAGTAGGCACCTCTCCAGAGCATCGGCTACATGCGCGCCTTCGCCCTCCCTAAAATCCCTGAGGGAGGAGTCATCCCGCAGAGGTTCCCCATGGAGCATTGGGGCAGGAAAGCCAGGCCTGAGCCTTGGGCTGGGTGATGACCTGCCTATCTTGGCCTTTAGGGCCTATCTTTATTTGCTTAGGGGGCTGCGGAGTGTCGTCCCCGTCCTGCAAGGACACTGACTTGTCCCCTATAGGCCTTTTGCCCTTGTCCTTCTTCTCCTTGGGGTCGGCGGGCACGGACCTAGAAGGTAGACTCGTCTGAGGAGGAGGAGGAGGAAGCCTGGACTGGGCAGCGGCCGACCTGGTTTGGGCAGGCTGCGTCTTAGGAGGAGGAGGGGGAAGCTTTGGCTGGGACTTCCCTGGCTGGCCCTCGATCAGGTCCAGTAAATTGGTGTGGGATTTCCTCTTGTAACCCATCTCAAGCCGAGGAGAGGTTTCTGACGCTAGGAAGTCCGCTTCGGTCAGACGGGGATCGCCCAAGTCTCCAGGAGGGTCCTCGGACTGTTGGACTTGATCAAAAGCATTGAACTCGTCCTTAGCAGGTCCAAAATCAGTGACTTCCTCTTCCCTCTCTAGATTTTCTTCCGCGGCCTCTGCGGATCTGTGGGAAGAGGAGGGGCCTTCTGTTGTAACGCCTTTTGGAGTAGGGGGCTCCTCGGGGAATAGGAACCCATGCTCAACTACAGTGATTTTCTGCAGCCGAGGATCTCTTGCCCTGATCACGTACTTCGGAGCCGCAAACGATTTTTGGATCGGAGTGTACCCCAAAATCTTGTGAGCAGCTCTAACTTGATTATTGTCTTCGTTCACGAAAACCTTCGCCCTTAGCACTTTCTGCAAATCCTCCCTGTTGACCAAGTTGAAGTGACGCTCGTAGGTGTGCGGATCTGCAAAAAGAAAACACGTTCGTGTTAGTAACCAAACGGTGCAAATTGCATCAACGATAGGAAATTGAAACCCCCTCCTACTCCTACTGTCCCACCTGGTGTCCCCTCCGTTGTTGGGCAATGAAGGCCATCGTGCCACTCTCCGGACACGATGAGGAAATCCTTGTTCAGCCCCTTGCTGGACTTAAGGAGGCACTGGATAAGCCGGACCCTATCCTCCCTTGTTTTCATGTAGTATGACTTGCCTTTTAGGTGCTGAAGGTTGTAGCACCAATTTACATCGTGATGGGTCAACCTCAGCCCCATCTTCTCGTTCAAGGCGTCCACACAGTCCAGAATCCTAAAGACGTTGGTGGCGCACTGGGTGGGAGCTAGCCGGAAGTATGTGAGATAGCTCCTCATCACCAGCCCCATGGGAATCCTCATGCCACCCTCTAGGAAAGCGATGATGGGAATCACCACCTCGCCTTCCTTCCTCCGAAGGAGCCACTCCCCTTCCTCACAATACCTTAAGCCCACGTTGGCTGGTATCCTATAGTCGGCGATGAATTTCTCCATCGCCTCCTCAGTGTAGACTAGCTTCTTAAATCTACCAATCCCAAGTAACACCTAAGAAACCTAAGAAAGAGCAAGTGAAAGAGAAGGAGGAGTAGGGTGGAAGAAAGCTCAGAAAGGGATAGAGTGACTTACAGAAGTGAGGAGAGGATCCTCGGACAAGCTTTTTATGCTGGAAGTGTAGTTGGAGATTTGGCTAGACTCAGGATGCACGCGCAAGAGCTCTTGATTGCAAAGGAAAAGGGAAAAAGCAGTTCGAGTGGGTATTTATACCCCAAATCGAGGAATCGTGCGGGTTTTTCCGCCCATAAATGCGAGGCAAATCCCCACCGTTGGATTACCATCACCTCGTTGAACGTGGGGAGCACAGAGCCGTCTGAATTCAATGAAAGACACGTTGCGCGCACCGAAGCGTCAGCAACGCGCCTTGTACAGATGAAAAGACCCTAACACTGACGGGGGACAAGACTCGACTGGACACGGAATAGGCCCGAGGATGTCAAAATCCTCCTCTCCGCCCGAGGATACGGATAGCAAGATTTTGAGGGGCTATTGTGGGGCCAGAAAGTTAGACAACCCCGACCCACTTCGAACCAGGCCCAAAAGCCCACGCCGAGGATGTATGTAGGGTCCGAGGATGAAAGTAAGAAGCCCAGTGCCCAAGAAACTGGTCTGAGGATGACTCTGTCCTCGGACATCCGAGACCATAAAGTGAACAGGCAACACACCATCAAAGGGGGGTCTTCTTGAATATCTAGAGAGGAAAGAGCAAGTACCACGTGTCAGCAATGGGAGCATGGTAGAGGAGCAGGTCTAGGACGAATAGTCACCACCACATTAAATGCCCACAACTAACGTCCTGGCCGCATTAATGGGGAGGGGACTCCAGAGCAGTGTTGCCTTGGTTGCTGCAACCCACAGGAAGAATGGGAATGCGGCTGATGGGACAGGCACTCAAGTAGTGGCCTGGTTGCTCAACAAGTGTAGGGCTAGGATTAGTTGAGAAAGGAGTATATAATGTAAGGAATCCTGCTTGGAAAAGGGGGGAGATCTGAAAAAGAGAACACTGTAGCACCCTGTATTCTCCCAGAAACCCATGTAACCAATCACTAAAGAAGTAATAGAAACTGCAAGCTCCCAAGAGGAGGGCGGAGGAGCACCATTGTTCATTCTAATCCACGAGCAACCATGCATGGCCGCTGCATTCCTCATTAGGGCCTAGTTCTTGATCCCGCTCTCTACAAATTAATTGCAGGGCTAGCTGGGCTTGGGTCCATTCTCTCAATACGTCGAAGAGCCCAAAACCCGGTCCCTACATCTACTATCTTTGAAAATGATCCATGTTGGTTATTTGGATCTCATGATCTAAGAAAATTCTCCAAGTGGATGGTTCAATTCAAAAATTATGATGATTCATATGAAAACTAAAGCAATTTTAGTCAATTATATGGCTTAACAGCCATTTGTTAAGTTCCATTCAAACAACTGGTCTCCTCGATCAAATTAGTCTTGAATTGGGCACTAATATTGTAAAATATTAGTAACTGTTGATGCAAAGTCACAAACCCATTATCACTTGTTTGTCAGATTCTTGCCAAAAAAAAGTATCATTTGGGAGTCAATTTTGTATCCGAGGTCACTTCGGTTTGGGTAAGGGAATGAAATATTTCCATATCGATTGATAGCGGTGTACCATTTTGAGATTATATATATATACATATATGTTTTTACTTATTTATATAAGTATGAATTTATTAATTTTTATGTTTATCAATATAAAAATTTAAATTTAAATATTTTACAAGCCTAAATATTAGCCTGCATACATTAACCAATATATTAGTATAAATAATATATTTAAAATAAATTCAAACTTTTAATATATTTTTTTGTACAGGTCAAAATACCAAAAAAAGTCACATATGAACCTATAGTGGCGAAAACGCTAGCTTTAAAAAAAAAAAAAAATTGGCCTATAGCAGCGTTTTATAAACTCCACTATAGGGTATGGACCTATACTAGTGTTTTTGTTACAATACAATAGTGACATTCATAACTACCATTGTAGAAAATGCCACTATAGCCCAAAGGGACCTATAGTGGTATTTTTAGGACTTCTAGTGACGTTTCATGAACGCCACTATAGATCCAATTTTTTGTAGTGAATGGCTGATATGGTATGTTTTTCCAGTATGACCGTTGCTGGTACGATATTGACTTCCCTAAACAAAAATAGTCCGATTAAATTATCAAGTGTGGTGTAAAAGCTAGAGATCCTACGATATCATTCTTAGTGCAAAGACACTGGTTAAGTTCGTAGGCTTGCATCCCTGATGTGTTGATTCCATAGGAAAATTATTGAATACTCTGGGAGTACCATAAATACGTACTCTTTTCTTTCACATAAATTGTGGGTCTCATCATAAATTTAATTAGTGAGATCCACAATTATGTGAGAGGAGAGAATATGCATTTATGGTATTCCGGGAGTACCCAATAATTACTCAATTTCGTAAGGGATAGTTTTAATGCGTGTCAACTAATTTTGTTGTGGGTAATTATTGGGTACTCTTGGAGTACCATAAATACGAACTCCCTCCTCTCACATAACTGTAGGTTCTACTAATTAAATTTATGGTGGGACTCACAATTCATGTGAGAGGGAGAAATATGCATTTATGATACTCTCGGAATATTCAATAATTTCCCGTTGTGGATGTTGGGGTTGAACCTACTAATTAATGGATTATCACCCAACCTGGCCAAAGATAAATGAAACCAATAATAGTGCGGTAGAATAAGAAAGGCAAAGACAAATTGTATACCATAATAAATAACTGTGGAAGTCTTGATGATATTGTAAAAGAAGCGTTAGAACTTAGATCCACCGAAATTGTATCCAAATTAAAAAAGAAAAAAGAAAAAAGATCCACTGAAATTGATGTCCAGTGACTCCAGTCTACATTCGACTCTGCAATATTAAAAAAATATTGGTACTATTAAGTGGCATGGGAATCCGAATTATTAGATGGCCAAGTACTTTTTTTATTTTTTATTTTTTCTCTGGGATGGCCTTGTACGTTGACTTGATTTATTGTGTTTAAAATATGGGAAACGTTAACAAATGATACAAGAACATTAGTTTAGGAAATATTTTTAGAATTATTATTTTAAAAAAGAAAAAAAGTAATTATTTTTGTTTTTTTGGAATTTTATATTTCTTGCAAATGTGATATCAAAACTTTCATAAATAGTTTATTAACAAATGCCCTAATTAAGATCACCCGTACTCTTAAAATATTATGCAATCGACACAAGAGCATTTATTTATGACATAAAATAATTATCACAATTAAGGCTAAAAATAGTTGTTTATACAAGTATTATTTATGGGGATAAAACCACTTGTAATACTAAAAGAAATGACAAAGAGTATGGCCATAACATGTATAAGTTTGGTAATAATGGCATGCGTCTCTTGGCAAAAAATGCCATGTATAACACACTTGTAGTTTCAAGTAATTAAGCTTTTATTAACATTGTACTCTTTGATTTAGTTCAAGTAGCAAGTTATTCATAAAAAAAAAAAAAAAAAGTAAGCAAGTTATTAGTTGTAACTTATTGTTAGTCACAATTCTTAGTTTTCAATCCAATTTACTTTATGCTTGTTAATATTTTCATGTTTGTTTCAATCTCTCCCTAATAAAAACTAAAAAGTCCTTTTAATTGAGGTATTGTGCCAACCCATCTCAAAGTTTTTTTTTTTTTTTTTGGAGAATGAACCCATCTCAAAGTTAAATGCTTACAAAAATAAATTTGTTAACAAATAATTTATTTTTTTCAAACAGTATTTAATACAACATCATTTTGTAAGTTTTATATGGTAAAATTTGTAGTAATTTTAGTATTTTTTTTTAAAATTTTAGTTTATTAGTTTAATTAGATTTGGCCCTTTGTGATTGTAATGGGTTAATAAAATACTATTGGAAATGGGAAAAGGAATGCCATTAAATCGATTCTAACTAAAATATTCTTTTTTTTTTAAGGGAAAATTGAAATGTTAATATTCCTTATCTTTCTATAAATGCCTTTTTCACTTCTTTTTGGTTGCCTGAATAAATTCCCTTGTTGATTCTTCAATCTAGATGTTTGTATTCAAAGTTCCCGTAAACTAGACTTAATTGTTGAATACATGTATACATGACTTGAACTTCTCGAAGTCACTTTGATTCTCTAACATGGACGTATACGTCGGAGGGAAGTTCAAAACAAACCTTAGCTGATTTTATTTATTTTTTTTCTATTTTTAAATACAAACCTCATACTAATATGGACCCATTAAGTTTTCAACAAGGTTGTTGGAGATTTTAAATTATTTTTAAATTTTCATTTCCTTTTTCTTCAAATAAGTGGAAATTTCTTGTTAATCTAGCAATTTAACTATTATGAAATCAACAACCTTGTCAAAATTCATGACAAATTTACCTATTTTGTAGGTCATATTTTGATGTGACGGTTTTGCATGTTAGGTTAGTTTAACCTCTTTCAGACCTTATAGAAACATAAACTTTGTTTAGTGGGTTTTAATTAAGGATATAGAAATGTGTTCATCCATCATGAAAAAACAATATCTAGGATTTATACACACATTCTCACATGTTCACGGCTTCATGCATTTCAATATGATTTTGTGGAGATCCACACATCTTAGAATAGGTGGCATTGCATGGTTTTATTTCTTGCATTGCATGTTATCAACTTATTTGGTTCATGACTAACCCTTTTGTGTATTAGCTTGCTATTTTCAATTATGCGAAACATTATGTGAATATATGAAGTTTTTTTTTTTTTTTTTTTTTTTTTTTTAAGAGAAAAAAATTATATGTTGATGTCTTTTGTGGGGCCCGTGGGCCTGGTAGCCTGGGCCCATCTTGCATTTGGCCCAAGGCCCATGCCGAGGAGGGATGATCGTCCGAGGCTGGTGTATGAAGACCTGTGCTTTTTTGGACCCCCACCGAGGACATCCCTATCCTCGGCGTGCCGAGGCTAATTTCAAGAGGGGGACAGGCCCAGAACAGGTTGTCACCTCCACACTAAATGCGCTCACCTGACCCCCCTGGCCGCATTAATGGGGATGTAACCCCTTGACAGGGTAACATTGATCATTGTGAACCACTCGAGTACTGATAAGGCCTCTGATGGGACGGACGGTCAGAGGGAAGGCAAATGGATGATCAACAGATGGAAGAATTAGATAGGAGGAAGAGAACTATATAAGAAGGGCGAGCAAAGCAGTTGGGAGAAAAAAGGAGAAGGAACCTCCTCGGACAAGTGCCGAGGAGCTACCCTTAGTTGTAAATGGAGTTCACTCCCCTTCAATGGTGAAAAGTGGCTTGTGTTCCGTTGCTAGTCTGTTAGGGCCTAACCCTTCGTCCCACTCTCTAGAAATGTATTGTTAGGGAACCTTTTTAAATTGAGTCCCTACAATTGGCGCCGTCTGTGGGAAGGATTAATGCACTGGCAGGCGCAATGGACGACCGTTCCTAAGTAACTATTTTACGGAAGGTTGGTAGCGACGCATCAAAAAAAAAAAAAACATTGCAGAAAAGTAGAAGATTCAACAAAAAAGAAAAGGAACGTCATATTATTTCATTAAACGGAAAGTACAAGTTACAAACAGAGGCTCAGGCAGGCTTGTTTTAAAGCTAATTTTACAAACTAATTCTACAAACAGAGGCCCAGGTGGACCTGTTCAAAAACTAGCTAGAGGGAATGAGGCTGAGGCTAGCATGCTTCAAGGCTACCAACAACTCCTTGGCCGGTGCGGCGGAGCTGGAACAAAGAGAGGAGCCGACGCAGGGGCACCCGGAAGCCCTTCCCCATGATGTTCCCTTGATTCTCTCCAATCCTCACGAGGGTTGGCCGTTGGAGACGGCAACACTCGGGCACTAGCCATGACGTGATTTTGCGCGTCTCCTCGGCAAGGGTGCGCCCCGGGGAGGAGCGTTAGGTACTTCAGGGACATCCTTCCTGGCCACCATGCACGGCACTATCAAGGTTACGCCCAGGCTCTACCGCGCCGGAAGTCTGGTGGGGGCTGCGGTCACAATGGCTCTTGGCCGGGGCGGTAGGGCCTTTGGCCTGTGTGTCCTCACACCCACCCAGGGCCGCCCCATATCTCCCAACTCTGGTCACAATCCTGGCAGGGTTATTGAAGGGGCTCAGGGAGCTGAAAGGACGTGTTTCTAGTTGTGTTGGAAAGTTCATGGAGTGTGGAGAAACGTTTCCCCCAGAGAACCTTAAATAGAGGATGAAGACTGGAGGGAATTAATCCACACAAAGTTTGAAAAGAGAATTATCAGCTGTACTAATCCTGACCAAATCCCAAGGAGACAGTAGACCGCTGGATTTGTATCAATTCACGAGGATATTAATGAAGGCGTGTCTCGCGCATCGAAACGTCAAGTGCGGAGCGCGAACGGCCAAGGGACGCCTCGTAATTGAAGAAGATGGGAACTTGAATTAAAGGCGAGGTCAATGCCACATGTAAGATCAGAGTCTGAACCACCCCTGCCCAAAGCACCGTAGAGTTAATAGTTCGACCCGAGGAGGAACCGTTTCCAGTAAAGCGGTCCGAGGACAAACTCCTTCATACAGAAGAATAGAAGTACTAGACAAAACCAAGGTATTGCATGGTCCAAGGACTCAAACCTACGGGGAAACTAGATACTTACAGAAGAATGGAAGTGTTAGATAGAACCAAGGCATTGCATGGTCCTCGGACTCAAGCCTATGGGGAAACTAACCACTCAGCTATACCTGGGTACTAGACAGAACCAAGGTATTGCATGGTCCTCGGACTCAAGCCTATAGGGAAACTAGATACTTACAGAAGAATGGAAGTGTTAGACAGAACCAAGGCATTGCATGGTCCTCGAACTCAATCCTATGGGGAAACTAACCACTCAGCTATACCTGGGGACTAGACAGAACCAAGGTATTGCATGGTCCTCGGACTCAAGCCTATGGGGAAACTAGATACTTACAGAAGAATGGAAGTGTTAGACAGAACCAAGACATTGCATGGTCCTCGGACTCAAGCCTATGGGGAAACTAACCACTTAGCTATACCTGGGTACTAGACAAAACCAAGGTATTGCATGGTCCTCGGACTCAAGCCTATGGGGAAACTAGATACTTACAGAAGAATGGAAGTGTTAGACAGAACCAAGGCATTGCATGGTCGTCGGACTCAAGCCTATTGGGAAACTAACCACTCAGCTATACCTGGGTACTAGACAGAACCAAGGTATTGCATGGTCCTCGGACTCAAGGCTATGGGGAAACTAGATACTTACAGAAGAATGGAAGTGTTAGACAGAACCAAGGCATTGCATGGTCCTCGAACTCAATCCTATGGGGAAACTAACCACTCAGCTATACCTGGGTACTAGACAGAACCAAGGTATTGCATGGTCCTCGGACTCAAGCCTATGGGGAAACTAGATACTTACAGAAGAATGGAAGTGTTAGACAGAACCAAGACATTGCATGGTCCTCGGACTCAAGCCTATGGGGAAACTAACCACTTAGCTATACCTGGGTACTAGACAAAACCAAGGTATTGCATGGTCCTCGGACTCAAGCCTATGGGGAAACTAGATACTTACAGAAGAATGGAAGTGTTAGACAGAACCAAGGAATTGCATGGTCCTCGGACTCAAGCCTATGGGGAAACTAACCACTCAGCTATACCTGGGTACTAGACAGAACCAAGGTATTGCATGGTCCAAGGACTCAAACCTATGAGGAAACTAGATACTTACAGAAGAATGGAAGTGTTAGACAGAACCAAGGCATTGCATGGTCCTCGGACTCAAGCCTATGGGGAAACTAACCATTCAGCTATACCTGGGTACTAGACAGAACCAAGGTATTGCATGGTCCTCGAACTCAAGCCTATGGGGAAACTAGATACTTACAGAAGAATGGAAGTGTTAGACAGAACCAAGGCATTGCATGGTCCTCGGACTCAAGCCTATGGGGAAACTAACCACTCAGCTATACCTGGGTACTAGACAGAACCAAGGTATTGCATGGTCCTTGGACTCAAGCCTATGGGGAAACTAGCTACTTATAGAAGAACCAAAGGGTTAAACTAACTATTTGCAGAGGAATCGAAGCGTTAGCTAGAACCAAATTGTGATACGATCCTCGGATTCATGCCTGGAGGATAGCTGATGGTCTCATGAGACCAAATCCAGAACGGAACCAAGGTATTGAGCAAAATATTAAAGTACGGCAAGAAAAAGGAATCATCAATAATTAGAAGCAAAATATTGAATATTCATTTCAAATAGAGAGTATATAATTTCGTTACAATGCCCCCGAGGCAAGAAGCAAAATGAAATGAAAAAGAAAGCAAATAATAGTGTCCTATGCCATATGCCATCTCCCTCCAACTCAGTAAGTAAATTGTCTCGAGGGGCTTGTCAAAAGGCTTCAACCAACACCTAGGGACCTTGTCTCGGAGGGGCTACTTCAGAGGGCCTTTCCACGGTAGGAGAGATCGGAGGAATCGTGAGTGTGGCTGGGGAGCTAGCAGGAAGCCTCACCACCTCTTGGGGCACTTCTTGGCCCTCGGTTTTAGCCCCCTCCGACGCTCTATGGGGCTCGGCCCCTTCAAAAGGTCTGTCAGCTGCAGATGTGTCCTCAGCGGTTCTGTTATGACTTTCACTTGCCGTTGGTAATGCAGACCCCTCCTCGGGAGCAACAGGAACAACCTCGCGAATTGCGGAGGGATAAAATACTCTCTCCGCCCTCCTAAGGTCAGACGAGACATCAACCCCCGCTTGGTTGAGGGCTTCATGCCAGGTCTCATAACAGAAGCGCCTGCCCGTTGGAGGAACTTGAGCTTTAAGGGTGGCTTCATTCTTAGCCACCCCCTCGGCAAAAGCCTTCTCATCCAGCCTAAAAAGGGCCTATACAGCCTGCCAACAAAAACAGGTACGCCGTAAAGAAAAGGGAAGGTGCTAAGCAACAAAATTCAAGTAAGATAAACAGGTATCAGAAGATCCACCTTGCCTAGATATCTCTTAAGGTTAAGGGCAACCTCTGGCCCACTCATGCTCCCAACTTCAGCCATGTCGGCGGGAAGGAGAAGAGACTTCTCCAGGGCGTCGGCCACGAGGACCCGTAGGTATCAAAACCCTCCTCCCCGTCCGAGGGAACGGACAGCAGGATTTTGAGGGGCTATTGTAGGGCCCGTGGGCTTGGTAGCCTGGGCCCATCTTGCATTTGGCCCAAGGCCCATGCCGAGGAGGGATGATCGTCCGAGGCTGGTGTATGAAGACCTGTGCTTTTTTGGACCCCCGCCGAGGACATCCCTGTCCTCGGCGTGCCGAGGCTAATTTCAGGTGGGGGCCAGGCCCAGAACAGGTTGTCACCTCCACACTAAATGCGCTCACCTGACCCCCCTGGCCGCATTAATGGGGATGTAACCCCTTGACAGGGTAACATTGATCATTGTGAACCACTCGAGTACTGATAAGGCCTCTAATGGGACAGACGGTCAGAGGGAAGGCAAATGGATGATCAACAGATGGAAGAATTAGATAGGAGGAAGAGAACTATATAAGAAGGGCGAGCAAAGCAGTTGGGAGAAAAAAGGAGAAGGAACCTCCTCGGACAAGTGCCGAGGAGCTACCCTTAGTTGTAAATGGGGTTCACTCCCCTTCAATGGTGAAAAGTGGCTTGTGTTCCGTTGCTAGTCTGTTAGGGCCTAACCTTTCGCCCCACTCTCTAGAAATGTATTGTTAGGGAACCTTTCTAAATTGAGTCTCTACATCTTTATTTGAGATTTTATAATAGGATAAGCGAGCGTGGTTATATTGGTCATTTTACTATGAAAGACAAATTTTAGTTTCGGCAGGGTGAGTGCCTACCACATTAACTTAACCCCTCAACTTAATTTATATAATCTAGAGTAAGTTTGTAATATTTCTTTTTAGGATGGAAATGAAACCATGTATTTCTTTTCTTCAATTGTATTTAGAGACAAAGTGTTGTAATCTGTTTTCCTTTGACAAGTTATGTAATTTTCATTATTTGATTAATAAAATTTATAAATTTTTTTATGTAAATTAATAAATTAATTAATCAAATCACGACTATATTGTAAATATATTAAATTAGGGTAATCATTATCAATAATAGAGTATTCTCCTTGAAATCAATGGCGGAACCAAGGAGAAGAGGGGCACACAACAAAAGAAATAAGCTATACTTGTGTTTCAAAACCACAACTATTGGTCTTTAAAGCATTGGGAATGTGGACACAACGGAAAGTGTTCGAGTCGTCACCTAGTTATATGGTCTAAGAACCATGAATATAGCGTCCTTTCAAGGAAGGACCATTGATCTTACTGCTAGAGTATGGGTTCGAAGTTTAGGTACATTATTGGGAAGGTGTTAGGCACCCAAGACCACCCAACCCTAAGGTTGGCCTCCAATCATTGTGTCTTATATCTTAACCTTATTAAAAGTATGTTCAATACTTGTATTCTAACTCACACACACACTAGCATACATCTAAGCATACAACATGACATCATTCATCCCAAACCCTAACCATACATCTAATCATGCTCATCACATACCCTAGCATACATCTATCATGGCATCTCATCAACCTTGCATACATCTATCATGGCATCTCATCAACCTAGTATTCATCATGTCATCATATCACATATCTCATCCAAGGCAACAATATGTAAACATCAAAGGATCACATTGGGAACATGAAGATCATTAAGAACACGCTGTTCGACCAAACACATTCATGCTCATCATCAAACCATGTTATGAAACAATATGCATGTACATGTGAATGCATGACTTACCTCATTGCATCACAGAACCTATGACATCAATGAATGGACATGTGAATGAATGGCATGGAATTAAAACTAAGGACCAAAAAGATAAACCCTAATATAGCATACAATGACAAATAAACATGTGAACAAAGAAAAAGAAACTCAAAAGCATATAAGAAGGTTAAAACAGAGACATATTAGGTAAAACAAACAAAACAAAGGAAACAAGAAAATCAAAATTAGGGTTTCTGGGCACGAGTATGCATGTGCATATATAGGCCTATGTATGTAGGGCAGTTGTATGTATGCACACGTAGACATGCTTGAACCCTAACCCAGAAAACATACAAGCAGAAAGACAGAGAAAGACCTGAAAGCTTAAATCTAACAACCTAATATGCACAAACATATATAGATATAAACTAAGCAAAGAAATAGATTAAAAAATAACAAGAAGGCAGAAAAAAAAAAGGAAAAAAAAAAATGAAAGAGTTAAGCTCAATACCTCAAACAAGCTTGATTTTGACTGTTCTCCTCAGTCAATCTATTCACAAATTAATAGACGTGATTAGTAATATTAAACTCAAAGGATCAAGGCCAAAATTGGCCCCAATCAAATAAAAATTAACTTGAAGGTGTTTGTGAAAAACTCCCTCTTTCATTCACTATTCCTAGTGAATCTTAGGTTTTCCCCTAGGATTTTCTGTGTGTTTTGAAAAGGTACCATATAAGGCTTTATATAGTTGAAAAATAAGGGTTTAGAACGGCTCCCAGATGATGTGGGATTCATTCCAAACCTCAGTCTTTAATACAGAAAAATTGCATTTTTTATGTCTTCGAAACCTTAGCTACGTATGCAAACTTGTGCCTGTGTACGCAGGCGTGTGGCCTACGTATGCAAACCGTGGGTTTTCTTTGGCCTTTATTTTCCAAAAATAGATTTTTGTACATTAAAAGTTATATTTTCCATTTTAACACCTCTTAAGTCAATTTAACATTTGATTGGACTCTAAACCAACCTTAGGTCTTGGAATTTGGGCATCATTGGGGAACGGGGGCCTGAGTCATAAGGGGTACAAAATGCGATGTCTATAGATGCCCCTCTTTTGTTTTGACGTACGGCTCGGGCCCAACCTACGCACACAACACACATCATGCATAAATGGGGCGGGGTGCAACTCCGAAAAGTTGTGTGGGATTCATATGTCCGAATTCCCACCTTTGTTGTTCAGGAAACGAGCAACGACAGGTTCATTATCCCAGAATTTGTTTTGCCAATTGCAAGAAAAAGGCAAGTGATTCACTATCCTAGAGTCACTTAGAAAGAAAAAAAAAGGGTGCTTTTACGAGCTAACCCAACAAACAAGGATCTATTTGGGGCTCTTGCCTTAAACTTCTCCGAGTGGTACTCATCTTCTGTCTCCATCTCTACCTATTCTATTGAGGCTTTTGCCTCGGGGTGACTTCGGTCTCTATCTCTATCTCTATCTCTATCTCTGCCTTTACCTTTTCTACCGTGCCGGCATATTCAATTCCTAGAGGATATGTGCACGAGTATGGATGATAAGGAAAAACTCGTTAAGGAGTAGGATGGTATATGATCTATTGGGGAAGAATCTTATGTTTCCTTCATGGTTCACTAGGGATGGTAAGGAAAAACTCGCTGAGGAGTAGGATGGTATATGATCTATTGGGGAAAAATCTTTTGTTTCCTTCATGGCTCATTGGAGATGATAAGGAAAAACTCACTGAGGAGTAGGATGGACTCGCTGAGGAGTAGGGTGATGGACTCGCTGAGGAGTATGGTGATGGACTCATTGAGGAGTAGGATGATAGACTCACTGAGGAGTATGGTGATGGACTCATTGAGGAGTAGGATGATGGACTCACTGAGGAGTATGGTGATGGACTTGCGGAGGGGTATGGTGATGGACTCACGGAGGAGTAGGGTGATGGACTCATTGGGGAGTAGGATGATGGACTCGTTGAGGAGTATGATGATGTGTGGTTTGTTGGGGAGAGATAACTTGTTGAGAGGTTTGGTGGTGATGCCTAATGGGGGAGAACTTTCTTCTTTTTCTTTCTGGCTTACTGGGGACTGACGTTGATTTTACTCATGAGGGAGTTTTATCAACTCTATTGGGGAAATTTTATTTTGCAACTCTCGAAAGGGTTGCAAAATAAAATAGAAGACAAGCCAAAAAAAGCCCAAACCAATAATCTTTTTGCTATATGGAGCTACGATGGGAAAGCAATATATGAAAACATAACTAAAAATACAGAGGAATTTGATTCCAAATATTGTATTGGAGTAGGAGAATATGGAAGTGTTTACAAAGTTGATTTGCCAATAGGTCAAGTTGTTGCTATTAAGAAACTTCACTCACTACCTGATGGCGAGACTAACAATCACAAAACCTTCATGAGCAAGATTCATGCCTTAACAGAAATAAGACATCAAAACATCGTAAAGATGAAAGGTTTTTGTTTACATCCACAACACTCACTTTTGGTATATAAGTTCTTGGAAGGAGGAAGCTTGGTGAAATTACTAAATAGAAAGGAAGGAGTAAAAGCATTTGATTGGAATAAGAGGCCAACGTCGTCAAAGGTGAGGCGAATGCTTTATCTTATATGCACCATGATTGCTTGCCTCCTAAAATTCACCATGATATATCAAGCAAGAATATTCTATTGGATCTAGAATATGAGGCTCACATTTCTGATTTTGGCACCGCTAGGCTTTTGAAACTTGATTCTTTCGACTGATTTTCACTTGTAGGCACCTTTGGATACAAGGCTCCAGGTTAGTTTCTTTCTTGTTGTCTGTATTTTTTCAAAGTAGAAGGTTTCAATTTTTTATTTTGTAGTCTATCATAAAAATTGGAATTGTGGGGAAATGTGTAATTAGAATTTCCAACCTGCTGACTAGATAAGTCAATGGTTATCTCAGAGAGGTTGAACTCATTGTGTAGGGAGAACCCAATATCGTAGTATAAATAACTAGCTATATATTCTTTCACACTCATTTATACCATTCTTTCACATACGTATATATATATATATATATATATATATATCTACAATTTTGATATGAAAATATCCCCACTTTTAAAATGTCTATACTTTAACACATACAAAGTAGATGTGAAATTTTTTTTGAAATAGCAGATATATGAGAATCAAAACCCAATATAATTTTCAAGTTTAAAGTGAGAAGAAAATCTATCATAGAAGCCCATACGGACACCAAACAACCAATTGCCATAGCTATACAACCTATGCCTAACTACTAAGGCTTTTTAGCTATTTCATGCACTGTTTTTAGACCCGGACTGGATTGGAAAAACTGGGAATTGGATTGAAATCCGGTTTTTTAAGTATAGAGAACCGGGCATATGTGGCAATTCCGTGAACTCCTAAAACCGGGGTTGGACCGCACGGTTCATGCAGACCGATGGCAAGAACCGTGAGGTCCAACCCCTTAGCAATTTTTTTTTTTTAATAAAAACCAACTTAACACAAGTTTGTTCTACTTAATTAAATTATCCATCTCTTACAAGGAATAAAAAAAAATTATAATTAAAATCTTTCAAAGATATTCAACTTTACTTAAAAAATTAATCATAAATTTTAATGTTTTCATGGTCATTATTTTATTTTATTAACTTTCTTATTTAATTATTAGATATATGCTTGAAAATCATTAAATTTCCCTCACATATACAGATATATTAGTCAATTTTGCTAGTTTTATAAATTTAATATCTATATTTAGGCTTTAATTAATTATTAAATTAATTATGACATCATCACGGTTCGACCCTGGTTCAATCTCAGTTCAACCTCAAAAACCTTGAACCTCTCATTTTTACGGTTCAATGAACGGTCTGAGTTTCAAAACCTTGATTTCATGTTATTACATATTAAAGTTCATACTCGTTAATCGTTATAGGTCTCTGTACTCATAGGGTAAGCAATTTAACTTTATTAAAACTGTAGGGTTAGTCTGAAGTTCGTTAAAGACTAATTATTATTTATACCATTATTAGGTTCACAGTAAAAATCAATTCATATAGATGAAATTTCACTCAATGGTTTTTTTGGTTCAGGATGTAGACCTTTAAATAATTCCAACATATTCTTAATTGTCGCATAGTACAAAATTTGCAACATTTTTACCATATAATAGGCAAGTTATTAGGTTGCATAAATAATCAAACCACGTTTCTCCTATATTTAGTCTATAGACATGTACTCATCAAAAAAAAAAAAAAAAAAAAAGTCTATAGAGATGTAAAGCTATCTGATGCTACAGAAGCGGAACAAGTCCAGTCTAGCAAGCCCAAGCAGAGCAAGTCCAGCAACCAGCAAGCCCAAGTTCAATATGTCACAAGGAAGAGCAGATACGACTTGTAGCTTAGGGATTAGAGCATCAAAACTGTCTGTAGCTTAGTAGAATGTTAGTAGCTCAGTTAGTTACATTTAAGCACACGTGTCTCTAATCTATTGGTCATTAGGAATTCTGTTAAGTTAGTGTTTTAGCGCCTAAATTCTGTTAGAGGCAGTTATGATATGATTAATTGTATAAGAGTCCTCATCACTTGTAATCTATTCGGTGAGGAATATTCATTTTTCAATACATCATATTCTCTCAAAGATTCTCTCCAGAATTTTCTCAGAAACTCACTTTCTTCTTCAAGACAAATAAAAATGGAGCACTTTTTAGTCAATCTGGCCAGGCTAGGGTGGATGTGGTAATTCGAGACCATGAAGATAGGGTGGTAGTAGCTTTAAGCAAACAAGTTCAACAGCCACTAGGATCTTTAGAAATTGAGGCCAAAGCTATGGAGGTTGGGGTTTCATTTGCTTGGGATGTTGGTATAAGGGAAGTGATCCTTGAATGCGACTCCAAGATCGTGTTTGATGCTCTCTTAGGTTTGCGCACATCACCTACGATTATCTCAAATATCTTAGCTAGGGTATATCATCAGCTCCAAGATTTTAGAGTAGCTCAAGTATCCCATGTGAGGCGTCAAGGTAATAAGCCAGCACATATTTTGGCTAAGCATGTCAAAGATATAGTCAATAGTGATAATTTTGTAATCTGGATAAAAGAAAAGCCATCGCTGATTGAGTCAGCTGTTACTCATAATGTACTGAATTTATCTTTATTGTAACAAAGTTACAAGTTTCCTATAAAAAAAAAAAGGAAAAAAAAAAAAAGTCTATAGACAAGTAAACTAACCACTTATTTTGTTTGTATTTAGTCCATAGGCGACTAAACTAACCACTACCCACTATGTTTCTTGGTGAAAATGATTAAAAAGTGACGTGTAGTAGTATATCATATGTAATATGTAATATATCATTGATTCTATAGATAATTAAATTAAACGAGAATCTAGCACGGCCCTATTTCCGTTTAATATAGTAGTATTGCATAGGGGCGTAGTCAGGAATTTTTACACGGGGGGGCCAATTCGAACCATGAAGGTTGAAATCGACGATGATGAGTATCATCGTTGTATGGATAGTCTATATTTTTAGGTTGATATGGACCTTCTTTGAGATAAGCTCGTCGGATTTCATCTTGTTTGTTGATAGGGAATTCACATATTTGTTTACGTGATCTTGGATCACGATTTATCTCTTCAAATTGAATTCTTGAACATTTGGAGGGGTCAGGGTGTTCTAATTTCTGAATTGCTAACATCTTTTTTCTTAAAGAATGCATCAATTGTTTTTTGTTTGCTCATAATTCTTTTAGCTTTAAGAACATGACTCAAAAATTAACCTAAAAAGAAGTTAAAAAAATAAAATTTTAATTAGAAATTTTTACTTAGTTATATGGATGTTATTCATACTCAAGAAAAAAAAAAATTTCCACTATAATTTAAACATACAACCCATTTTTAATACGACTTTAATTAATAATAACCCCTCAAGTAAAAACAAAAATTAAACACACAAGAATTGGTACACAACATAAACCAAACAATTTAACAACACCCACAGCCACATGATATCTAACTAATAAAAAATAGGTAATAAATCAAAACAATTTTACCTTAGATACTTTATCTTCACAAAGTGCAAAGATGGGTCACCCGTGTGGCAATGCCTACTGCCTCCAACTTTAGATCTTCCCTTCAAGACTTATCACAAACAATCTCCCCATGTCTTCAATCATGTATTTCTCTAAAAATCTATAAAAATATAAAGAACATGTGAATATTTAGGTGTAGATAGTTGAGAAAATAAAAAAAAGATACTAAAAAGAGATGAATGTCTAATGCTTAAGAAAGAGAAGAAAACTCACCAGTCACCAAGTAATCACCAAGTTCCAAAACTAAAGCTGATGAAGGAAGAAAAAATTGGTCAGGATTTATTTTTTATTTTTATTTTTATTTTTATTTTTTTCGGACTGTGAGTACAAAGGATTGGAGTTTTGGGGGCTGGTAGGTAGGCAACGGTACCAGTGCAAATGAAAGTGTATCAAAGAAGACCAAACAAAAGAATAAGAAGTAAAGAAAGGGATTTTGTGGGTCAGTGGGTGGATTTTTTAAGATGAAGAGAAAGTGAAGTTTAGTTTTTAGTGTTTAGACTTGAGCGGGTCAGCTTGTTTTATTTGGAGTACAGAAGGTGATAAAGCCTAAAACTAAAGCTAGGCTTGGGAGAATATTTGAGCTGGACTTGGGAGAATAGTTGAGAATTGGGCATGAGAGGGGGGGGGGGGGGGGCTATTTTTTTTTTCTACCTACTCTAATAGATTTTTTTTTTTTTTTTTTTTTTTTTTTTTTTTTGCAGGGGCTGGGGCCCCCCCAAGCCACTATGTGGCTCCGCCCCTGGTATTGCATAATATATCGCCCAACAATGCAACAAGTTTCTGAAGAACTTTTTATTGGGAAACCACCTTTGCCAAATACATTGCACACAATCACATTAAGAGAATTGGAGAAGTAGTTGATCTCGGAAGGTCAACTATCTAATAACTTGTTTTGTTTGTGTTCCCATTGCTGTTCCTCTACTTCTTCACATACATCCCCTCCTAGTAAACCATTTATCTTGTGTTACTGTATTATGCTTAATTGGCAAGAATGTATACATTGAAATGCAAAGTTGAGAATTTCACTAATAAAAGCAAAAAGAGTTTTTATTTGAATCCTTAACTAGTATCAAGTATATTCAATACATTACTCAAGAGTGTGTATGTATATGTATGTATGTATGTATGTATGTATGTATATATATATATATATATATATAGAGAGAGAGAGAGAGAGAGAGAGAGAGAGAGAGAGAGAGAGAGAGTAAAAATAACCCCATCCAAAATAACTCATTCTAGTAATAGAAAAATAGAATGCATGGCCAAACTCTAGGGCAACATTAAGGGTGTCCAGACCCGACCATGACCCGCCGAACCGACCAACCCGCTCGATCTCCACCTGAGTTCAGCTCAAACCGACGCTCTCGTCGGTCGGTTTCGGGTTTCCGCGCCCAAGGCCCGACGCCGGCAGGTCGAGTGGTGGTTTTTCTTCTCCAAAACCCGAGCTACCCAACCCGACGAAGGTGATATACAATCCAGTGAAATCACGCTTAAATCCGAGGAGATCCAGCGAGTTCTCAACCATATGTGGTGAGATTTAGCCAGATTCGACCATTCCCAGCAGATTTCAGCGATTTTGGTGCATATTTCGGCCATTTTGATGCAGATCTAGTGATTTTTTACATTTTCTGGCGATTATTTGCAGATTCCGGCAATCATTTTCAAATTTCGGCGATGATTTGCAGCTCTGGCGATGATCCGATCTCCACCTGAACAAACCCGATCTCCACTCGAACCCAAAACCGATTCGACCGATTGACGCCAGTGGTCGGTTTTGGGTCACTTTTCTGTCCACCCGCCGTCGGCGGGTTGGGTTCTAGCTGGATCGAAAACTGACCCAGCCCGACCCGTGGACACCCCTAGGCAACATGATGTACTAAATAACCTTCATTTGTCTCAAGTCTATACTCAAAATATGTCATTTGTTAAAGTTGTTGAGTGATTCAAAGTGACAAATGAGAAAAGAGAAAATAAATTCAACGTCATTGCTACTGAACTCATTTTTTACAATGAACTCTATCCATGGTTTATATACTAGAAAATCATTGGTCAATGGTTGACTAACTCAGGATTAGTTTACTTTTATTACAAGCCTATAATAGGTTTTGGTTTAGGCCCTTAAGGCCCTAATATGGTTTGGGCAACTTGGACCAAGATATCACTAACGGTACTTGGACCATGATATCACTAAGGGTCCATTTGGTTGGAGATGGAATAAAGAGAATAGAAAAGAAATGAGAGAAAATGAGTGGGAGGGGTGTTTGGTTGAGAGGGGGAGGAAATTTTGGTGGGGCCAGGTTTTTCTCCTAGGCCCACCAAAATCCTATCTCTTCAATTTGGAGAGAAAATAGAAGAGAAAAGATAGCATTCTTGAGGCAAAATTTCTCCAGAATTTTGATATTTTCATAAATACAGTTTCCATTTAAATAGTTGTTAAAAAAACCTGTATTGTAGTAGGAGATTGTAGAAGTTGAGTGCAACCAAGCAAATCCAATATTTGCAATGGAGAGCATTTCGTCTAAACTCGACTTTGAGGGGATATGTGTTGGTTATCAATGGCAGCTCTAGGATTTTTTTTAAGGGGGTCAGTAGTGGTGGAGGTAGGAATTTGTCATGGGGGACAAGTAAAAAAAATAAAAAATAAATTTTATTTTTTTATTTACAACTTCCATATTGTATACATTTAACAATAATCTAAAATAGTATTCTAAATATAATTTAGTATAAATATCGGTAAGACAACAACCATTGAATGTATAAACAAATATAATTAAATAACTAATCATACTCATGGTTAGGACTACTGGTAAATGTGAAACTAAGAATAAAAAATAGTAACTGATATAAGTTTTTCACTTTTAAAGTGTGTGACTTCCTAACCATACACGTGGTTAGTCTCTTAGAATTGGAGCAAGCATTAAAAGACTTCTTGGATTTGGAAATCTATAGAGCATTTATCAAACTACTTGATCAAATAGAGAGAAAAACTAAGAAAAAATAGAAGGGAAAAAGAAAGATAGAGAGAATGAGAAAATAATCATAGATATAGATACAGATCTGTTGGTTGTAACAGTGGTGTACTTTTTTGTTGATGAAGAAGAAAAGTGCAAGGAAAAACAACTTTATTTTGCTATCATTGGAAAAGTAAGCCAAAGTCCTGGAAAAAAAAAGGTTTTTTATTTTTATTTTTTTATTAATACAAATGAGCAAAAATTTGAAAATTTGAAAATTAAATATTTTAAGAGTAGTGCTATTGACACAACACTTTCACAATAAAACCTAGGTGACAAGTTGTTAAAGGTAGAAAAAAAGTGATGTTAGTTGTAGGTCTTGATAAAAACCAATTACAACTTGCCGTGACTTAACCTTTATTGTTAAATTATTGTGAAATATTGTGAAAGTAGCATTAAGATTATCATATTCAAACTTATATCAGCTGGGTTTAAAAAAAATTTAAAGTTAGGAGGTTCAAAATTTTATTTTAGGGGCTCAAAAAAAATTATTAAGAATTATATATATATATATATATATATATATATATATATATAAATTGGCCAGGTCAAAGGGTTCATTTGAAACCCTGACCTCAGTGGCGGCTCTATGAATTTTTTTTAGAGGGGTCACTTAGAAACTTAAATTATACAAAATTTAATAAAGAGACAATTTGAATATATCAACGTCACCAAAAAAAAAAAAAAAAACACACACACACACAAATACATGAAATATTACAATTTTTTTGTACTAACAAAGAGAATAAGAAAAAAAAATTAGACTAATAAAAGATAAAGTGCAAATTAAAAATGCTGATATGAGAATAATAAAGTAAACACAACAATTTCATAATAAATCTTATGCAACAAGTGGTTAGCTTGTTAAGGTGGGTAAAACATGTCAATATTGAACCCGAATTAAAATTAGTAATAGCTTACCACATAAGATTTATTGTGTAATTATTGTGAAAATGTTATGGATGTGACATTACTCTTATATTTATTAAACTCAATTTCTTATGAGTCTTAAGTGAAAGTGTTCAAAATTTTTATTAGGTTGGTCAAAATAGATTAATTTAGTAAATAATATATTTTTTTTAAAGTATATATATATATATAATTTTTTCAAGTCAGGGTGGTCACAGAACAAATTAGTTTAAAATAATTATTGATATAAATTTTTATTGCATGTATAACTTTTTTTTTTTTTTTGACAAGTGAGGGTGGTCCTAGGACCACCCTCACATACAAGTAGAGCTGCTAGTGCCTGGCCTTAAGGTAACGTCGCCCCTGTTGATCATGCACGTCATTCTATTTACACCCAATATTTTTCCATCAAACTTTTGGTGAAAACATTACTGTATAATGGACCAACTTCTATAACTGTAGGTTTTTTTTTTTTTTGAGAAAAGGGTTAGCGAAATTTTATTAAAAGATTAAGACAATATGGATTGGAATACATCCTCCAAATCCCCAGGCAGATCTTCTACACAAATATCAATGTCTGCAGATGAAATTGCTTTCCTAACTAAACCATGAGCTAACTTATTCCCTCCCCTGCGAACATGCTGAAACCTACATTGCCTCAAAGAACCCCCAAACCTCTTAGTCTCATTAACAATATGACCAAACAAGGTATGACAACGTCCTGGAGAGTTCAAAGCCTGAATAACCCGAAGACAATCGCCCTCTAGAACGACATAAAAAATACACAATTCCCTGGCGAACTCCAGAGCTTGTCTTGCTGCCAGTGCTTCACCCATTTCCACTGTCTGGGGTAGACCAAGCTTTTGACTTAGAGCAGCTATAGCATGACCTGAATGATCTCGGAAAACAACACCAATACCAGCACAATCTAAGGCATCAAACATCGCAGCATCGAAGATAGCTTTATAGGTACCTGTCGTAGGAGGAGACCAACGCACTTCAGGACGACGGACATGAATCTTCTACTCCAGTTGATTAGCTTCCCAGAATTCGCGAACCATCGACCGAGCTCTGTCCCCAATTTCATGCAGTTGCCAAGAAGGCTGATGCTCTCGCATCCGATTCCTCCGCTGCCATAAACGCCAAGAAACTGTGGCAAACAAAGCAATCTTGAAGCTCGACCCATCCCTGAATAAGGCCTCTAGAAGTTCAACAAAAGACTTGCAAGACTGCTGGACTAGAAAAAGAAACTCCAAGTCTGACAACCAAACTGGCCGAGCTTGATCACAGAGCCACAACAAGTGCAACGTCGACCCCGCATAATCCATGCAACCCTCACAGACATCATCAACTGGTACATGCCGAGCTTTCAAATTCAACTTAGTAGGAAGGGAGTCTTTCGCTGCATGCCAAATGAAATGACGAATTTTATGAGGCACCTTCATCTTCCAAATAGCATGAACATGATTCAAAGAGGAAGAACTGGGCTAAAGGTGATCCTCGACAGCAACTAACATGTGGTAAGCGCTACGAACACTATACCCCCCATCCGTTGTAAGAGGCCAAACCAAGACATCCTCCTCCCCATCGGCACAGACCTGAATTTTTTCCACTACTCGGCTTCCCAAGGGAGAAAACAAAGCACCAATTTTCCAGGGTCCCAGATTTTTGTGTTTGTGTGGAATAAGTCACAAACCCGAGCCATAGACATATAAACTCGTGGGGAAACAATCTTGCTATGAGCAGGGTCAGGCAGCCACCGATGGTTTCAGATATCAATCAACTCTCCATTCCCTACCCTCCAAATTGCCCCTCTATCGATGACATCACGTGCCTATAAAATACTCCTCCACGCATAGGAACTCTTCGGGTGAATTAGGGCATCAAGGACACAACCATTTGGAAAATATTTGGCACTAAATACCTTAAAAAGGATTGTATCCTTGTGATGAATAAGATGCCACGCCTGCTTTACCAACATAGCATTATTAAACTTTTGAAGATCTCAGCAACCCATTCCACCAATTGATTTGGAGGAACACAAAGAACTCCATTTGATCTAATGGATTTTCTTTACATCTCTAGCACCCTACCAAAACTTTCGGATCATTGCTTCAATGTCTTTACACAAACCCATCGGAAGCTTGAAAACACTTATAGAGTAAACTGGGATTGATTGAACCACTACCTTGATCATAAATTCCTTACCAACTTGAGACAAAAGCTTTTCCTTCCAACCTTGCATTCTAGACCATATCCGTTCGTTTATTTGTGTAAAACAAGCTTTCTTGTTTCTACCAACAAAATATGGAAGCCCTAAATATTTCTCATAATGCTGGATGGTCGATACATTGAGTGCTACCTTAATGGCCTTTTGAGCTTGCTCCTTGTGTTCTTGCTAAAAAATAGAGTTGTTTTTTCCTTTTTAATCATTTGACTTGAAGCAGTCTCATACAAAGCCAGCAGCTCCTGGATTTTAGTACACTTCTCCAAGGTGGATCTACAAAAGACCAAATAATCATCTACAAAAACTAGGTGGGTAAGTTTAGGCCTGTTTCTACACAGAAAGAATCCTTGGATATCACCTTCTATCTCCGCATTCCTTAGTAGAGCATTTAACCCCTCAGCACAAAACATGAATAAATAAGGAGAAAGAGGGTCCCCTTGTCTCAACCCTCTTGAAGGTTTGATCATACCCTTTGGTTCCCCATTCACTAGGATAGAATAGGACACTGTAGTAATACACTCCATTATTAAGGCCACCCAGGAATCTTGAAAACCCAGTTTAAGAAGAATTTGTTCAAAAAAGTTCTACTCCACCCGTTCATAAGTTCTGCTCATATCTAGCTTCATAGCCATAAAACCATTCTTTCCTGACCAGTTATTCTTCATATGATGTAGAGATTCAAAAGCAATTAAGATATTATCAGAAATCAATCTATCTGCAATGAAAGCACTCCGAGTCTCCAACCGAGTCTCCAAAATAATAGAATCTAGCATGGGCTTAAGGCGGTTGGCAATCACCTTACTAAGAATTTTATAAATTATGTTACAGAGGCTAATAGGTCTAAAATCTGACACCCATTTCGAATTGTTTACTTTCGGAATTAAAGTAATAAAGGTATAATTTATAGATTTTAGAATAGATCCAGAATTTAAACATGACAGCACAAGCTTAGTGACATCTATACCTACATCAGTCCAGTAAGTCTAAAAGAAAAGAGGTGGTATACCATCAGGTCCTGGGGCTTTTAACGGAGCCATGTCTATGATTGCCTAGCCTACTTCCTCACTAGAGAATGGTTTATCAAGATCTGCTTTCATCTCCTCAGTCACCATAGGATGAACCCCAACCAAAATTCGATCCAAATCATGGGGATTAGAAGAAGTGAAAAGTTGTGAGTAGAAATCAATTAACAGGCCCGAAACTACCTCCTCCCCCTCTTGCCACACTCCATTCCTATCATGTATTCCTTTAATAAAATTCTTTCTCTTCCTTTTAGTTGTCAAGCCATGAAAAAATTTAGTATTCCAATCACTATTCTGTAACCACAAAACTCTAGACCGGTACTGCCACATTTTCTCTTCCTTATCATATAGAATATTCAACTCCCTCTTTAAATGATCAACCTCCTCAAACTCTCCAGTTCGGACCAAATCTACCTCTGCCCTCCACAACCTATTCTTTGTTTGTTTGATGTTATTCTTTACATTACAAAAGTGGTCTCGACTCCAAGCTTTCAAAAAGTTTTTACATCTCTTCAATTTTGTGGTGGTAGCAAACATGGGAGTACCATCAGGAGTACAATCCCGAGCTTTAGTGATAACTTCTCTACATCCCGAATCCGAGATCCACATTGCCTTAAAACGAAAGGGTTTGCTACACCATTTTTTATGCTCCCCATTCACATCCAATGAGAGAAGAACGGCCGATGATCCGAAGTGAAGCAGTTCAGATGCCTTACCCTACTTGTAGGGAATCTAGCCAACCACTCATCATTTGCAACTCTTCTGTCCAATCGCTCCCATATCATCTCTCCACCTTGTCTACCATGCAATGTAAACTCCAGCCCAGAAAAACCTAAGTCAGCAAACCCACAATGATCCAAACCATCACAAAAATTCTACATTAGATTATGGGCCCTAGGGGCCCCTCCCCCTTTGTCACGAACCTCTAGAAGCTCATTAAAGTCACCAAAACAACACCATGGGACCTTAATCCTTCATTCCATTAACATTTTTTTTAAAAGCGTACATTTGACTATATTTTTGGTTTTTGTAATGGAGTTAATTTTTCAACAAGGTTGTAGGAAATTTTAAATTATTTTTAAAATTTTCATTTCCTTTTTCTTCAAACAAGTAGAAATTTCTTGTTAATCTAGCAATTTGCCTATTAGGAAATCAACATCCTTGTCAAACTTCGTGACAAATTTACCTATTTTGGAGATCGTATTTTGATGTGACGGTTGTGTTAGGTTGGGTTTAACCTCTTTATAGAAACATAAACTATGTTTAGGAACTTTAGTGGGATTTAACTTTTAAGGATACAGAAATGTGTTCATCCATCATGAAAAAACAATATCTAAGATTTGTTCTCACTCACATGTTCATGCATTTCAATATGATTTTGTGGAGATCCACACTTCTTACAATAGGTTGCATTGCATGTTATCAACTTATTTGGTTCATGATTAACCCTTTTGTGTCTTAGCTTGCTATTTTCAATTATGCGAACATTATGTGAATGGAGTTTTTTTTTTTTTTTTTTTTTTTTGGAAAAGAAAAAAAAAATTATATGTTGATGTCTTTATTTGAGATTTTATGATAAGATAAGTGAGCTTGGTTATATTGGTCATTTTACTATAAAAGACAGCTTTTAGTTTCGGCAGGGTGAGTGCCTACCTACCACGTTAACTTAACTTAACCCCTTAACTTGATTTATACGATCTAGAGTAAGTTTGTAATATTTCCTTTTACTTTCTTTTTAGGACTTATCTCAGAAATGAAACCATGTAATTCTTTTCGTCAATTTTATTTAGTAACAAAGTGTTGTAATTTGTTTTCTTTTGACAAATTATGTTAATTATCATTATTGATTAAATAAAATTTATCTTGTAAGTTTTTCTAATCTTTCTATAAATCAATAAATTAATCAAGTGACGAATATATTGTAAATCTCTTAAATTAGGGTAATCATTATTGATGCTGCACAGAATCAGTAGGCTGAATGCTTCGGCTTCGATGGGCTAATGGTTGTTGCGAAGGCCTGCAAGGATGAACACACTATCAAAAGGTGACCAGGGTGGACCGGCCAAGTCCCCTCTGATGACTAAGTTAGTTTCTCTCTTGAAAATCAAGTTCCAACTTTTGGGGAGTAATGTCAGGAAAAAACTTACCTTGGTTTGATACAGGCCGGTCTTTATATAGAGAACCTTGGAGTGGTTATTGATTTAGTAACTTCCCTAGGATTTGTGGAAATTAGTGAGTTCTGACATAACTTCCTCAACGGCTATAGAAGTTACAACTGCTGAAGGAAGTTGAGCATTTGTGAGGAATTTGTGGCAATGAATATAGGTTTGGTTCCTGCTCTAGAATTCCGTGGTTCGAATCCTCAAGACACGTGAGTAGATCCATACTTGAAAATTCCATAAGTGTCATGTGGTCGTCTGTGCGCTTTGCCTATGGATGACTCCTTTGTCCATAGATGACTTACTTGAATATTTGGCCTTTGGCTCATGGATGACCCCTATGGACGAACCAGAGATGGTAATTTTTGCTATCCCATTAGTTGCCCCCTTGTCCAGGGGTCGTCCAAGGATATTGTTGGGATTTAATTCACGCCTTTATGGTTCTGACCTAACTTCTTTCTCTTTTTTTTTTCTTTTTCTTTTTTGAGTCACGTGTCATAATCTTCTTGGTTGACCTGTTGCAACGATTGCATTTTTCAAAGGGACTGCCACGTGTCGCCTTCTTGATGGCTGGCGTCGCTTCACTGACCCTGCTTCTAGGCCCTATAAATAGGTATATTCTTTTTCTTGCCCTTCACCTTTCTCATAATCTCCCCTCTGCCATCTCGTCTAAGAGCCTCGTCTAGCCCTTCGTCCTAGTTTTGTCAGGTATTTCCTCTTCCTTTTTAGGTTTTTGTCTTAATCTTTCTTTATTTTAGTCATGTCTTCGTCTAGTAGTAGTATAGGGAAAGAGATAGACAAGTACTAGGACGTTTCTTCTGGGAGTTATGAGAGTGGTGAGGGTAGTACGAGCTATAGTAGTAGTTCCTCAAATGAGCATTATACGTCTAGGGTTCTTGGTATTCCCTTAGAGAAATTCCAGGAGATGCAACATAGTATGACCTCTGGAGTTGGGACTAGCTCATCCAGAGAGCCACCTAGCACTTCTCAAGAATGTGATATACAGTTGTGCCCTTGAAATAGTGTCCACTCTAGATGCCCCTAAATTGAAAACCCTTGTAGATAGATATCAGATCCCTAGGGAGTTTGAACCTCATCTACCCAAGGAAGGAGAATGGTGTTGTTCTCCTTCTTCTAGTTTGGGAGTATATATGTCTTACCTTTTAGCTGGTATTAGGTTTCCCCTAAATTCTTTTTGTAGAGGTCTTCTCCATAGGTTGGGTATTGGACCTAACCAGCTCAACCCCAATAGATGGAGGACGGAAGTTGCCATGCAAGTGCTATAGCGTGAGGCATTGGAAGGGGACTGTCCTATCACCGTGGATGAGTTCCTCTACTGTTATAAGCCCTCAGTGATAAAGAAGTCTGCTGGTTTTTATCAGTTCTCGTCCAGAGGCTCTTACTATAGTTTAATACAGGGCCATAGCTCATTTGACAAGCTCTGGAAAAAATAATTTTTTATTATTTCCGGAAATTGGGCTGAGGACCCAGTTGATGTGGGTAATGCCCCCTTCCTACCTTTTACCAGCCCTCTAGGTCGCCTTTGTCCTGAGGGTATGTCTCATTTCCATTTTATTTTACTCTTTATATATATATATATATATATATATATATATATATATATATTTTCTAACTTTCGATCGTTTAACCCTCTTTCTTTATTGACACAGCTGTTGTTCATCCACGCTTGGACAAATTTTATTTGGATTGAATTGATCAAGTTCGTGTCTTTCTTGGGAGAACCTTTCATGATCTAGTGACTCTCAGTCGTCTAGTTGCATGGGGTCTTGGCCCAATACCTCCAAACCTGGTGCTGGACAAGAGCTATGCGTGGAGGACATTCAAGGGAATAATCACTGACAATGAAGTAAATTCATGTTATAATATGTTAGTGAAAGACTTTGAACGTTCTGCCATACATGACCTCTTTAAGGTACATAAATTTCATTCGTCTTTTTTTGTTTTCTTTAAGTTTTAAACAAAACTGAACAAAGAAGTTTTATTGAAAAAGGGGGAGGTGATCAGACTGACTGAAGATCTCAATCGTTTGCAAGGAATAGAGATGAAGCTGAAAAACAAGGTTGAGGAACTTAAATTAGATGCTATTGAGAAAGATACTCGCATCGCTCATCTGGAGGGACAAGTCTCAGAGTTCACCTCGTCCTTGGAGAAGGCTTGTGAAGAAGCCGTTGCATCTTTCAAGAAGTTTGGCGAGTACAAGAATCGTCTAGACAGTTATTATGTAGCTAGCTATAAGGACTTACGTGCTGATGCCAAGAAGGCTTTCCCTAACTTGGACTTCGATACCTTTAAGATTCCCCTCGCCACAAAGAGTTCCTTGCTTGCAACAAGTTCTGAGGATGTCAATGTGGTGGACGATGCTAATAACGAGGTGACCCAAGATGATCCAAAGTCTGGAGGCAATGCTCCCAGCGGTCTATCCAAGTGAATTTACCTTTTCCTTATAAAATTTATTATTTAATCTTGTTGGAAATGCTTGTTGTTTGGGCTTTACTTATTTCTTTTAGAATTTATTCAAGTACAATTCTCTCGTCCAAGTTTATGGACGAGCTTTATGAATAATCACTCATGTTGGCATTATTTCTAAGGGTTTTTGGACCGTGGTCGTCTACCCTTCTTTGGATTTTATGAATGAATGAATGCTTTTCATTTTCATTGTTTATTGTGTTTGAATATGCCATAAGCTTTGTGAACGAGTTTTATTTATATCGTCCATACCATTTCTATGGTTGTGGGGTTAACCCACTTATGGACATTTTATCTCGTCTTGAGCATATGGATGAATTTCTTCTTACATCGCCAAAATAGAGTAAAATGAATCCTTCATGTTCGCCATTATGTATAGCTCGTCCATGAATGACGTGTCTTTTCACTAGCTTTATTCGTTATTCAAACTTGGGACGATCATTTATTCGTCGTTAGTGAAATTGTTCACAGCAAATGCTCGTCCATGTACTGGATTGTTAGGTTGGTTAGATTCGTCTATGGGCTTGTGGTGTTTTTACACGCACATTATTCGTCCATGGTTTAGATGATTATACTTTTGGTTTTATCTCGTCTTAAGCTTAGACGGATATACCTTTGGTTTTATCTCGTCTAAGTTTAGACGAACATACCTTAGGTTTATTTTTCTCGCTTTATCCTTATTTTAAGGAAAGCTTATAGACAGTACATCCTTGCGTCCAAGGATTTTATTTATCTTTGGCTGTTTGCCTTTTGTGGATTATTTTGAATGAAATCACAAAAATGAAGGATTCCCATACAATTATACATATACTTGGAAATACATCATATATATATTTGGAAATCCACATTATGTAAACATTTGTCCACAGGCATGGCACATGCTTAAGAGCTAGTGTCTTTAGGGAATTAAAAATACTTATACAACACAAATTCGTCCATGAGTGACCCAAAATACTTATACATCTAAAACACATAGTAGTACTAATAAGCAAATACAAGAAAATAACACTGGAAGCAACAAATTACTTCAAAAGTCCATGGCGTTCGTCCTGTGGCAATGTTCATCCATGGTCACCCTTTATTGATAATATCTTCTTAGGTGTTCAACATTCCAAGGGTGTTCTAGCTTTCATCCATCTAGGGCTTCCAAGTAGTAGGATCCTTGCCTCTTGCAGTTGATAACCCTATAAGGTCCTTCCCAATTTGGTCCCAACTTCCTGTGGGCCGGGTTTTTGGTGGCCAAAGAAACCCTTTTTAGGAAAAGATCCCCAATGCTAAAGCGCCTGGGTTTCACCATGGCATCATATTGTTTTGCCATAAGATTTTTGTACCTTGCTGTTCTTTGCCCCTTCAAGCCGAGTCTTGATGATTTTTAACAAGGATTGGTTTGTTACTTCTGCTTGTCCGTTGGCCTGTGGGTGGGAGGGTGAGAAATAATGATTCTTGATTCTAAGTTGTTCACAAAATTCCTTGAAGGGTGTGTTGTCTAACTGTCGTCCATTGTCAGACACCAGTACTCTTGGTACTCCAAATCTGCAAACAATACTTTTCCAGACGAAGTTTTTGACATTCTGTTGTGTAACTTTAGCCAAGGGTTCAGCTTCCACCCACTTAGTGAAATAATTTATCCCCACCACCAAAAACTTCATTTGTCTAGTTCCAGTTAGGAAGGAGCCTAATATATCCAAACTCCATTGTGCAAAAGGCCAAGGGGTCATCATTGGGGTAAGATACTCCAACGGCTATCTAGGAATGTTACTGAAATTTTGACATTGATCACAAACCTTAACATATGCCTTAGCATCAACTTGGATAGTAGGCCAATAGTATCCTGCACGGACGACTTTGTGGACAAGTGATCTGGCTCCTAAGTGGTTACCACATGCTCCTTTATGAACTTCCCTCTATACGTAATTCGCCGCGTCTGTAGCTAAACATCTTAGATAAGGCTGGGAGAAACCTCTTTTGTATAGCACCTCGTCTATAAGGATGTACTTGGCTAATCTGACCCTGAGCTTTCTGGCTTCGTCCTTCCCCTCTGGAAGCCTTCCATCCTTCAGATACGATACTATCGGGGTCATCCAATTTTCTTCACCTTCTATTTGCAATATTTCTGGAAGGTCTATGCTTGGCATATATTGAATTTCATCAAACTCATCCGTTGCTTCATTCATTGAGGCTTCCTTCACCAGAGTATCTACTTCCACGTTCTCTTCCCTTGGGATTTGAACGAAATTAGCTTCTTTGAACTTCTTCATAAGGCGTACCACCTTATTTAGGTATTTCTTCATTCGGTCTTCCTTGGCTTCATATGTCCCATTCACTTGGCCTATGACCAACTGAGAGTCTCCCATGACAAGTATTGACCCTGCTTCCACAAACTTAGCCAACTCTAGCCTTTTAAGAGGGGCTTCATATTCAACTTCATTATTAGTTGTTTAGTACTGCAAACAAACCTTGTGCTTCAACTTATTTCCTTCTGGTGATTGTAAGACGAATTCTATTCCTCCTGCATGTAGTGTAGACGATCCATCCACATGGACGGCCCACTTTTTATTATCTTCCATTACGTCTAAGTCCTCATAACTTGGAGTGAATTCTGTAATGAAATCTGCCAAGGCTTGAGCCTTTACTGCATTTCTTGGTTTGTACCTAATGTCAAATTCACTGAGCTCAACAGCCTACTGGATCAGTTGTTCTGCGGCTTCCAGCTTGTTCATTGCCTTCTTGAGTGGATGGTCCATCATGACATTGATGATATGAGCTTGGAAGTAATGTCTCAACTTTTTGGAAGCTGTTATTAGAGCAAAAGCCAATTTCTCTATCAACGGGTAACGTCCTTCCGCTCCTCTAAGTGCTCGGCTTGTGTAATACACAGGCTTATGTACCTTCCCTTCTTCCCTTATTAAAGTTGAACTCACAGCATGTAGGGACACCGCCAAGTACAAATACAATTCCTCTCCCAACACGAACGGACTTAGTAATGGAGCTGTGATAAAATAGTCTTTAAGATCTTGGAAGGCCTTTTGACATTCGTCCGTCCATTCGAATGCCTTCTTGAGAACTTTGAAGAAGGGTAAACACTTATCTGTGGCTTTTGAAACAAACCTGTTCAGAGCTGCAACTTGTCCAGTGAGGGATTGGACTTCCTTGATGTTCTTCGGTGGTTCCATGTTCAATATGGCTTGGATCTTATCTGGATTTGCTTCAATCCCCCTTTGTGAAACCATGAATCCCAGAAACTTTCTTGATGACACCTCGAATGCACACTTACTTGGATTCAACTTCATTTTGTATCGTCTAAGCATCTCAAAGGTCTTTCGGAGGTCTTCCAAATGTCTTTCTTTGTCCAAGCTCTTTACACGCATGTCGTCCATATATACTTCCACATTCCGTCCTATCTGTGGATGGAACATGTGCTTAACCAACTTTTGATAAGTTATCTCAGCATTCTTCAAACTAAAAGGCATTACCTTATAGCAAAATAAACCTTAACTGGTAATGAATGATGTCTTTTCTTGGTCTGCCTCGTCCATCTTTATCTGATTATATCCCGAGAAAGCATTAATGAAGCTTAGTAAATAATGACCGGCTGTGGAATCCACCAACTGATCAATGCATGGCAAAGGATAACTATCTTTAGGGCAAGCTTTGTTCAAGTCAATGAAGTCAACGCACATCCTCCACTTGCCATTCACCTTCTTGACCATTACCACATTGGCTAACCAATCCGGGTAATAGACCTCCTAAATGAATTGCGTTGTGGTTAACTTCTGGACCTCTTCCTTGATAGCGTTGTCTCGCTCAGGAGCAAACACTCTCTTCTTCTGACAAACAGGCTTGGAAGAGGGGTACACATTCAATCGATGAGTAATTACATTTGGGTAAATTCCTGGCATGTCTTCATGACTCCATGCAAAAACATCAATACTCTTCCTCAAAAATTGGACGAGGTCTTGCTTCGTCTTTTCCTTCATGCTTGTTCCAATTCTGGTGAATTTTTCAGGATCATCTTCTTGCAAAAGAACATCTTCCAGTACCTCAGTGGGCTCTGCAACAACCCTTCTCTCCTTAATATTCATTGTCTTCACTTGCTCGTCCAAAGCCAATATGGCTAAATAACATTCTCTAGCTGCTAACTGATCTCCTAGTGCTTGTCTTATCTCGTACTCTGTAGGGAATTTGATTGATAGATGGTAGGTAGATGTTACTGCCTTCCAACTGTTTAAGGTTGGCCTTCCAATGATGTCATTGTATGAGGACGAACAATTCACCACAAGGAAATTCATTTCCTTGGTTATCTGCTGTGGGTATGATCCCACCTCCACGGGCAATGTAATGGTGCCCACGGGCTGCACTTTCATTCCTCCAAATCCTATTAGTAGTGAACATACTAGACGAAGTTGATCTCGTCCCAGCCTCATCTGCTAGAAGGCGGGGTAATACAATATATCCGCTGAACTTCCATTATCCACTAACACCTTCCTAGTTGTGTAATCTGTGATGAGTAAGGTAATGACAATTGCATAGTCATGTGGATGATGGATTCTTTCAGCTTCCTCGTCTGTGAATGAAATGGTTGGCTCGTCTATCCCCCTCGTCCTTGGTGATCGTCTAGAGAGTTGGACATTTTGTACCACCTTGAGATACATCTTTTTTGATTTGGAAGACTGCCCCGTCGAAGCCCCTCCTATGATAACCCTTATTTCTCCAAGTGGGGGCCGTGATGATTCTTCCATATTTCCCTTCAACTTCTCATCTTTATGATCCCTTCCTAAGAAATGCCTCAACTTTCCTTGTCTAATAAGATTCTCTATCTGCTGCTTCAAGTCATAACACTCGTCCATGTTGTGCTCATGATCTCTATGGAAGAAACAATATTTATTCTTATTGCGCTTGTTAGGGTCTTCCTTCATTTTCTCTGGCCACTTCAAGGAAGGGTCATCTTCGATTTGCATAAGTACTTGATCGAGGAGAGCGTTTAAGGGCGTGTAGTTCTGACTTCTTCCTGAGGACGAGCCCATTTTTCTATTATCTCGATCCTTCTTTTCTCCTGTTCGAGCTTTCTTTGGATGAGGACCCTGTTCAGTATGACAAGGGGGATCCAATTCTGTACGTTCTGCTCTCTTCCTCTTCTTGTTCAATAGTTAACAGGCTGGACGAGGAGCGCTTGTGCCTTTGTCCTCTGATGAAGTTTTTGACAAACAACTTACTTAACTCTTCAAAAGAACTCAGAGGTATCTTGCTGAACCACACTTGTGCTAGTGCTTTAAGGGTGGTAGGGAAGGCTCTACACATAATCTCTTCTGGAACCCCTTGGAGATGCATTGTAGTCTTAAAAGTAGCAATATGATCGAAAGGGTCACTCACGTGTTCCATCATATGAATCCAAGGAATACATTTTGAACTTTGGGGGCAAGGGATGACCATTGATGGAAGCCGTGAAAGGGGAATCTATTCGATGAACCATATCCTCTACGGGATTTGCCCTTCTCATGTTCTCCTTCATCTCGTCCATGACCTTCCTCATCTGATCCATCTCTTTCTCCAAGGGTGGCACCCTTCGCGAAGTGGTGCCCCTTGATTGACTCTCGGGCTCAGCATTTCCTCCTCTATCTTCTTGACTTTAGGCTTGTCCTTCAGCATATCCCTCACAACGCTGCCTCAGATTAATCTCTCTAGTCAACTCTTGATTCTGACGAGTTAACTCCACCATGGCGGTTGCCATGGATTGTATGTGTTGGATGGAAGACGGCTGCGTGACAGGCACTGATTGACGATCCCGGTGGGGATTGCTAGAAGCATCCCTACTCTCTTGGTGGCCTGGGCTAGTGGCCCTTAATCTTGTCCAAACCATACAACCTTTTGTCGGAGAAAGATAAACTGCAAAACTCAAAATTAATCTTTCCCATAGACGGCGCCAACTGATGCTACATAGAATCAATAGGCTGAATGCTCTGGCTTCGATGGGCTAATGGTTATTGCAATGGCCTGCAAGGATGAACACACTATCAAAAGGTGACCGGGGTGGACCGGCTAAGTCCCCTCCAATGACTAAGTTAGTTTCTCTCTTGAAAATCAAGTTCCAGCTTTTGGGGATTCATGTCAGGAAAAAACTTACCTTGGTTTGATACAAGTTGGTCTTTATATAGAGAACCTTGGAGCGGTAATGATTTAGTAACTTCCCCAGGATTTGTGGAAATTAGTGAGTTCTAACATAACTTCCTCAACGGCTATAGAAGTTACAACTGCTGAAGGAAGTTAAGCATTTGTGATGAATTTGTGGTGATGAATATGGGTTTGGTTCCTGCTCCAGAATTCCGTGGTTCGAATCCTTAAGACACGTGAGTAGATCCATACTTGAAAATTCCATAAGTGTCATGTGGTCATCCGTGCGCTTTGCCTATGGACGACTCTTTTGTCCATAGATGACCTACCTGAATATTTGGCCTTTGGCTCACGGACGACCCCTATGGACAAACCAGAGATGGTAATTTTTGCTATCCCATTAGTTATCAATAGTGGAGTATTCTCCTTAAGATCAATGGCAGAGCCAGGAGGAAGAGGGGGGCACACTACAAACAAAATCAAGGTATATTGACATTTCTAGCTAAACCGCCATTAATGTAGGTCTTTGAAGCACTCGAAAAACATCTGTTTTTTTTTTTTTTTTTTTTTTTTTTTTTGTAGTGGCCGTTCCCTCCTTCACCCCCAGCTCCCCAAAATATTGATCTATACTATTATATTAGAAGCATTTTGCACCCTATGACACAAATCAATTTACTTCCCATAAAGCAACCACATATTTCATCTTTTCCTAGACCAAAGATGGTAATTGGTGGGTCTCACAAAATAATTAAAAAAAATATATATCAGTATCTTTGTATAATAGCAATGCTATAGATATAACTTTTTTCATAAAAAAGTTTACAATTGTTGAAGTAGTTGATTGTGTATGGTGGATACAACTAACACTCATGAACCCATAAGCAAGGTTTTCAGACCCGTACCATTCATTGAACCGTAAAAGGGAGAGGTTCAAGGTTTTTGAGGTCGAACCGAAGTCGAACTAGAGTCGAACCGTGATGACATCATAATTAATTTAATAATTAATTAAAGCCTAAATGTAGATATTAAATTTATAAAACTAGCAAAATTGACTAATATATCTCTATATGTGAGGAAAATTTAATGATTTTCAAGCATATATTTAATAATTAAATAAGAAAGTTAATAAAATAAAATAATAACCATGAAAACATTAAAATTTATGATTAATTTTTGAAGTAAAATTTAATATCTTTGAAGGATTTTAATTATATATATATATATATATATATATATTTTTTTTATTCCTTGTAAGAGATGGATAATTTAATTAAGTAGAATAAAATTGTATTAAGTTGTTTTTATAAAATAAAAAAAAATAAAAAAATTGCTAAGGGGTTGGACCGCACGGTTTTTGCCACCGGTTAGTGCGGTCCAACCCCGGTTTAAGGAGTTCATGGAATTAACAAAAAAATTGGTTCTTTATGCTTAAAAAACCAGTTTTTATCTCGGTTCCTAGTTTTCACGGTCCGACCTTCCGGTCCAGTCTGGTTTTGAAAACCTTGCCCATAAGGCCAGTATTCATAATCGACCACTTTAGTGTGTCCAAAAGTCTAAAGACTCTAGAGTCTCCACTAACATTTTTTTTCTTCTTTCTCTTGACTATTTTACAATTTCAATTTTTTTTCTATAAATCCATATTTTAACTGCTTGGAATAATAGACAAATTAAGAAATGATGAATTCTACATTATTTTTTAAAAGCATTCAAGGCAACGATGCACATATACAGCTTTGCAAGTATATTTTTATATTCTTTTACGTTTTTATATTGATTTATTCTCTCATTCTATCTTAAGGAATCAAATCACATTTTTAAATTTTATGTGTTTAAATTATTCTCTTAATTTTATTGTTATTAACTACAAATCAATTTATTTATATTATTTATTTTAATTACATGAAATATTATTTTAATTAATTGAGATTTTGGATACAATTACATTAGCATATAATTCTTTATTTATTTTGTTATCAATATTGTGGGTGCTCAAGGACCGAGGATGAAGTTGAAGGGTTGCAGCATTGGTATAGGAATGCCCTGGGCCATGGGTCCAAGGAAGACAGCCGCCCGAGGAAGGGAATGGATAGGTCAAAATACCCTATAGTGTTCTGTGTAGGAGCTGGACCCTGAACAGAAAGAAAGTCAGTAGACATCAGCGAGGCCTTAGCCTGGTATAGCTTGTTGCATTGGCATTAAATGGTGGGCAATAGTTTTATCAGCCGCATTGATGAGAAAGTGACCTGAACAGTGTAAGTCACAGTTAAGCAAGTTCCTTCCAACATCTTCTTCAGATGTAAAAAGTAACGAGTGTCATGAAAGGACGGGGTTAGGTAAGAATGGATGGTTGAGATATGAGGAGAGGAAGTATATAAGAAAAAGGGGGGGGGGGGGGGGGTGCACTGAAAGGGGATCGAGAAAAAAAGAGAAAAAGAAACAGAAGGAAGAACATTGAGAGAAGAGAGTGAACATTATTACTTTTTATACAAACTTAGTCTCCTCGAGAGAACTTGTGGAGTGCTTGATACTCATTTGTTTCTTAATACAAACCTTATTTTACCTCATTGCTGTCCTCGGACAAAGCCCTCTGTTGTTGTTCGTTCTCTCATCTTACAAATTCTATTGATTTGGGCCAGGGTTGAAAGCACAACCCACTATTCTAAGTGGGCCTGGGCCACTTATTTATCTGGCCACTACAAATATTTTTTAGAGTAATTTTAATTTCAATTTTATTTTATAATCTTGTCCGCTAACAGGGGAGTAGAAATTCTAGCTCTACCATTACATGAAATTCATGACCAAGGGACTGTTTCTCTTTATCCATTAAAGAGGAGAATCAAAAGAGGACCCCTCGGGTCGCGATTCTCACGCCTACACTATTCGAATTACGCCAAGTTGTACGATGTACCATTTTTCATTTTTAGAACTTGCTATGCTACCGTTCTTCGAGGGTTGACTTAACTAATAGTCCCTATCATTTTCTGTCATTTTATTTAAAGTGTCCCTTCCTTGAACTATGACAAGGGCTAGGGCCCCTTCCTTGACAACTTGGACATCTTGTCTCAATCTGGAGCCCATCCAACGGGCTTAATAATTTGTCCAGCTGGTTGGAAAAGTCTAGTCCAGCTTCTATTTGGGTTTAGTAAGTACTATTTTAGAATCAATGAATGTTTGGATAGCAGCAAGCGTCCAGCGTTTGCGCATCCAGCATTTTGCATGTGGGTCTCATGCATTGTTCACGGGACCTACAAATCTCTTTTTTCAGCAAAATTTTCATTAAAAATGGGTCTCACAGCACTATTCACACATTTAAAAGTTATTTTGTTTTAGTGTTTTCAGTTTTCAGAAATAAGTAGTATCCAAATAGCATTACTGTTTAATTTAGCAAATAGCAACTTCTCGGCTTTCTTTGCAGGATAAGAACTTTGTTAGTATTATTAATTAGGGTTTTAAAAACATTTGCCCTTATATGCTAGTAAACCATTTTAGAAATTATTTTTGTGAAAAAGTGATTAACTTTTATTTATTTATTTATAGTTTTTTCAATTTTACAAAAAAAATTTCCTAAAATGGATGATTAATGTATGCTCCAAGAGCATTAACCCGACCCAATTATTAATTAATAATAGCCACCGAGACTTCCTTACATTTATGTGGAAAGCATGCGAAATTATGAAAGAGTTTATGTGGAAAGCACGCAAAACTATGAAAGAGTAAATTGTATTGGTTAATAAAATACATTGGGAATTGGGAAGGAATGTTATGAAAACAACAAAACTCGATACCAACTTCTTTGGAGTAGGCTAGATAAGGTTTTAGTCCAATTTGGTCTAAAAAAAACTATTTTAACCAAATTATTTCTAAAGAGTAAAGACTATCAAATTCAATATATTATTTTTAAATTATTTTTTATGTATATATTTCTTATTTGTCTCTCCCCACTTATTTTTTCTTCCTCTCTCTCTCTTTCTTAACTTAGAATCAAACCACTCAATGGGTTTGCCGTCGCTAATCTGTGTAGATTTAAGAGTTTGCTGCTGATTCTAAATCATGTGAGAGACACACAAACGGGAGAGAGAGAGAGAGAGAGAGAGAGAGAGAGAGAGAGAGAGAGAGAGAGAGAGAGATGTCAAATAAAAATAATAATTCTTTTTACTCCGGTGACGAACAAGGGTTCGATAATTGTAGCATAGCACTACTCTTAATTTTTTTTCCTAATTTTTTGAGCCTGATGTAGGTGTTATCTGCTCAGTTATGTATACAAATTTTTGGACAAAGTTAAGCTATAAAATTTGTTGTAGCCTAAAGCTATGACGTTACTCAATAAAATAAACATTACTACACATTTTGAAAATCTAACCGTTGAATTGCATGTTCTTTATACTCTTAATACACATGTCAAATTTTATGTCAATTAGATATTATATACTATATGATCTATAAACTTATATTTTATGCATAATTTTAAACTACAAAACTAGCAATTTAAACAATTTATTGATGGCATAGCTATATTGATCTTTAATTTTTTAGAAATTTTGTAAATATGGAGGATATAAGAAGAAGATGTAATCAAATGCTGGAATTCTCAAAATTCACCTCCAATAAAAAGATATTGAGTAAGATTGTAACCTTAGGTTACAACCAATTTTGTAGCTAAACTTTATTCTAAAATTTTTGTTAAATTTAGCATCTAGTCAGCCAAATAAATTAAAATGCTCCAAAGCCCAAGCTCTATGAATTTTTTTTTTTTTTGGTTGAAGAAACAACCTCTATTAACTGAAATGCCCTACTCTGTATCATTTTATAAATACATTTTTTTTCTCTATTATTTTATGGGGTTCTTTTTATTTTATCTTTTTTTTTTTTGCTTGCCTGAATAAGTGCCATCAATAATTGTCATAATAGCAATGTTAAGGATATAAAAAATTTTCTCAGCAAAAAAAAAAAAAAAAAAAAAGGACATACAAATTTTAGCACTTTTTTTTCTACAACTTGTTGAAATTTTTTTTATCTTCTTCTCTTTTTAGTTAGACCGATCGAAAGAGCTTGTTGAAGCATAATTAATTATAATTGATTAAACACCAGCTTTACATAAGCCTACCACTTATTTCTCAAAAAAAAAAAAAAAAAAAACATAAGCCTACCACTCACATCTCTTTTGCTATACATTAATCACAATAAGTTGTGAAATTTTTCAGGTTGAAGATCTAGGTCTTTGTACTCATAGTCAAAGTAAATTCAACATTTCTAGTAGTCACCCTTGGTGAACATCGAAACTTTGCGATGACATAAAAACATTAAGAAAAAAAATTGAGTTAGCACATTTCTTTTACAACTTATTGAAGTGTGTATTTTTTTTTTTTTTTTAGTAAAATTAACAGAATTTGTTGAAGAATTAAGTTGTAATTGGTGTAATATTACTTTCACATAAATTTACCATTCACATTTTTTTTTACTAATCACAATAGGCTATTAAATTTTGGACAAAGTTTAGCTACAAAATTTGTTGTAGTCTTAGACTACAATCTTACTCAATATTTTTTTATTAGCAGTGAATTTTGACAAATCCATCATTGCATTACATCTTCTTTTTATATGCTCCATGTTTGCAAAATTTTTAGAAAATTAAAAATTAATAGCTATGTCATCAATAAATTGTTTCAATTACAAGTTTTTGTAATTTAAAATTATGCATAAAATATAAGTTTATAGATCATATAGTAAGTAACATCTGATTGACACAAATTTTGATATGTGTACTAAGAGCATAAAGAACATGCAATTAAATAGTTAGGTTTTCATAATATGTAGTAATGTTTATTTTATTGAGTAAGGTTGTAACCTAAATCTACAACCAATTTTGTAGCTAAACTTTGTCCTTAAATTTTGGGTTGAAAATATAAATTTTTGAACTCAAAGTTCATGTAAACTTGGTCTCAAACAAATAGTTCTTGTAAACTCAACTTTTCCTAAAGTGACACTTGGTGATTGGTCAAAACAACCAAATACCATTGTTAGCCAAAATATGTAGTGATCCACCACTATTTTAGAACTATATAATGATGGCCAAAATGGGCAAATGCCCTTATCATGCAAACAAAGTGGCATTTCGCCCCATTTCCCAAAATAATTAGGGAAATGCCACTCTTTTGAAAATCGATTTTCTCAAAATCAAGTTTTAAAAAAAAAAAAAAATTCTTGAGCCCTATAGTGGCGTTTTTAAAGAGTCTATAGTGACGTTTTAAGGACCTATAGTTGCGTTTTGTAACTCGACCTCCATGAACTTGAGTTATAGGCAATTTTTTTAATTTTTTTTAACCTATAACTCGATTTCATGGAAGTCGAGTTATAAAACGCCACTATATGTACTTAAAACATCACTATAGGCTCCTTAAATACGCCGCTGTAAAGCTTAACTCGATTTTGAGAAAACGGATTTTCAAAAGAGGGGCATTTCCCTAACTATTTTGGAAAATCGAACTCCTCACACTCAAGTTTTCCATAAAACCCGAGTTCCATTAAAAATTGCCACCCTGGCAGTGGCTGAGCTGGACTTTTTTAATTTTAAAATACCTATCAGGTAGCATATGCAACATCTTCCACAACAGCAGCCTTTAATCCTAGGACACTTGCTCTAAAGACTACTTAACCTTAACCTTAATTCTCTCGTAACTTTAGAATCTTCAAGTCCCCTCATACATCCTCTGAAGAGTCCTTTGAGGAAGACCGTGTAGCTCGGTTTCCACAATAACCTCCATCGCAATCTCCTCCCTAATTTTATCAATAATAATTTTGTGTGCGATTTTACATAAAATATATTCTCCATTACACATTATTATTATTAGAACACTCAGTTCAACACTGTCATTGGTCTAAGCGTAAAGATTGGGCTCTCGCTAACTTGAATCCAACGTCAAACAAAAACGAATGCTAGTCTATGATAAAGATTGTCCATCTTCTGTATAATTGCTTTGTCTGTATGAAGGTTTGCTTTGCATGTTTGTACCGTTGGTCGACTAAACATTTTCTATGACAATTTTTGGTGTGTAAGACGCTCCCCATTGGTCAATGTCTACTCGCAAAACTGCTTCAAATTAAGCTTGGTCAAGTGTGTGTGCTCTGCATGACAGGGATAGGGACCATGGCGGTGTTGGAGAAAGTGGGTCACAAATGAAGAAAGAAAAGAGGATGAAGGAAGAAAACAAAGAAAAGAAGAAGGGGACAAATGAAGTGAAGCGAAGAAAGAAAAGAAGAATAAGTGGGACACGGAGTGGACAAAAGAAAATAAGAAGAAAAAAAAAAAAAAAAGAGGGAAAAAAGTGTGGGAAACGAAAATAATAGCAGAATGTTCAGTGGGAAAGGATGAGAACATATAGCGACGTTTTGAAAACGTCGCTATAGAGTATTTCCTTTTTTCCCCACACCATGGTGAGTACGTTTTCTTTAAGGAATCAATCTCGAGCAAATTTAAAATTATTACTAATGTTTGTTTGAGAACAACTTATTTAGCTAAGCTGAAAACTGTTTGCTGAAAAGTGTAGAAAAAAAGTTGAAAAATAAGCTGAATAAAACAATGAGACTTATGAATAGTATCAAAAAGTGTAGTGGAACCTATAAATAGTTGAATTAGGATTTCTATACATATTTTGACTTTTTTTTAGGTTTTTTTTTTTTTTTTTCCTTTGTAATTCTCTATCATTATTTTTTTTCTTTTTTTATATATCGATAATTGGGTGTGGGGGGATCGAACCGAATGTTTTCATTAGAAATACCTATGAGATATCAACCAATTGAACTACAATATTCTTAACCACCGACGGCTCCACACACAAGCCAGGGTGGTCACAAGACCACCTTGACTTGCATTTGACTTTTAAAAAAAATGTATATATATAATTGCTAAAAAAATATTATATGTTAAACTAACCTATTGAGACCACGCTAATAAAAACATTGAACACTCTGACTTGAGAATTATAAAAGTTTGGTTTCAACAAAAATAAGAGTAATGTTACATTTACAACTGTGGGGCCCGTGGGCCTGGCAGCCTCAGTCCATCTTGCAGTTGGCCCAAGGCCCATGCCAAGGAGGGATGATCGTCCGAGACTGTTGTATAAAGACTTATGCTTTTTTGGATCCATGCCGAGGACATCCCTGTCCTCGGCGTACCGAGGCTAATTTCAGGTGGGGGACAAACCCAGAACAGGTTGTCACCTCCACACTTAATGCGCTCATCTAACCCCCCTGGCCGCATTAATGGGGATGTAACCCCTTGGCAGGATAACATTGATCATTGTGAACCACTCGAGTATTGATAAGGCCTCTGATGGGACGGACGGTCAGAGGGAAGACCAATGGATGATCAACAGATGGAAGAACGAGAGAGGGGGAAGAGGACTATATAAGAAGGGCGAGCAAGGCAGTTGGGGGGGGGGGGGGGGGGGAAGAAGGAGGAAAAAGAACCTCCTCGGACAAATGCCGAGGATCTACCCTTAGTCACAAATTGAGTTCGCTCCCCTTCAATGGTGGAAAAGTTGCTTGTGAACTGTTGTCAGTCTGTTAGGGTCTAATTCTTCATCCCACTCTCTAGAAATGTATTGCTAGGGCACCCTTTCTAAATTGAGTCCCTACAATTGGCGCCGTCTGTGGGGAGAATTAGTGCACTAGCAGGTGCAACAGACGATTGTTCTTAACTAGTTAATTTACGGATGGTTGATGGCGATGCAAAAAAAAAAAAAAAAAAAAAAAAAACTGCAGAAAAGCAGAAGATTCAACAAAAAAGAAAAGGAACTTCATTTTATTTTATTAAATGAAAACTACAAGATACAAACAGAGGCTTAGGCAGGCTTGTTTTAAAGCCAACTTTACAAGCTAATTCTACAAACAGAGGCCCAGGTGGACCTGTTCTAAAACTAGCTAGAGGGGATGGAGCTGAGGCTAGCACGCTTCAAGGCTACCAACAACTCCTTGACCGGTGCGGCGGAGCTGGAACAAAGAGAGGAGCCGACGCAGGGGCTCCGGGAGGCCTTTCCCCATGATGTTCCCTTGATTCTCCCCAATCCTCACGAGGGTTGGCCGTTGGAGATGGCAACACTCGGGCACCAGCCATGACGTGATCTTGCGCGTTTCCTCCGGCAGAGGTGCTCCCCGGGGAGGAGCGTTAGGTACTTCAGAGACATCCATCCTGGCCACCATGCACGGCACTATCAGGGTTACGCCTAGGCTCTGTCGCTCCAGAAGTCTGGTGGGGGCTGCGGCCACAACGGCTCTTGGCTGGGGAGGCAGGACCTTTAGCCTGTGTGTCCTCACACCCACCCAGGGCCGCCCCATATCTCCCAACTGTGGTCACAATCTTGGCAGGGTTATTGAAGGGGCTCGGGGAGCTGAAGGGACGTGTTTCTAGTTGTGTGGGAAAGTTCATGGAGTGTGGAGAAACTTTTCCCCCAGAAAGCTTTATATAGAGGATGAAGACTGGTGGGAATTGATCCACACAGAGTTCGAAAAGAGAATTATCAGCGGTGTTAATCTTGGCCAAATCCCAAGGGGACGATGGACCGCTGGATTTGTATCAGTTCACGAGGATATTAATAAGGGTGTGCCTCGCGCATCGAAACGAACTAGCGCGGAACACGAGTAGTCAAGGGACGCCTCGTAATTGAAGAGAATGGGAACTTGAGTTAAAGGCGAGATTAATGCCACGCGTAAGGTCAGAGTTCGAACCACCCTTACCCAGAGCACCGTAGAGGTAATAGTCCGACCCGAGGAGGAACCGTTTCCAGTAAAGCGGTCCGAGGACAAACTCCCTCTTACAGAAGAATAGAAGTGTTAGACAGAACCAAGGCATTGCATGGTCCTCGGACTCAAGCCTATGGGAAAACTAACCACACAATTATATCTGGGTACTAGACAGAACCAAGGTATTGCATGGTCCAATGACTCAAACCTATGGGGAAACTAGACACTTACAAAAGAATAGAAGTGTTAGACAGAACCAAGGCATTGCATGGTCCTCGGACTCAAGCCTATGGGAAAACTAACCACACAATTATATCTGGGTACTAGACAGAACCAAGGTATTGCATGGTCCAAGGACTCAAACCTATGGGGAAACTAGATACTTACAGAAGAATAGAAGTGTTAGACAGAACCAATGCATTGCATGGTCCTCGGACTCAAGCCTATGGGAAAACTAACCACACAATTATATCTGGGTACTAGACAGAACTAAGGTATTGCATGGTCCAAGGACTCAAACCTATGGGGAAACTAGATACTTACAGAAGAATAGAAGTGTTAGACAGAACCAAGGCATTGCATGGTCCTCGGACTCAAGCCTATGGGAAAACTAACCACACAATTATATCTGGGTACTAGACAGAACCAAGGTATTGCATGGTCCAAGGACTCAAACCTATGGGAAACTAGATACTTACAGAAGAATAGAAGTGTTAGACAGAACCAAGGCATTGCATGGTCCTCGGACTCAAGCCTATGGGAAAACTAACCACACAATTATATCTGGGTACTAGACAGAACCAAGGTATTGCATGGTCCAAGGACTCAAACCTATGGGGAAACTAGATACTTACAGAAGAATAGAAGTGTTAGACAGAACCAAGGCATTGTATGGTCCTCGGACTCAAGCTTATGGGAAAACTAACCATCCGGTTATATCTGGGTACTAGACAGAACCAAGGTATTGCATGGTCCAAGAACTCAAACCTATGGGGAAACTAGTTACTTACAGAAGAACTGAAGTGTCAAACTAACTATTTGTGGAAGAACCAAAGCGTTATCTAGAACCGAGTTGTGATATGGTCCTCGGATTCATGCTTGAAGGATAGCAGATGGTCTTATGATACTAAATCCAGAACAGAACACAGGTATTGAACAAAATATCAAAATAAGGCAGGTAAAAGAAAACGTCAATGATTAGAAGCAAAATATTGAGTATTCATTTTAAATAAAAACTATATAGTTCCATTACAACGCCACCGAGGCAAGAAGCAAAAGAAAATGCAAAAGAAAGCAGATAAAAGTGTCCTATGCCATATGCCATTTCCCGCCAACTCAGTAGGCAAATTATCCTGATAAGCTTGTCAAAAGGCTGCGACCAACACCTAGGAATCTTGTCTCGGAGGGACCGTGGGTATGGCTGGGGAGTCAGCGGGAGGCCTCACCACATCTTGGGGCACTCCTTGACCCTCGGTCCTAACTCCCTCCAACGCTCTCTGGGGCTCAGCCTCCTCAGTAGGTCTGTCAGCTGAAGATGTGTCCTCGGCTGCTTGGGTCTGACTTTCACCTGCCACCGGTAATGTAGTCTCCTCCTCGGAAGTAACAGGGATAACCTCGCGTATTGCCGGGGGGTAATATACTATTTCTGCCCTTCTAAGGTCAGACGAGGCATCAACTCCCGCCTCGTTGAGCGCTTCGGTCCAGGTCTGGAAGCAATAGTGCCTGCACATTTCAGGGATTTGGTCCTTGAAGATAGCTTCAATCTTAGCCACTCCTTCGGCAAAAGCCTTCTCCTCCGCTTGTTCTAAGGAACGCTCAGCGTCTGTTTTCGCAAACACAACCTCTTCCTTAACCCTCAGGGCCTCATCCCTGGCATATTCGGCAACACCCTTCGTCCAAATCGCCTCGGCCAGTTTTTTCTTCAGGTCGGCGATGTTCTCTTCAGCGGGTCGCAGTCGGCCCTCAACCTCTTGCAGTCGCTTCATATGATCCTCGGCCTGCTTTGTAGCTGCGGCTAAATTAGAAGCCGTGTTATCTCTGGCCTTGGTCATCTCTTCCAGACTTTCGATCGCCTTTTTTAGATCTGCTTCAGATCTCTTAAGGGAACTTGCAGCTTTCAAGAATTTGTCACGCTCCTGCGCTAAAGCGTTACTCTGGCCATCAACCTCCTCATCCAGCCTGAAAAGGGCCTGAACAGCCTGCCAACAAAAACAAGTACACCGTAAAGAGAAGGGAAGGGGCTAAGCCATAAAATTCAAACAGAGTGAACAGGTACCAGGGGACCCACCATGCCTAGATATCTCTTAAGGTTAAGGGCAACCTCTGGCCTACTCATGTTCCCAAGCTCGGCCATGTCGGTGGGAAGGAGAAGAGACTTATCCAGGGTGTCGGCTACGTGAGCCCCCTCAATTCCTCGGGATTCCCGAATCGATGCGTCATCCATCAGGGGTTGACCATGGAGCATGGCAGCGGGCAGCCAGGCCTGGGCCTTGGACTGCTGGACGGTCTCCTTCCCTTTACGTTGACCACTGAGCCTCAGTTGTTTAGGAGGTCGGTGGACTCCACCTTCCTCTGGCGAAGATTGGGATTTGCCCCCATCTACTGGGTCCTTGCCCTTGGAAGATCTCTTCCTTTTTGGGTCAGAAGACTCGGTCTGAGGGTCTGAGACTGGAGGGATAGAGGACAACCTGGTGCGCACAGACAGAGGCTGGGGCGGAGGTGATGGGGGCTTAGGCTGTGACTCTCGTGGCGCACCCTTCCTGGAGCTGCCTTCAAGCAGATCAAAAAGGCTGGTTTGGGGCTGTCTCTTTAAACCCATCTCGGCCTGAATACCAACTCTAGGGGACTGAAGATCGGCTTCGGACAAATGGGGGTCCCCCAAGTCACCGGAGGGATCCTCAGACTGATCAGCTAGGTTAAACACTCTATATTCGTCCTCGGACGAGATCAGTTCGACCACCTCCCCCTGCCTCTTTAGTTTTCCCTTCCTCGGCCTCCGTTACTTGATGAGATGAGGAAGAACCTGCTAGCGGAATGCCTTCCGGAATATGAGATCCCTCGAAAAATGCAAAACTGTCTTCGACCACAGTGATTTGCCTGAGCCGAGGGTCACAAGCCCTAATGACGTGCTTTGGGACTGGTAACGACTTCTGGGCTGGGTTGCACCCGAGGATCTTGTGGGCAGCTCTAACCTGGTTATCAGCCTCGTTCAAGAAAAGTTCCGCCCTAAGAACGGCTTCCAAATCCTCCTTGTTGACCAGGTGGAAATGACGCGCGAAGGCGTGCAGATCTGCAGAAAGAGAAGCAAAACTCCTGTGATTAATCAATCAAAGCAAATACCCAACAATGAAAAAATACTAGAATCCAGACCGTCTCCTATTTCGAATACCCTACTTGGCTCTCCCTCTACTATTGGGCAGTGGAGACCGTCGTGCCATTCCCCCGACACAATGAGGAAGTCTTAGGTCAGCCCCTTATTAGAATCGGGAAGGCACTGGATAAGTCGGACCTTATCGTCCCTTGTCTTCATATAGTACGTCTTACCCCTCAAGTGGTGAAGGTTGTAGCACCAGTTTACATCATGGTGAGTTAATCTCAACCCCATTTTCTCATTCAAGGCGTCTACACACCCTAGTATCCTAAATACATTCACGACACACTGGGTAGGAGCCAGACGAAAATGCCTAAGGTAACCGCTCGTCACTGGCCTCATAGGGATTCTCATCCCTCCCTCTACGAAAGCAACTATGGGGATCACAACTTCACCCTCATTTCTCTTAAAATACCACTCCCCTTCCTCACAATACCTCAAACTCACATTATTGGGTATCCCATAATCGGCAATGAATTTCTTCATCATCTCTTCGAACTCAACCAACTTCTTAAACTTACCCATCCCTAGCAACGACTAAAGGATCCAAAAGAAGGAAAGAAAGAGTAGAATCAAAGAAAATTTTGTGCTACTAAGAGAAGAAGACTTACAGAAATGTGGAGGTCCTCCTCGGGCAGTGTGAAAGTTGAACCAGATTCAAGGTATATGCACCAAAGTTCGTAAGCGCGCAAATAAGGAAGCCAGACGGTTCAAACAAGTATTTATATCCCCAATTTAAGTTCACCAAGTGTAACCTCCCGCCCATAAAAGCAGGAGATCCCCACCGAGCGATTACCATCACCCCGTTGGAAGTGGGAAACGTGGAGCCGCCAAAATTTAATGCGGGCGCACGCTGAGTCTCGAAACGCCAAAACGTACATTGGGTAGGCGAAAAGTCACCAGCCCTAACGTGGGCCGGAGTGGTGTGATTCGTCTGGAGGGCCCATGGATATCAAAACCCTCCTCCCCGTCCGAGGGAACGTGCAGCAGGATTTTGAGGGGCTATTGTGACGCCCATGGGCCTAGCAGCCTCGGTCCATCTTGCGGTTGGCCCAAGGCCCATGCCGAGGAGGGATGATCGTCCGAGGCTGTTGTATAAAGACTTATGCTTTTTTGGATCCACGCCGAGGACATCCCTGTCCTCAGCGTACCGAGGCTAATTTCAGGTGGGGGACAAACCTAGAACAGGTTGTCACCTCCACACTTAATGCGCTCATCTAACCCCCCTGGCCGCATTAATGGGGATGTAACCCCTTGGCAGGATAACATTGATCATTGTGAACTACTCGAGTATTGATAAGGCCTCTGATGGGACGGACGGTCAGAGGGAAGACCAATGGATGATCAACAGATGGAAGAACGAGAGAGGGGGAAGAGGACTATATAAGAAGGGCGAGCAAGGCAGTTGGGGGGGGGGGGGGGGGAAGAAGGAGGAAAAAGAACCTCCTCGGACAAATGCCGAGGATCTACCCTTAATCACAAATTGAGTTCGCTCCCCTTCAATGGTGGAAGAGTTGCTTGTGAACTGTTGCCAGTCTGTTAGGGTCTAATTCTTCATCCCACTCTCTAGAAATGTATTGCTAGGACACCCTTTCTAAATTGAGTCCCTACAACAACATTTTTACAATAATTTTACTACAAATTCAATGTAATAAGCTGTTACTAATTTTAATTTGACCCAAATATCAATATTATTTTTTTACTCACCAATAACAGTTTTTTGCATAAAATTTATTGTAAAAATGTTGTAAACGTAGCCTTACTCCAAAATTAATTCTACCCCCAAACATAATCCTTAATCCCTTTTATAAATTAAAAAAAAAAATCTTAAATAGCAACAATAAATATTTGCCCAAATAACAACAAACATAAACCAAACAAAAACAAGATAAGACCAAACAACAAGAAGTATTTTTCAACCTATTCAATAAAATAATCTATAATTTCATTTTTCCTTAAAAAATGTTACTAAGAAAAATATTGTGGTTGTGAGTTCTCTTTGATGATGATGACAATTATACTCTTTTTGGCTTTGCAATTGCAACAATTTTGCTCTCTTTAGTGACTTGACTCGCAATTGTAACAAATATTCAAGTTATCGCTTTATTAGATTTTGTATTATTTAAATTTCTTAGTGACCACCCTAAACAAAATTCCTAAAACCGCCATTGTTCTTAACTATCATTATGTTTCTTAGTTTGATTAAAGTTTCTCAATGTATATTATATACCATGTAATAAAAGTTAGGCCTAAAAAGTATAGTTGTGTGAAGTTAAATTCTTATTAAATATGATACTTTACTTAAAAAAAAAAAAAAAAAAAAAAAAATAAAAAAAGGTCTTTTCAAGGGTTACAAAAGTATAAAAAGCCCTAAAAAAAGATTAGTAGTGAACCCTCAATAAAAGTGGGTCGAAACAAGTCAAGATTTTTTGTAGTGGGTAAAAGTATTTTAGCCAAGTTTCAAGAAATTTGAACATCTACTCTAACCATAGTTTAGTTTACGTAAAATTCTATTAGCTAAGTTTTAATAAATTTAAAATTCTACTCCGTCTAGAGTTCTATTTCAAAATAAAATGAAAAAGTGATTTTAATTATTTTGATTATCTATCATAATAATTTTACATTTTGGAATCATAAAATTTATACATTACATACCATCATTATGCATTGCATTTTGATAATTTAATCTAGATAAAACTCTATTAAAGTTTGAACAATATTTTTAAATTAATATTTTTTTCCTTTCATATAAATTTTAATTTAATCCTTGCATTGCAGGTGACAAGTATTCTTTTAATTGAATTATAATTTGATGTCAAGTGTCTTTAAATTTTTAATATATCATTACAATTATACTCAAAATTTGTATCAATTACATTTGCATACAAGTTAATGCACATAAAAGTTAATGCATCCAAAATTGAAAAACAATATAAGACTTTAGTTCAAATTTATAAGCATACGTATAGGTAAATGCTATGAATCTATACAATCTATTTTATTAGGTAATTGTGATTATTTTGGTTGAGAATGTGTACAAGCGTGTGTCAAATTGATTAGGCGAAGATAAAACGTGATTAGTTCCTATAATATATAATAAATAATTATTGTGATTCAATTACAAAGCTTTGCCAGGCCCGTGCAATAGTGCAAGCTACTGTTATGGACCTTCGCCCATAAAAAAATAAACTTAATATTGTGTGATCCAATGAGCCACGAATCAGATATTAAACTGATAAGAACATATGCTATAATTGATCTTAGCCCTAAGGCCCTAAAAATGTATGATTTTTACAGTTCCTCGTACTTTTTAGGTGTGGGACTAGAACAGCTTCAAAAACTTAGCAGCGTTGAAATTCACCAATGGGGCTGTGTCCGTGTGTGTGGTTATTACACTTTGCACCTTGCTTAATGCTACTCTTCTACAAACTGGCACTTTTTAATTATCAAACCGAAGCAATAGCCGTATCAGCCTGGGAAAACAGGATTTCGTGGCTTTGAAATAGAAGGGAACAAGTAAATTTCTGGGGCGGAGCCACATAGTGGCTTGGGAGGGCCCCGGCCCCTGAAAAAAAAAAAAAAAAAAAAAAAAAATTCCATTAGAGTAGGTAGAAAAAAAAAAATTAGGCCCCCCCAATATTGGACAGCCGCCCCCCCCAATTCTCAACTATTCTCCTAAGCCCAGCTCAAATATTCTCCCAAGCCCAGCTTTAGTTTTAGGTCTTATCACCTTATGTACTCCAAATAAAACAAGCTGACCCGCTCAAGCCTAAACACTAAAAACAAAATTTCACTTTCTCTGCATCTTAAAAAATCCACCCATTGACCCACGGAATCCCTTTCTTTACTTCTTATTCTTTCGTTTGGTCTTCTTTGATACACTTTCATTTGCACTGGTACCGTTGCCTACCTACCAGCCCCCAAAACTCCAGTCCTTTGTACTCACAGTCCGGGAAAAAAAAAAAAAAAAAAAATCTTGACCAATTTTTTCTTCCTTCATCAGCTTTAGTTTTGGAACTTGGTGATTACTTGGTGAGTGGTGAGTTTTCTTCTCTTTCTTAAGCATTAGACATTCATCTCTTTTTAGTGTCTTTTTTTTATTTTCTCAACTATCTACACCTAAATATTCACATGTTCTCTATATTTTTATAGATTTTTAGAGAAATACATGATTGAAGACATGAGAAGATTGTTTGTGATGAGTCTTGAAGGGAAGATCTAAAGTTGGAGGCAGTAGGCATTGCCACACGGGTGACCCATCTTTTCACTTTGTGAAGACAAAGTTTCTAAGGTAAAATTGTTTTGATTTATTACCTATTTTTGATTGGTTAGATATCATGTGGCTGTGGATGTAGCTGTGGGTGTTGTTAAATTGTTTGGTTTATGTTGTGTACCAATTCTTGTGTGTTTAATTTTTGTTTTTGTTTGAGGGGTTATTATTAATTAAAGTTGTATTAAAAATGGGTTGTATGTTTAAATTATAGTAGAATTTTTTTTTTCTTGAGTATGAATAACATCCATATAACTAAGTAAAAATTTCTAATTTTATTTTTATTTTTTTAACTTCTTTTTAGGTTAATTTTTGAGTCATGTTCTTAAAGCTAAAAGAATTATGAGCAAATGAAAAACAATTGATGCATTCTTTAAGAAAAAAGATGTTAGCAATTCAGAAATTAGAACACCCGGACCCCTCCAAATGTTCAAGAATTCAATTTGAAGAGATAAATCATGATCCAAGATCACGTAAACAAATATGTGAATTCCCTATCAACAAACAAGATGAAATCCGACGAGCTTATCTCAAAGAAAGTCCATATCAACCTAAAAATATAGACTATCCATACAACGATGATACTCATCTTTGTTGATTTCAACTTTCATGGTTCAAATTGGCCCCCCCATGTAAAAATTCCTAGCTACGCCCCTGCAAGTAATGAAGGCTTAAACGTTTTCTGTAAAATGAAAATTATTACTTTCAGATTGAATAGGAGAAAAGGAACTCTTTCTTTTTAAAATATACATTGACGTATTGATGAAACTTTAAACCAATAAGGCATCAGTTTTCTCCATCAGAGTCAAAAGAATGTCTCTTACTCAACGATTTCAATACATTTAAAGTTCGATCACATTGTGAAGTGCTTGAAAAATTACAAGACTTGAGCTTAGGCACACTAAGAGCACTCGCACCAGATATTGTATTTGGCACGATTTATTCACTATCTGCAACAATTACAAAGGACATGTACTTGCTTGATGAGCTTCATATTAATCTGGTAAGAATTATTTCATGCATAGGAGCACATTAATATGAGGTCTTGTGGGTTACATAGGTACAATATCACAAGAGAAGAGAATGGATGAGCTCACCCACAAAACACAAATTTACCTGCAGAACTAACACTCCAGTAATATCTTCTATATCGCACACCATCAGATGCTGCAGCAAGAATCTCTGCACATAACTTCACAAAGGTGGCCAAACATGCTCTGGAGCCATTTGTTTCAGCAAAGAAACATAGTTGTGCATTCTTTTTTATTTTTTATTTTGACTTCTCATCATTACCCCTGGAAACACATACACTAGTTATAAATCTGCATTTCAATGGCAGATCTGTTCTTGCTGAATAGAGTAGGGCACACCAACTTGATGGAAAAAAGTTGGCTCTCCATTCTTGAGTCGTGAGAGTCATCAGTATATCCATTGTGGGCATGGCAGCTAGAAAGCACGGGTGCGGCTCCAGGGCCGCCACACCCGTGCCGGACTCGCGGCAACACGACGACGCTCCTCCGACGAGCCAATTTGGCCTTTTTTTTTTTCCGATTCGCGCCGATATGGGCTGATTCAGCACTGATTCCGGCCGATTTAGCGCTGATTCCGGCTGAAACCGGCAGAAATTGGCCAAAATACATGTTAAAAAAATAATAAAAATAAACTTGTAGGTTGTATTCTAATTTATAAATATCATGTTTTAGTTATTATCTACTATTACTCTTAAACTGGTATATATTTACAATTATATGAAAAAAGTATACTTAGCAATATATAGAAAAATATAAATAAAAATATTTTTAATAATTTTTTAGTCCCCGCAATCACAGCCGCACCCTACTTTTTCAAAAATTGCCGATTCCCAGTCCCGCACCTGCACCCGCACTCAAATTTGGAAACACACCCGTGCTTCATAGCATGGTAGTCATTTAGAATGAAAATGGCCTCCACAAAACTGTCATAAACAAGAAGATGTGCCTTCACTGCAAATGCATTATACATTAGAGTCAACACCCAACAACAAACATGCATTACCAACTTCAAAGACTGCAAATATGATTGCTTGTGAGAACCATGTCACCTTTTAAAATACTCCCAAAAGGGTAATCAGCGACTTGTCTTATATTTTCTGATTCATCAACAAGTCCAGTGACAAAATAAATCTTTATAAAAAAAAAAAGTGACAAAAGAAATCGGAGGAATAGAACTAGTTCTACTCCCCTCCATTTCAGGTGTAGTCGCTTTGATTATAAAAATTGACACAGATGAAAAGAATCAGAAATGACAACCAGAACAGATTGTACCGGAAATAATCTTAAGAGCAATATAAATTCTGCCTTCTCACAAATTCACATGGATCACAGTTCACGACACTTCATAATCAATTCAAATCAATTATCTAGTTTACTATGTGGAAGTGGAATTAAATACAATATAAATTATTTATAGCACTTTTTTTTGTTTTACTTTATACTTCACTAATAATAATTTACCATGTATTCATTTTTCTTTTATCATAAAATAATTAAAATTTAAATGGAAAGAAAAAAAATGTAATACATAACAAGTTATAACTTGTAATTAGTAGAGTATTAAGTCGAACTAAAAAAATTAGTACAAAGGATTTTTTTGAGAAGTACAAAGGATTCGTAATTGAACCAAATCATATGTTTTTGGTTTTCACAGTTTGGGGCGCAAAAGGTGCTGTTGCTCATAATTGGCCTAAGGCCCTGTATTGTACTAGCCGTTGGGTTATATCCAGGGATTAAATGATCTCGCGGTGTGTTTGTCCAAGTAAACTATGAGTCAGCTAGGTCTAAGCTAAATCCAGGTCATACACGTGCAAGAAACACACAAGTTTGAACTAATTATGCTTCCTTGGCCATTATATTTTACTCTTTAAGAATGGATCAAGCATAGAAAGAGGTGTTGACTTGACTCCTGATTGTCAGTTAACCAAAACTATGATAAGAAATCTTTCAAAATATTGTAGAGAAGTTTTGGTGCCACAAATTAGTGCACAACTTTGTGCACAACTCGCCACATGGGCGAGTTGTGCACTAGTTTGTGACACCAGAATTTTTCAATATTGTATGGTTACTCTTAAGAAAGAAATTGCTTGTAGGGGTGTCCACGAGTCAAGTATGGGTCTGGATTGAATAGCTTAACTGTTAGATATATCATGGCCTTAGAGGCCTAAACCATTTCATGGCCCTAGAGGCCCAAATCCAAACCTATTGTAAGCTCATAGAACAAGCAAACTAACCCAAACTTAATATAGGTTTAACCTAAAAAATTTTAGAATATAAACTCTATCCATTAGGCTCATTTTAAAAAATTCAATGGCAAAGATTTAGCTCTCAAGGAGTTTTTGCTATGGTCAGGCCGTTAAGCCGAACCACATTAAAATATTGCTTACACTCTTTATTTACTCTCTCATCTCTTTCAATAATTCAACAACTCTTACAAGTAGCACGTTTTTTTTTTTTTTTTTTTTTTTTTTTTTTTTTTTGGCAGAATTAAAAAAAAAGAAAAGGGCTTATGCATGTGGTCACAGTCCCTTGTCCACTTAAACCCCGTTGATAAATGACATGAGACCACCTAATCATAGTGGGACATGCCACTACTTGAATCCACAACACCCAAACTTGCATGTGTAATGAATCCACAACACCCAAACTAGTGCACATTTCAAGTATAGACTCACTAAAAATGGTGGTTATTTGGTACATTTTGTGGTCTCAAAGTCCAGTCAAGCATTTGCTTTTATACTATTAGAAGGAGTTATTTTGCATAGGTCATTTTAACCTCTCTCTCTCTCTCTCTCTCTCTCTCTCTCTCTCTCTCTCTATATATATATATATATATATATATATATATAGGGTTGGCCTAAGTTATTGCAATGATAACTTTAATGCAATAAACTACAAGTTCAAAATTTTTGTTGCAATAGATTGCAAAAATAATACACTCCTTAGTCCTCACTCAATCACTCACTCAGCCACAAGCACTATCACTTCACTCACAACACTTATTCTAACACACACACACACACACTCTCTCTCTCTCTCTCTCTCTCTCTCTCTCTCTCTCTCTCTCTCTCTCTCTCAACTACAAATGGTTTCAAGCTAATTATGAGTGGATAGATTACAATGGCAATTTCCATATGTGCTCACAAACCTTTAGAACTAATTCGGAACTGAGGGATCATTTAAGGACTCACAACCAAATGAAATTCAAATGCTTCAAATGTAAGCTCCCATTCAAGACCAAACCTGCTGAGCGAGAAGACCATAAGAAGAATTGTAACTGCTCTAAGAACTAAGAAGTAACCTTCTACCTAGCTAGCTACCTATCAAAGCATAACTTCCAATAATCCTCATAATGAATTTTATATATATACATATATATATATATATATATATAGAGAGAGAGAGAGAGAGAGAGAGAGAGAGAGAGTTGCAATTTACCAACTGATTACCAATGTTCCACTCATGGGAGTGAAAATGATAATAGATGTCACATCTCTAACTTAGATGTGAGATTGTTTTTGTACAGAGTTGGTGGTCCAAGAATTCAAATTAGGAAGTGAGTAAAAATGATCACAACTTTGACTAAGAGTAGGACCTTAATAAGGAAGGAAGTTCATGAAGTAAAAAATAATAATAATAATTTATTCGAATGTCTTGTATTAATAGGCTATTACTTTACGAAACTTATTGCAATAGATTGCAGATAATTGAGAAAAATAATTTGGTTCAAAATATTGCAACAATATCTTTGTTGTAATAGATAATTACTTCATGTTTGTCATTGTAATATATTATAAAATAATTGATATCAGATTATTGCAATGATATTAGGCATGTTCACGGGTCAAGCCAGGTCGGTTTTGGACTTAGTCTGGACCCAACCCGTCAGTGTCAAGTGGAGGACGGAGGGACCCAAAACTAACTACCAACGTTAATCGGTCGAGTTGATTTCAGGTTTAGGTAATGCTCAGGTCGGTTTAGTCAGTGGTGAAGTTCCTTGGGAACTGCAAAATCGTCTCCGAAAACTACAAAACTTCGCCAAAATTTGCAAATTTTTCCTCGAAATCTACAAATTTTCGTTGAAATTTGCTGTGATTTGGCCGGATCAGGCTAAATCCCACTAGATCTAGTCAAGATCTAACCAGATTTGATCAAGATCTCGCCAGATCTAGCTTGATCTTGCCGAATTTGGCCGGATTTGGTATATAGCTCCGGTCAGGTTAGGTTGAGTGGCTTGAGTTTTGGAGAAGGAAACTCGCCACTCGACCTACCGGTGTCAGTTCTTGAAAACAGAGTCCCGGCGCTGACCTACAGGAGCTTCAGTTCGAGCTGGAATCAGGTCAGCGGTGAGCGGTTTAGCCAGGCTTTCGAGCTCTGGCTAGGTTTGGATAGCCCTAAATGATATATTCCAGTTTTATGTTTGCCATTGTTATAAATTGTAAAATAATTTATATAAAGTTATTGCAATGATAACTTCATTCCAATAATCTATTAGTTTGAAATTTTCTTTGCAATAGATTGCAAAAATAACTAGGATTAAATCAGCGCAATGCTCCACTAATTTCTTTTTTAGGGAAATCATGGCCAAGAGGTTGACAAGAACCTCTTTGTAAATATACTCTTCTTATTTCATCCTGATCATTAGGATGAAAAGATGAGACATTTTCTCATAGCCTAGGATCTGAAAGAAGATTATTAAAGTGTAATACGAATTTGCTTAGAAGACAAATCTTGTAATATAAGTTATTTCCTTTTAAAAAATTTGTTCATAATGCTAGCAAAAGAATAATGGGTAAACTATAAGTTCATTCTATATATTCAACTTAAGCATTTAATTGTCACATTAATCATGTTCAATAAAGTATTTAGGTATTACTTTAGTGCATATGCGTGTGTGCAAAACGTATCACATAAATTCAACAAATTCAGCTAAAGACTAAAGTAAGCACTAACAGACTAATGATTTGAAAATGTGCATTCTTTGGAAGAAAAAAAATAGCGATTTTAGAAGTGCTATGTCCATAATATTTGTTTGGATAATTTTTGGGCTAATAATTAATAATTTGATTTGGGCTAATTTGTATTTGTTTGGACAATTTTTGAGAAGTGTTATGTCCACAATATTTTCACAACAAATCCTAAATGATAAGTTGTTACTGATTTTAATTTGAACATACTACCAAAATTCCCTCCCTCTCCATTTTTCTCTCATTTATTTTCTATTTTCCTTATTTCACCTCTAACCAAACAAACCCTTAGTTATATCATGGTCCAAGTGTCGTTAGTGATATCATGGTCCAAGTGGCCCAAACCATATCAAGGCTTTAAAAGCCTAAACGAAAACCTATTATAGGTTTGTAATAAAAGTAAACTATCCCGAGTTAGTCTACTTTTGACCAAAGATTTTCTAGTACATGAACCATGGATTGAGTTTATTGTAAAAAAAACAAGTTCAGTACGTAGCAAAGACGTTGACTTTATTTTCTCTTTTCTCACTTTGAATCACTCAACAACTTAAAAAAATGACAGATTTTGAGTATAGACTTGAGACATATGAAGGTTATTTAGTACATTCACATGCATTCTATTTTTCTATTATTGGAAAGAGCTATTTTAGATGGGGTTATTCTCTCTCTCTCTCTCTCTCTCTCTCTCTCTCTCTCTCTCTCTCTATATATATATATATATATATATATACCAAACCTAAAAACACTCTTGAGTAATGAATTGAATATACTTGTTAAGGATTCAAATAATTAAAAACTCTTTTTGATTTTATTAGTGAAATTCTCAATTGCCAATCAAACATAATACATTCTTGCCAATCAAACATATTATTAGGAGGGGATGTATGTGAAGAAGTGGAGGGACGGCACTGGGAACACAAACAAATCAACTTATTAGACAGTTGAGCCTCCGAGATCAACTACCTCACCAGTTCTCCTAATGTGATTGTGTGTAATGTATTTGGGAAAGGTGGTTTCCTAGTTGAAAGTTCTTGAGAAACTTGTTGCATTGTTGGGCGAGATTGTGGGATGGTGTGCAAGCATGCAATTGCAATCTTTCCAATGGTGAGCACTTTTGTTGCGGCTTGATTCATTGGGAGTGAAAGGCATTGGCCCAACACTTCCTTCAACAGTATATCACAAGTTGCAAATGTTGGTGATGTGTGAGAGACCGCGCCCCAAGCCCCTTTTTTTATGATGTTGGGACAAACCCACGTGAATACGTGGAGTCGTGTTATTGTCTCTCAAAATGGAGGTTCGGCTTGTTACATTTTCCCCTTTAGATTAAATATTTTACAATGGAGTCGTTACTTATTTAATTATTGGGATAAATAAGAAAACCAAAATTGAAAAATTCCTCATTTTATTAATTTTCAATTGAATTTACATTGATCATAAGTAAGTTACATGACTTTGGTCCTAGATACAATCTAAGATAAAGTACATAACTTTGTTTCCTAGTTATAATCTAAAAATCGAAAATTACATGGATAAGCATTTGATCTACTAACCGTTGATCTAAGCTCGGAGGCTATGTTATAAGGTGAGAAGGTGTTAGGCACCCACTTTGCCCGATGAAACCAGTCTTCTAGACTATGGTGGCTAACATTCATATCACATCATCCAATATGTTATCAATCAATTTGCATGTTGAATTTGAAGTGTGTGCATGTGATAAACCCTAATTCAATTTATTAAGCATTTCATTTGGATTGCAAAATAAATTCTAGTGAATGTGTGTGGATGGTGATATCCTAGATTCAAGAATTTAAAAGAATTATTAAACAAACATAGTTTTCATGTTTTTTATGTGAATTTAAGATCGAAACTAGTGTCATGTATGAACATGTGATGAACAACCAAGAACATATAAGAACAATTAAGAACATTCAAACATATTCAAAGGAATTTAAATAGTTATTATCATGCTTTAATCCTAAATTCTCATCATGGTAACACAAGAAACAAGTTAGGAAAATGGATTATACCTTCATGCAAGATCCATATGGTGGAGGAGGAGACTCATGGTAGAGATCCTAAGGGTGGAGGAAAAAAAGAATTAGGAGAGAAAAAGTGAGTCTCACTCAATACCTTGAGTCTCAGGAAGACCAATATATGACAAAACTACTCAACTTCACTAGAACTTAAGAGAGGAGAAGCCAGGAGGTTTTTTGTGTGCCTTGATATGAAGGAGATGAAGGGTTTATATAGTAGTGGTGGAGGAAATATGAATGGAAGGTCATTTAATGAACGTTGACAAAGAATCATGAACCTAGACCTCATTTTAGCCTTGTGGAAAATCTGATGCATTAAATGAAGAGATTGGTGGGAGTGGGGAGCAAGCCAAAATTCGGTTTTCCCGTAGCTGCTATAACAACTTGAAGAGCCAACTTTTAAAAATCATATCTGACTCAATTCTGATCGGAATTGTCTCGTTATTATGCTCAAATTGAAGCCCCGAATGTCTAGTTTTTGGAAAAATTAACCTCATTCACAGATTCAAAATATTCTGAGAGATATTGATGAAATGGTAAGCAGAGGTCATTTGTTAGAAAATGGTTTCAGCACAATTAACATTAATAGGTCCCAAATTAGCTCCCAATTAACATTAAATGACCCTAATCACTCCCATTTCAAACTTAATTGGTTCCAAATTTACTCTAATTAAAAGATAATTGCACAAATTACTCATTGAATAATTAATGTTTAACTATCTAATTAATTAGGTATATGTAACCTCACCATAAAATGTAGTCATAACCAATCAAATTATAACACATCATTAATCTCAAATTGATTATAATTATAACCAATTGGAATCAATTGTTTATAATCACATATAGTCGGACTCAATTTATGATAGTGCATCTCGACCATTAAAACTTGATTTAATGATAACTTTCAATCTGATGGTCCGATTAGGGCTTATGACCGGTCGATTTGATTGTTACAACATCAATGTCATTTTGGTGAAATAAGATTTAGGATCTAGTGACCAAAATCAAGATGCATATTCCCAAGGCGAAATTGCCCTTTTACCCTCCGTGGGAGGTTAAATGCGGGTTTCAAAATGAGGTGACAACAAAATGCCCCTCATTGGCAGAGCTTGAAAAGCGAATGTTAATGTATGAAAGAGACACCTTAACTTTACAACCAGTATTTAACCGTGGTAAATGTATGATGCATGTAGATAAAAATGTAGACGGTCATGTTATAGATCAAAATGTGGACTGAATCTTAGGGGAGATTGCCTACATACCTCTTGGTGAGAGGATTAGGTCCAAACGTAGTTTATACGTGCAGCCTTTTTTTTTTTTTTTTGGAAAAGAAATGAGTACAAAACATGCTTACCAGTGGTCACGACAAAATGAGGATTTCAGTCGTGATCTTGAATTTTGGACATGCTTCCCAAAGATCCAATGGATTTGGATTTTGGAAGTGCTTCCCAGAGGTCCATTGAAATTGAAGTTTGGACGTGCTTCACAGAGGTCCGATGGATTGAAGTTTGGACGTGCTTCCCAGAGGTCCGATGGATTTGTGGAAGGTGATATTTGTGCCAATGTGTATGGGCTCTTTGCCCTAGTTCTTGCAAAATAATTTTTTTCAATTAGTAATAGAATTATTCATTGAAAGAAATTGGACATACCAAGCCAATGCCCTTAGTTTGGGACATCTTGCATGTTTTGATGAATGCTGAGTGTGGATAGCTAACTTGCTATTGTGACCACTGGAGAATGTGGAAGGAGATTGCAATCTGCCATTTGTTTTGGAGATCTTTCATTTGAAGCTATGCTCAGGAGATTTATCCTTTGAAGCTTTGACTCTGGAGATTTTTCCATTGAAGTTTTCAAAATTTTTAATGAAGATTTGTTTATTGGAGATTTTTCCTATGAAGATTTATTCATTGGAGATTTTTCCTTGAAAAATTGAAATTTTTTTTTGAAGAGTTATCTTGAAGATTTATCCTTTAAACATTTGAAATTTTTTTAAAAAAGATTTATTCATGGAGATTTTTCCTTTGAGATATGGAGATTTTTCCTTGAAGATTCATTCTGGAGATTTTTCCATTGCAATTTTGAAAAACTTTAATGAAGATTTGTTCATAGGAGATTTTTCCTTTGGTGATTTGAAAATTTTTAATGAAGATTTATTCATTGGAGATTTTTCCTTGAGATTTTTCCTTTTGAAAATGGAGATTTTTTATGATCACAAAGTGAAGAAGATGAAGATGGACTAAAAATGATGAAGATTTATTCATGATGATTTTTTTTTTTTTTTTTTGAAAAACCTATCCTTTGAATGAGAACAACTTTGCCTGGAAGTTGATGTGGATTGTTGGATAAGTCCTTGCTTAATTCTTACAAAAAGATAATTTCAATTAGCAATCTATTTATTCATTGAAATGAATTGGAAGTACTTACCTAATGCCCCTAGTTTAGGGCATATTCCATGCTTAGATTGAAGCTGAATTCATTTGATGTTGTTACCATTGGGGAACATGAAAGAAGATCATGGTCTGCCATCCTTGGTTCCTGCAAAAAGGCTTTCTTTCTCTAGCTTGTTAGAAACCAATTATCATGAAAACTTGCACACAATATAAATAGGTCAATGCTCCAAGTTTAAACATGCTTAATGCAAACAAATGGGCTTAACCTAACATACACCCAAACAATTTTGTCACATTATTTTGACTTTGTTCTCCAAGGTTGTTTGGGTGAATGGGACCGAGCCTTTACAAGGCTGCCTGCGTACCTCTCTCATAGAGGATCAGGTCAAGACGTAGTTCAAGAGAATTGGATTTTGAAAAAAAAAAAAAAAAAAAAAAAAATTGGTGGAAATGAGATTTCTCTTCCTTTCTTTTTTATTTTTTTTATTTAATTTTTAAACAAGAGGTGATCCTTTGAACAACCATTTTAGCAAAACTAAGTGTTTAAAAATCAAACAAATCTCTTTGATTAGGAAGGATCAAGATCATTAAACTCATGTAATCAAATTTGCTTCATCCTTTTGAATATCGTCAGATTAAGTCTCCAAAGGCAATCAAGAAATGAAATGAATCACATTGTTGGGTGCAAACAAGGAGAGTGCTCCAGGTTTGGAATTTTTTTTTTTTTGGAGTCATTTTGAGGGTTTGAGAATTTGAGAAATTTTTTCCTGGACATATCATCCTGTGGAGTTTGACAATTTTAAGCATTTTTTCTTTTTAATTCAAGAGAAAAATATTAATAGAGTTTAAGATGCGCCTACAATTAGCAAGACTTCAATGAGGTCTTATTCATGGGTTGTAATGCAGGCCGGGTTTAGGTTATGACATGAATGATATAAAAAGGCTCAAAATTCCCTATGATGTTCCCCCAAGTATGCATTACTCAAAAATCAAGTATTAGAGGAGTTTTCCCATTTCTTCTTTGCCATCTTCTCACTAGTCTTCATTGATCACTTGTATCAATATTTGTTTTTATGCTCATTCCCCTTGAATCATACCTCTATAATTGAAGCCCCAGATGTCTAGTTTCTAGAAAAAATAACATCATTCATAGATTCAAAATATTCTGAGAGATATCGATGAAATGGTGAGCAGAGGTCATTTGTTAGAAAATGGCTTCAGTACAATTAACATTAATAGGTCCCAAATTAGCTCCCAATTAACATTAAATGGCCCCAATCACTCCCATTTCAGACTTAATTGATTCTAAATTTACTCTAATTAAAAGATAATTGCACAAATTACTCATTGAATAATTAATGTTTAACTATCTAATTAATTAGGTGTATGCAACCTCACCATAAAATGTAGTCCTAACTAATCAAATTATGACACATCATTAATCTCAAATTGATTATAATTATAACCAATTGGAATCAACTGTTCATAATCACATATAGTCGTACTTAATTTGTGATAGTGCATCTCGGCCATTAAAACTTGATTTGATGATAACGTTCAATCTGATGGTCTGATTAGGACTTATGACCAGTCGATTTGATCGTTACAACATCAATATCATTTTGGTGAAATGAGATTAAGGATTTATTGACCAAAATCAAGATGCATATTCCCAAGGCGAAATTACCCTTTTACCCTCCATATAGGGTTAAATGCAGGTTGCAAAATGGGGTGTTAACATGATGACAGAGATGAGATATGATCTCCCAGATGCTTTCCCATAATTATTTCTAAAGTCAACACTCCAAAACTAAAAACATCACACTTCTCATTAACTTCCATTGTATATGCAACCTTTGCCAGGGAAAAGAATTGACCAAGGTCATAGGAGCACCATTATTAGTAATAAAAATATAAACGTCACTTGAAGTTGGTCCATGCATATGAAAATTGTAAAATATATCAATGTTCTTAATATCATATGTTTTTTTTTTTTTTTTGGCTGAATATTCTGAATATCATATGTTAGGATCCATTCATGGGACATGTGCTAGATTCTAGTTTAATTTAATTATCTATAGAATCAAATATCTATAGAATCAACGATATATTACATATTATTACATATTATTCATATGATATACTACTACACGGCACTATTTAATCATTTTCAGAAAGAAACATAACGGGTGATGGTTAGTTTAGTTGGCTATGGACTAAATACAAACGAAATGAGTGGTTAGTTTATTTGTCTATAGACAAAATATAGGAGGAACATGGTTTTATTCATTATTAATGCAACGGGCACATAGCTTAAACAATGAACCAGAAAACACCGAAGCTTGTTTTCTTGTAATAAAGTTGTGTGCATATAATTAAAGTAGATGAGATCTGGCAATGCGACCATTGCCTCCTTTTGGATAGAATCCACCGGGTTTTTTCTCATCACCAGAGCCATACACAATCCTCAATATCTCTTCTGCGGTCCTGTCAAATGCAACAGAGTCTGCATCTCCAGCAAGCACGTTTCCATTGATCTTTCCCTCAGCACCTTCAGCTAGAGGAACCACAAGGCCTTCATCTTTGTGACCTTGATGTCCAAGCCTATCTCTTAGTTCTGAAAAGCGATTTGTAAACTCTCCCACAGTTATTCCATATGGTGACACTATCTCCTTTGCATGCTCGTATAGGTATGCTCGAATAACAGCATCTTGGCCTGATTCCACGCCTAAAAGGCCTGCAACAAGCTAAACATATACAATTTGACATTGTTAGAATAATGGTTTGATAATTTTTGGACAAGTGTTATGATATTAAAGTAAGTGTTGTGAATGTACTCCTGTTTTTGTGCTCTACTGATCTACTTCTCAAATAATAAAAAGGGTTGGGTTTACATTAAATTCGGTATAACTTTTATCAACGCTACACGACTTAATAACTATATATATCAAATGTAAATTTTGAAAAATCCACTGTTAATTAACATTGTCTCCTTTTATCTTATATATATGCAAAACATAAAGATGATCAGAGATTAATTATTATCTCATTTATGAAATGCTTAAAATTCAATTTTTTTACTTTAAAAATAGTTAGAAAAAATGATACTGCTAATTAAAAAGTAAATTATATCTAGTTGATACCAAATTTGGCTTGTACGTTAAAAATATAGAAAACATATATAATTTAATGATAGGATTTTTAAAATTTTAATATAATTAAAAAATTATTAGGTGAGTTACATGAAATATAACTTGATTATGGACCATTAAAAGAATTACAAATTTCATTTGTCAAGCTTTATTATTTCTTAGCATAAAAAATAGTTTATTCTACAAAAAAAAATGGTAGTATATAACTGTATGTATATACACACACATGCGCATAGAAGCAATAGATTATTGATACTGTCTGTTTTGTAGAACATTACTATGGATCAAGTTTAAATCTTGATTACCCTTCTAGAACTGGGGGCTTTGAGTTTTGGAATTGTTCCAACATAGCCAGTAAGTCCAACATAAGGAATAAGGTAAGATGCAAGGAGGAAGTGAACTCCACTATAATAAGGATCAAAAGGTGGGGACAACTTTTTCCCTATTGCAGCATCAACTGTTTTTGCAAATGATTCTTTACTTAAGTCTAATAATGGTCTTGGAAATCCTTTGACGACTTTTTGAATGGCCCTGCATCAAGAACTTAATAGTTAGTACCATGATAATTTTGATTATAAAAAAAGTACCATGATAATTTTTTTTTTTTAAATTTATAGCTATAATAGGATTTAAAATCTATAGTATCTACATTATGATAATTATGATAATTGTTTATCATTATGTTAAGATATTAATGTGTTTCTATTCAATATAGGTGGTATTCAAACCCTAATCCCTTATTTAAGGCCAAAAATATTTATCAATCAAACTAACTGAAACCCATTAGCCATTAAACCCAAATAAAAAAGCCCAAAAGAAATTAAATAATGATTTTAAAAGAGAAACCTCAAGTGTCCAACTTCTTGGTAAGCAAATTGCAGGATAACATCTTGGGTAAAATGATCTAAATTTGCCTTTTTAGCACCAAGGGGTGTTGGGCCTCCCTTGGTTAAATTTGGAGCAACTTTATCTAAGCCATAACCCAAAGCGCCATACAAAAAGAATTCAGCTTCAAAGAATTCTAAATTTAGAGGAAATTCCAAAAGATCCACGTCTGCTTTTGCAAAACGTCTATGGTGATGGTCTATGGTGAATTCAGAAGAATAAATTTTGGGGAGGAAGAAGAGGGAGATTAGTAAAGTGGTGATGGTGGCTGTGCTAGTTGCAGTTAGTGCCATCGTTTTTTTTTTTTTTTTTTTTGGTAGGCTATTTTTGCTAGCTAGCTTGTGGTAGATATGATTTTTTTTGTTTTTTCTTTTTTGGATGCCAATGTTTTTATTTATATATAATCTCTACATAGTTATATTTAGCAAAATTCCATCTGGCTAAGTAACATTATTGTTTATATTTAGAATAATGACATTGTTCGTATCTAGAATAATACGATTGTAGATAAGTTAGATTGATGATGATGCTATTGTTTATATTTAGAATAATATGGACATTGTCTTTGCATGGTTAGGTGACAATGGGGGGTGATTTAAAAAGGTAAAACTAATACTGTATTATTTGAGTTGTGAACTTATGATTTATTGATGCTAATGTGAACTTTGTAAGAACCAACTCTAAAAGCTAAATCAGTCCTTGTATCATATATAAAAAATATATAATTTTATAAAGGACATGTATATTCTAGATTCAAATCCTATTAGTTGTAATATGTTGAAAAAAGAAAGAAAAAGATGGATTCAAATCCTATTAGTTACAATTTGTTTAAAAAGAGAGAAAAAGATGGATTCAAATCCTATCAGTAACAATTTGTTAAAAAAGAGAGAAATATATGGATTCAAATCCTAGCAGTAACAATTTGTTAAAAAATAGAGAAAAAGATGGATTCAAACCCTACAAATACGTAAAAGAAAGTTCCAAAGAAGAAGGTAGACCCTGGATTGCTTTTAGTAACTTTCAGGTCCCATACATGATTTGGTTACCGCCAATTGATGGAACAAGTAGGTTCTCCCTTACGGTATAAGTCTAATAATAATCAATTCTACCATATTCGGTCAAACCTACTAGATGATAGATTTTGATATTTTATTTTATTGTTAATTTATGACTTCTTTTAAATGGAACTTAATGGACTTTAGAAATTTGTTCCCATCTTATTGGGACTTAGAGAAATGGACTTTAGAAATAAAAATTCTTAATAATGTAGTATCAGATACAAACATACACTCTTCCCCAAAAAGATACAAGCATACAATGGGAGCACCTAAGTGTAAATGAGCCCTAGGTAAAGGCTTTATGATTATGTGAGAAAAAAAGTAGGAAACGATCGACTCCTAAGGTAATGCTCCTTTTATAAGCTCGGATATTTTGTTATAAAGAATGTAATTACTAATTAGGCATTTGTAATTAATTAATTTATAACTCAAATGATGGAACAAGGAATTTTTTTTTTTTTTAATTTTTTTTTCAAGGTGAAGATATATATATAGAAAGTATATTACATAATTCAATAATTGTAGATGGCTTGGCCGGAATGTACAAATTATTTTACAATATTTTTACAAATTATGATTTGACAAATTTTTACTAGCTCTTATTTGAGTCCAACATTGTTATCATTTTTTTACTTATCAATAATTACTCAACACATTACTAGTCAATAAAAAAAATTGTAAAATAATTTTGTACTTTTAACATTTTGAAACTTAAAATTAAAATTCATAGACTAATTCTATAGCCATATTACTATACAGAATCTGTGAATTTTCTCTTAAATTATATAGAGAAAGATGGTTGTCCTCGTTTTCCAAAGAAGTGCAAAACGTTGTTGTTTTAGTCCTTTAGATATGGGTCTGAGTGGGCCCAAATCCTGTCTAATGCGAAATCTTTTAATAGGCAGGCTCATAGAGTTTTGGACTTGGAAAGCCCAGTCAAATTATTTATGTTCTCAGAATTTTTATTTTTTATATATATTTTTATTTTGATGGGATGTTCTAAAAATTTTTGTTAAAGAACTTCTGAATTATAGGTTTGGGTTTGGGTTTGGGCTTAAGCCGGTTTGGCTAGGAACCAATTCTAATACGAGAAGGATTAATATTTAATACATATATGTACAATAAAAAAGTTGTAGGTTGCCTGCGCTCAATACCATCACAAATCATAGTACTAGCTTTTCCTTGAAGAAAGAAGAATAAAAAATGCAGTCCGCTGTTAATGCAATAGACAGGTAGTCTTTGTCTTCTTCTTTTTTTTTTAATAAATTTTTTCCTTCTCTCTATCACTCTTTGTCTGTATTTTATTTTCTTAGCAAAAACATACTAGTAGTTAAAAGTAATTTAGTTTATTAAGTAAACAAACATTAATGGTTGAGAAGAATGCCAAAAGTTTCAAATCTAGTCGTATTTATGTAAAAAAAAAAAAAAAAAAAAAAAAAAAAACAAGGGTGAATTGATCAACGAAACAATCATAGTCCTATTGTTTGGGGCCGTTATGAGAATATTTTTCCTTTCAATTAGGACTTAGAAATTTTGTTTTTATTTTTATGGGAATTAGGACTTAGAAATTAGAATTAGAGTATAATTTATTTATTTTTTTAAAAAGAAAAAGAATTAGTATATGCTATTTTAACAACAGTAATATAATTGCCCTGTTTGTAATGTAATATCAATGATCCAGACAAAGAATGCATATTTGTATTAAATTTTATTGTGTCAATTTTTCATTTAAAAACAAGTTTAACTTTTTTTCATCGAATTAACATTCTGATTGTTGTTGCCATTGAATAGTTATTTTTAAGAGTGTTCTTTCTTATTACCTTTCACCACTCCCGTAGCCCATCCTACACTTATTCAACATATAGTGCTTATACTGTCTGCAACTTGCACCACGTTATGAGTCTCAAAATTATTAGCATAACTTGTTGTTAACTCGTTCAATGCACGAGAACTATTAATATATATATATATATATTTATATGATACTATATACTTGCATATTATTAAGATTAGTCTTCAATACAGTTTTGAAAAATATAACCGGATACTTTTTGTTAGTCACAACTACGTTGTAATATGTACTCTTACATACTATCTTATAGGAGATTATTTGATTCATCCCAGCCACTTGGAATATTTATGAAAGGTTTAACAAAGAACAAATACAAGCACACTCTTATTTGTTCATGAAAAATATTATACATGCATTGCTAATGTATAATTCAATTTTCTTGACGTCTGTAAATAAGGTTTTATTTGTAACGTATATATTTCTTTCAGATCTGAATCAGAATGGGCTTATCTTCCAGTACGCGTTCTTAGTTTGATTCTACACAAGTTGTCAGAACCCATATACCATGATTGGTTTGCTCATGTTTGTAAACAATGGTATCTAGTTGCAAAGGACTACAATAAGGCAAAGCAGAATTTGCATAAGGCACTTCCAGTGCTTATGATCTCCATTAACAGGAACACAAAA